>OY292543.1:1159524-1199612 GCA_958496365.1 Subacronicta megacephala
AGTGTAAATTGAAATTTTTAGCGTAATCCTCTATTTTACACAACTTTTTACATCGCCAACTATTTTTAACCAAAATTTTTAAGTATTCAATTGTGAATAAGTTATTGTTGATGTCAAATTTTTTTATGTCATGTACCTACAAGTTAATATAAACCAACAATCTTATAGCCATAGTAAAACATTTGTTAGGTAACTTTAACATTTATAACTGAACGCTATGGGAAAAATTGCAGCTCTTGTAAATAATTAATATGATATTGATTTTACGTGTAGGCATTTCATGGAAAACGTCTGTGACTATATAAGTTTATGGATTTCAGCATAAATGCAGGTGGTAGGGAAATAACTAGGGTTCTGTTGTGGTAGGGCCACGCTGTTCGCAGCATGAATGTGCCGGCTTGACCGGGGAAGTACCACACTCTCGCAGAAGACCGACGTCCGAGTAGTAGCGTTTCGTTACTGCGCTTCGTTCGGTGAGCGAGAGGGCCGGAGGCCCAATTCCTCCCCCAATCCCCTTCCTTCTCCTTTTCTCCTTCCCCTCCCTTTCCCTAAATAGGCTCGGCAACGCATCTGCAACTCCTTTGGTTTTGCAGATGTCCATGGGCGGCGATGACTACTTACCATCAGGTAGCTCGCCTGATCGTTTGCCGAGTTATCCCATAAAAAAAACAAATATGACTGACGCTAGCTTGAAGTAGGCACAAGACAAAATAATTTATAGATCGTCCGTGTGTCATTTACATAATCAGCCTATAATGTCCCCACTGTTGGGACACAGGCCTCCTCTCGGTGAGAGGGAGTGGGCCGTAATCCACCACGCGGGCCCAGTGCGGGTTGGTAGATGTCACATGTCTTCGAATTTTTGGTTCTAGGACATACCAGTTTCCTTACGATGTTTTCCTTCACCGTTTTTGGTAGCAGTGGTAATGAAATAATTGAAATAATTTACACAGTCCCAAGCATGCACCTCTGACTTTTCGAAGTCATGTGCGTATTAATAATTAATTATCACTCGCTTAAACGGTGAAGGAAAACATCGTGAGGCAACCTGCATGCCTGAGATACTTTCTTGACGGCATGTGAAGTCTGCCTACCCGCAGTAGGCTAGCGTGGTGGACTATAGCCTAATCCCTATCGTACTGAGAGGAGACCCGTGCCCAGCAGTGATGAAGTCGATGATGATGATGATGTTACAATCTATTTATTTGTTGTTACAGGAAGCTGAATCAGCCATTACATCAATGAACGGTCAATGGCTAGGATCCAGGTCGATTCGCACCAATTGGGCGACACGGAAGCCTCCAGCGCCCAAGAATGAGTGTAAGTACACTTTAAGAATGAGTGTAACTTCAGTTTAAGAACGAGTGTAACTTCAGATAAAGAACGAATGTAATTTGAAGCGGCGGTAGCCTAATGGCTTTCGATCGGACTTTCGATCATCTGATTGCCAGTCCGAAACCCACCCATTGCACTACCGAGGTGAACCCACTCTTAACACAAGCATTGAGCTTAGTACGAGGGGTTAACAAGAATACTAGTAATGTGCTGCCTGCGGACTACCTCGTTGGTCTAGTGGTCCCAATCGCGACTACTACGCTAGAGGTCTTGGGTTCGATCCCCAGGTCGAGCAAAGTCTTATTGAGTTTTTCTATGAAATTCTCAGTAGCAGCTCGGAGTCTGGACTTGTGCCCGGTGAATGGCAATAGGCTCGCCCCCTATTACATGGGACCCAAACATACCGGCGAACTGTGGGTGTACATTAAGTACACCTCTGCCTAACCCTTCGGGGAATACAGGCGTGATGGTATGTTAATGTTATGATGTTTAGTAATGTGCGACACACATTGCTAATAAGCTTTTTAAAAACAATCAGTTTAAGCATGTAACTTCAGTTCAAGCATGAGTGTAACTACACATTAGGAATCAGTGTGTACGCACGGCTACACATCAAGCTATACAAAACCAGTATAGGCTGGCCTTGTATTGTGCGGAAAACCTTTATAACGGAAGGTCAGTCTAAACTGGTTTAGTATAGCTTGACCTGGAGCCGTGTATAAAAAATATTAAAATCGCTCCACAATCGGTTGAGATATTTATTTATTTATTTATTCCACACACTATCTTTACAGGATAACCCCAATACGATAGTGGTTTGTAAACCTACACTTTATAATAATACAAACTAATACAAAGCAATAACATAAAGAATAATAATATTTAAATATAACTTACAAAATTCAACAAAACTCTTGCGAATTCACTCAGATTGCACGAAAATATGTCAATTCTCTCATGAACTACGTTTGATACACATATTGTGCGGGTGAGGGGTGTTTTTGACAGCAAGTTGGTTCTGGCAACAGGCACTGCCAGCAGTGGCGGCCGCCGCCGCCTCCATACATACTGATCTGGCACGCACATACACATATACACATGACTGACTCATTAGTCTAGTGGTCCTAAGCATGACTCCTATGCTAGAGGTCCTGGGTTCAATCCCCAGGTCGAGAAAAGTGTTATAAGGTTTTTCTATAAAATTCTCAGTAGCAGCTCGGAGTTTAGATTTGTGCCCGGTTAATGGCAATAGGCTCGCTCCCTATAACATGGGACCTAAAAATACCGGCGAAGTGTGGGTGTACTTTAGTACACCTCTGCCTAACCCTTCGAGGAATACAGGCGTGATGGTGTGTATGTATGTAACATACACAAAAAATAATAGTCGTATTGAGAACCTATTTTTGAACTCTGTTGAAATAAGAGAAAATGTGCTTAAGCTTACACGTGTAACTACTTAAAGCTCAAGAAATTCTTAAGGGCTAAGGAAAAGGCTTAAATTTTCCCAAATAGGTTGTCAAGCCACTTCATCCCTTGTCAAGTAAAACCTCCTTGTGAAAAGCTGATTTTTTAAGCTGGCAACTCAGAGAGATTTACCTGGTTCAATACAAAGTTAAATCTTAACGCCAAGGCCTTATAGAATATCAAAACATACCATCATTCCATCACGCCTGTATTCCTCGAAGGGTTAGGCAGAGGTGTACTAATGTACACCCACATTTCGCCGGTATGTTTAAGGTCCCATGTAATAGGGGGCGAGCCTATTGCCATTAACCGGGCACAAATCCAGACTCCGAGCTGCTACTGAGAATTTCATAGAAAAACCCAATAACACTTTGCTCGACCTGGGGATCGAACCCAGGACATCTAGCTTAGCAGTCCCGCTTAGGACTACTAGACTAATGAGGCATCAAAACATTACCAAGATATTTTATGACTGCCTCAATAGTTTAGTGGTTCTTACCGCGACTGCTACGTAGAAGTAACGTGTTCCATTCCCAGATCGAGCAGTGTTACAGTTTGTTCGAGATACTTAAGCCTGCCTGAAGTTAGCCGTTCCGAACTACCGCGGTGATAAAATCGTTTAGTGCTTTAATACATAAATATCGAAATTAGTAAACAAAGTGATTAGAAATATGCACATATAATGTGAACATATACGACTCTAATTAAGTTTTCACCGACAATTTCTTTTGGTAGCTTAGTTGGCAAAGCGTCTGGTGCACTTAACCAGAGAGACGCATTTTCTTTAATTTGAAAATTCATTTATTTGTGAACATTTCGCAATATTTAATGCTCAAAAATAATAAAAAATAATCCGACACTTTCTATTAAAATTTACCACTTCGAAACCACTTGCAGACAACTTCCGATCGGCTTACTTATTTTGAACAAACGGTACTACTTTTTAAGGAATTTATCGTGGTATATTGATATAGACTGCCTCATTAGTCTAGTGGTCCTAAGCGCGACTATTATAGTATTAAAATACCTTAAAAGGTAATCAGGTTACCACAAAATGTTAAATTTTCTCAGTTGATTTTGAACTTAATCCTCAACACTTTAAGAGGATAGTTTCCGCTCCGCGCCGCTACAAAAGTAGTTTGCTCCTATCTTGAATCTTAACCAATGAAAGACTTTGAAATTTTGCAGTAACAATCTTATCACTAAAATACGTGTTTCTTGAACATAAAACTTCATTTCAATACACAGTTAAAAAGTTACATGAGCTCAAAGATTAGTAAATTTCGATGAAAACGACCCAACTTTAAGCTAGTATTTTAAGATAATGTATCGATACAGAACCATTTTGACTCATGGGAAACCCAGATAATATAATGAATACTCTTTTAAAAAAACAATAATCTGCGCAATAACTATATTAAAAGAGTAATCTCCAAATTTCAGAACAAGAAATACGCGCGAAAATGTTGCAAATGTATTGTTGTTTCACCTCTCGGGCACGCGTTCGTATCGTGAGGGATAGAGACAGCGACAACAGTGCAACATTGTTACGTTCGCGAGGGAAACTCCTCTTAAGGTTTAAAATCATTTGGGGAAATTTGTCAGTTTTTTTATAACCTGATGTGCTGACGACTATACATGAGTACACCTCTGCCTAACCCTTTGGGGAATACAGGCATGATGGCATGTTAATTAATAATAAAATAACTACTACAACAGCTTAAAAAATCATTTCGTTTCGCCATAACAGCTCTATACAAATCTCTACCGAATCGTAATTTCCGGTAGGCAGGTAATTCCTTCCGAGCCGTGGTATGACGTCACATCCTGTTCTGTTGCGTTTCATTACTCTCTTCTTGTTAGCGAGTTAATTCTGGTACTGATGTTTGTATGTGTATGTTTGAGAAAGAGATAGATTGTTGAAATAAACTGCTTTTAAAGGATTTTTATTCACTAACGCACATAATTGCCTCATAAGGGCAAAACAATAGATTTTGCATTATGTCTACAATATGGCGCTTGACAGATTAAAATAATTTTGAAGAATTATATATAAAAATATAATCTATAACATACCATCATGCCTGTATTCCCCAAAGGGTTAGGCAGAAGATGACAAATGTACACCCACACTTTGTGATTGTGACGTGATCCACGCGGGCAAAGTCGCGAGCTGAAAGCTAGTTTGAAATACAAACATTTGATTTGGCTCCAAAGGTATCTAAATTAAATAATTTCTTCTTGTTCCAGTGAATTCGAAGCCGCTTACCTTCGATGAAGTGTATAACCAGAGTTCTCCAACCAACTGCACGGTGTATTGTGGAGGCCTCACCACAGGCCTGACTGAGGAGCTGATGCAGAAGACCTTCCAGCCATTCGGCACCATCCAGGAGATACGGGTCTTCAAGGACAAGGGATATGCTTTCATCAGGTAAGAGTGTGTCGTAGGTTTTTTATGGGATAACTTGGCAAACGAGCAGGTGAGCTACCTGATGGTAAGTAGTCATCGCCGCCCATGGACATCTGCAATACCAAAGGAGTTGCAGATGCGTTTCCGAGCCTATTTAAGGAAACGGAAGGAAGGGGACTGAGGCAGGAATTGGACCTCTGCCGCTCCACACTCACCGTATGAAACGCAACAGTATGCATACTGCTGCTTGACGTCGATATTCTGTGGGAGTAGTACTTCCTCGGTCGTGACGACACATTAATGCTGGCAATTATACATGCCAGCAGGCATTACTACTACTACACTACCACATAGCAGCTTTGAGTTGAGCTGTCCTAACTGACGGCACGTATACATCAGTCATCGTGTAGCTCAACCATTATATAGGGAGCTTACCATAGATTAATATGTATATTTGGATATAGATGGGTATGTTAGAATGAAAAATTATTCCTTAAAAAATAGCTCCACCTGGTGCTCATAGTTGAAATTCTGAATAGCTATATATAAATATAGATACATAGTAACAATAGAAATATTATTTTATTTTGTTATTTATAAGTGGTAAATGAGGTGAACAGAGACGCAGAGTTTTGTCCTGGTTCATCCTTGCATCTCTTCACCCTATTATATAAAACAAAAAGAATTAAATATTTATGAAAACAAAATAATACTCGAAAAATGCCAGTGCGCATCAAAACACGGCAGCCATCTTTATATTTTAAAAATGTTTCATGAAAGTTGCCGTCATTAAATAAATTGGAGTAATTTGCTAATATAAGTGAAATTTATTACTTTCACTTTCGTTTTATTGGCAAATAATGAAATTGTATTCTTCTGTGATCATATTTTATTTTAATATGATGTAAAAACAAAATAAAAAGGTATATTCCTTAACAACTTAAAATGATTTTTTGGTAGCAGCAACATTGTCGACTTTCTTTACTAAAATTATTCAACTATCAGCACTAGATGGCGCTAGATGAAAACAGCTCCAGCAGATATGTTCTAAGAGAATACACCATGGAGCTTACGATCCGTCGCACGACGACACCAGATCAGCAAGACATTTGCGTAGGTCATGTGAAATACTCAAAACTATCAGAGTACGGCAAGAATAAGTGCAGTGATAGCCTAGTGAACCATTGGGCTGCCAAGTCAAAGGTCTCGAGTTCGAATCCAAGGCACGCACCTCTGACTTTTCGAAGTCATGTGCGTATTAATAATTAATTATCACGCGCTTAAACGGTGAAGGAAAACATCGTGAGGAAACCTGCATGCCTGAGAGATTTTCTTGACGGCGTGTGAAGTCTGCCAACCCGCAGTAGGCTAGCGTGGCGGACTATAGCCTAATCTCTCTCGTACTGAGAGGAGACCCGTGCCCAGCAGTGGGACAACGTAATGGGTTGATGATGACGGCAAGAATGTCTTATTAAAGGCATGTCTAGGGTGATTCTGCCGGCTCTCTCCATAAGGCCTACTATTTCGATCCGTGCAATTAGTTTTTGACATTACAAAGATAAATTTAACTGCTGTAATTGATATAATGCGAAAAGCGGAGGACAGAGTGAAATGGCGCACGCTGGGGGAGGCCTACGTCCAGCAGTGGACTAGTATAGGCTGATGATGATGATGATGATGATGAATTGATATAAAACATTTTACTGTCACTAAGCAACATTCCTTACTGACATAATATGATCCTAATCTTACTGAGAAACGACGCAGAATGAATGTCTTGTCTCCTCTGACGACAAAACATGTTGCAAACAGCTAGGTATGGGTGTTTCGCATATTTCGTGCATATTCCGCTGCATATCAAAATTTCAAATTAATCATTGAATATCTTGGTTTTTTTACGTAATATCATTGATACACTGAAAATCTTTTAATATTTTGTAGTTTATACATTCTTTAAGCGGATGTCTATGAAACCATTAACATATTAAAAAACTAAATGAGACGGTAATGATGACGTAAGAGAGGGTAATGATTTGTGTGGGAAAAAGGGGTGTGATGGAAATGAAGATAAACAGAAAGAAAATATACCTACAAAAGCTTAAATTTTAATATGAAATACTAATAACATTAAATATGATTTTTGCAAGCACACGTATTTCCACTGGACTCCTTAGGGTATAAAACCCAATAACGGGCGTTATTTACAAAAAGTTTGATACGTTACCTTCAGATTCGAAGTTTGCGTAAACTTTTTGTATAAATTGGTTAATGTGTCTGTTAAATATCTTTTCTATTTTTTAAAATTTGTTTTTAGTTATATATTCTTTCTTATCAGCTGCAATTCTACTGACTACGTCGTCGTCGAAAAACTCCCCAATTAATTGCTCTGTAAAATTATCTCTCTTAGGTGTTCCAGTCCCTTTTTTATTTCTTGTTGTAAATATTTTTGATTGTGTCAAAAGCTTGTATTTTTTATTTTTTGGTCATAACTACATCAGAGAACACTTTTTTGTCCTTCTTTCTCCAGCATTTAAGAGGATAGTATCCGCTCCGCTCTCCATACAAACGTAGTTTGGTCTTATCTTGAATATTAACAAATGAAAGTCTTTGAAATTTTGCAGTAACAATCTTATCATTGGAATACGTGTTCCTTGAATATGAATCTTCATTTCAATACATGGTTAAAAAGTTACACGAGCTCAAAGATTGGTAATTTTCGATGAAAACGACTGAACTTTATGCTAGTATTTCAAGATAATGTATCAATACAGAACCATTTTGACTCATGGGGAACCCAGATAATATAACGAATATCCTTTTACATAAAAAATATCTACGTAATAACTATATTAAAAGAGTAATTCCCAAATTACGGAACAAGAAATACGCGCGAAAATGTTGCAAATGTATTCTCATAGCATCTTTTTGTTTCTTATTTTTTTATATTTCTTGTTTCATAATACTTATTTCTTTTTTATTTCGGTAGCGAAGCTTCCTCAGAAGAACATTCTTTTTTAAACACAACCGTTGACAAGAATTACTATTATTGGAACCCAAACAATTTGGCGATGAACTAGGGATTGGGCTCAGGCCGGTCTAGCGAGAGGATCTTGTTCAGCTGGGAGTACTACAACGTAGAAATTAACAATAAATTCACATAAAATTTATTCTAATAGCCATCGTATTGACCTCATCACCGTCGCTTAAAAAAACGACGGTAAACGAAGTTAATGAGAAAGAAGGTAATGAGGTTTTAATCTTATTTTATTTTTCCTCCAAAGAATATAAATATTACGAACTTTGTACCTATTTTATACTTCGAAGGTAACTATTAGAATTGAAGATTACCTACGTAGTAAACAAAATCTTAAATACTTACATGACAATACTGACGAAAGGAAAGAGTACGATTCCAGAATAATCACCTCCCCCTAAGTTTCACACGTAAATATTTTTATATCGCGCAGAAATTTGAATCCACTGTGACGTTAGCTTATTGACTAAGAGACGTGCGGGGAGCGTGATGGCTGTTTAACAGCATTTAAAGCCATTTACACACTTTAATTTAACATTTCATTTCAAACCGATGGTAATCAGAAAAAATAAGTACTAAACAATAAATAAATAAAATTTTAGTTTATTTCGGTATAAACTGTATTTATTTTAGCTGTAAACGCTGGATATTTAATATAATTTTATCGTATGGTTATCTTGTAAATATAAAATATTGTTATTTCTAGTTAAAATCAAAATGTATTCAAGAAAGTAGTAAAAGGACACCGAAAGAAATGAGAATTAGCAGTTTTTTTTATGTATAACTTATTACTTATGTAATTTTTATCAACAAAAGTGACTTGCATATAAGCATAACTTTATAACGTCCTGATTTCTTTAAAAGAATTTGTGATATTAAATGAATAAATAAAGTTTTTTCTGCTGGACGCATAATATGCACGAAAAATATTAAACACCCATTAAGTATTGATTTGACTCTTCGATTCCAGGTTCTCCACTAAGGAAAGTGCCACTCACGCTATCGTGGCTGTCCACAACACTGATGTCAACGGCCAGCCGGTCAAATGCTCCTGGGGCAAGGAGTCCGGAGACCCCAACAATGCACAGGCACAGGGACAGGTAAGACGAGAAAAAAAAAGAGTTTTCAACAAATTTCAAAAAAGAAGGAGGTTCAACATAATGAAAATAATACGACAGCTACTCACCACTTCATAATCATTAATGCAGCCTCACCACCTCATCAGTCTAGCAGACCTAAGCACGACTGCTCCGCTAGAGGTCCTGGGTTCGATCCCCAGGTCGAGCAGTGTTATTGGGTTTTTCTATGAAATTCCCAGTGGCAGCTCGGTGTCTGGATTTGTGCCCGGTTAATGGCAATAGGCTCGCCCCCTATTACATGGGACCTAAACATACCGGCGAAATGCGGGTGTATATTAGTACACCTCTGCCTAACCCTTTGGGGAATACAGGCGTGATGGTATGTTTTATGGCTAAATAATTATTGTGCGTCGTTTTGGGCGGAAATAAATAGAATAAGAATAAGAATAAGAATAAATTTATTTCAACTTTTACAAATATTATTTTACATAGTTGGACTAAAAGTAATAAATTCTTACATAACATGTATAAAGAGTGCTTAATATAATATAATTATAATTTTAAGATATATCTAGTGAAGGCAACAATACAAAAGTTATGTCAGTTCGACTTAAAATACATATAACCAGCTTGCCCGAACTAGGTTTAAACCTGTGCTTCAGGCTATCGCTGAACGTGTTTTTTATCCACATTTGAAGAAATAAAAATAAGAGTACTAAAGCCTATTAGAAAAAAAAGAAAGGATACTAATAACTATATTATTATACAAGTAATTTTAGCTTATGTTATAATTTCTAACAACTTCTCTGTGTCTGCGTAATTAAGGTTCTGTAAATATTCCGTTACCAAAATGCTGCATTTATTATAACTTACACTATGTATATTAAGTAGCTTATTAAGTTTATTGTATAAAAATGGTCCTAAGAATATGTAAAATCTATTAGCGAATGCATGGTTAAATTTAGCTTTAGAGCAGGCCACATACTTCCTTCTTTTGTCTGAAGGTACTGGGTTAAATGGTAGTGCTGTGTGCTGTTTAAGTAATATATGCCGAATAAATAATTGACGAACCGTTAATAAATTACATGCAGTGTAAAGCTGATGTGTAGGAAATAAAAAAGGGCGAAAGGTGGCTACCTTCAAAATTGCTCTTTGGGCTCGTTCTAGAGGAAGTAAATTTGTTTTTGCAGCACCACCCCAGGCTGTTATGCAATAGGTAAGTATCGATTGGCACAGTGATAAATAAACTTGTTTAATTAATTTATAGTCAGCAATATTACGTAGACTTTTAAAAATAAATATTAACTTACGTACTCTAGTGCATAACAAATCAATGTGATTACGAAAATTAAGGTTCGAGTCCAGAGTGATGCCTAAATATTTAATGTTGTCTGTTTTAATTAAAGGGGGACAGGTACATGCAGTGTCAGCATAGTTTCTACAGGTATGGGAGTGAATGTTTTGGTTAGTAATGGGTATGTTAGTATTTTTCATATTAAATAAAATATATTTAGTTTTGTCAGCATTTAATGTTAAGAGATTTTTATGAAGCCAGTTACACACGGTATTGAAGCCACTCTGAGCGTATTCATAGACCTCGCTACGAGTATTAGCCGAGAATAATAACGCTGTATCATCTGCATATGACATTATAATACCATTTTGTAGGCTCAGGTTGCATAGTTCATTAATATAAATTAGGAAAAGGGTGGGGGCCAAAATACTTCCCTGTGGAATGCCATAACAGGTATTTTCAATATCAGCACTTGTATATTGACCAATTTTAACACATTGATGGCGGTCGCTAAGATAATCAGAAAGCAGTTTAAGTTGGGTTCCTCTTATTCCAATCGTTTCAAGCTTGTGCAGTAAAATGGGGCGTGAGATAGTATCAAAAGCCTTAGCCAGGTCTAAAAATATCCCCATGCATTGCTTACCACTATCAAGATTGCCAGTTATATAGTCTGTCAATTGGTGTACAGCTTGACAAGTTGATTTTTTCGGCCTAAAACCAAATTGTCTATCTGATAGTAATTTACTATCTTCTAGATATTTGATTAATCTACTATTTATAATTTTCTCAAGTATTTTTGACAATCCCGATAAAACTGAAATAGGCCTATAGTTATATACACAAGTTTTGTCTCCAGATTTGAATACAGGCGTGACAACCGCTTTTTTAAGCAGTTTAGGGAAAACTCCTTTATTTAGACATAATTGAAAAATGTGTGTCAGCGGCGGGGCAAGTTGGTCTTTGAAACTTTTGAGTATTTTATTGGATATGTTATCCCATCCCACTGCAGAAACATCCTTTAATCCCGTTATTATGTTTAAAATTTCATTGACGTCTGTTTCTAACAACACAAATGAATTCAGTCTAGAAGACGGCATAGTTAAATGTAAAGGGTAAAAATTCCCTGTATTTAAAGTTTTTTCTGCCAAGTTTTTGCCTACATTTGTGAAAAAGTTATTAAATAAATGTTCTTTCTTCTTCTCATATTAATTATTCATAATCATAAAAGCGGCGGTAGCCTCATGGCTAGGGTGTAGGACTTTAGATTATGTGGTTTCCGGTTCAAAACCCACCCATTGCACTACGTTACGACGTGAACCCACTTGTAACACAAGCATTTAGCTTAGCACGAGGGGTTAATAAGAATACTAGCAATGTGAGACCCACATTGCTAGTAAACTTTAAAAAACTAACAGCCTAATGAAATCCACTGCTGAACGAAGGCCTCCCCCATAGACTTCCACAACGACCGGATATATGCCGCCTGCGTCCAACGACTCCCAGCGACCTTCACCAGGTCGTCTGTCCATCTGTTGGAGGTCGTCCCACACTGCGTTTTCCAGGGAAAATCTCTCAGGCATATAGGTTGTTTTCCTTCACCGTTTAAGCACGGGATAATTAAGTTTGACTTCGCACATGACTTCGAGATGTGTGAGGTGCGTGCGTGATTTGAACTCGAGACTGACCAATATTCATATCACTAGGCTATCACTGGACTATTCCATTCAATCATATAATAAATATTAATAATATTTATAAAGATGAAAGAAAAACTAGTGAAAGAAAAATACGTATAATTCTCAAGCGTGATTAGAACCTGCATCCCTCCATTAAAGTACACTGGACACTTTCGCCACTAAGCTACAGAGACTACTGCTGTGATATCGAATTTCATCCACATTCTACATCGTAAGGTTGCGTCATCACTACATAGTATAAAACAAAGTCGCTTCCCGCTGTCTGTCTGTCCCTATGTATGCTTAGATCTTTAAAACTACGCAACGGATTTAGATGCGGTTTTTTATAATAGATAGAGTGATTCAAGAGGAAGGTTTATATGTATAACACATACATACTATAGTACAGAAAAGTTGAGAAAACACGGGCGAAGCCGTGGGCGGAAAGCTAGTCATTCATATTTAATAGATTCATGAGATATTTCTGTAATTAATACATTTAATATTCTGTTTGGTATATCTCAATTAAGGCCGACGTTTTTCTGAAAGTGTTTGGCAAATATAAAATTCTGTTTTGTATAAATAATAACGCCTTAATAAATTAACAGATAAAAATTTGCTCCATTTCTTCCCAGAAAAATACTATAAGACAGGTAATATACTGATAAAACTAAACGTAATCAAAGTTTAACTTTGAATGTATGTAGATTTAACCGGTATATTTAGGTCCCATGTAATAGGAGCCTAGCCAGGCCTATTGCCAGTAACCAGACAGAATAAATCCAGACTCCGAGTTGCTACTGAGAATTTCATAGAAAATACTAATAACACTTTGCTCGACCGTAGACCGTCCGACTGACGTAGACGTAGACTGACCGACGTCTGACCGACCGACTCGTAGACCTGGGGACCGAACCCAGGACCTCTAGCGTAGCAGCCGCGCTTAGGGCCAGTAGACTAATGAGGTAGTCTACTGTTTTTTTTTTTATTTAATATCTTAAGTGTTTTCAAGACTTCTTTTAATTATTAAATTCAAATTCAAATAAATTGCATAACGCAAACGCTAATTAATTGAAGTATGTTTTAAATGAAATATTTAAAACATACTTCAATTAGCGTTATATTAATATTCCGCTTTTAGTATTTTTTTTCTTACCTACATAATTTCTTTGAAATTTGCACAACTCACACAATTTAAAATCAGTGTCTTAAGTAAGCGTATTGACAACTCTTCATCTGTGGTTTGGGATTTCAATGGCATCTACGTTGTAGAATATTATAACTGTTGCTTAACTATAGTTCCATAATAAGTTTGCACTAATTTTGCTGTTAATAAATATAACATTACTTTGTGGATAACGGTGCTGGTTGCGTGATTACCTAAAATGTTAAAATAATTATCTGTTTATATTATTATTATTTTTTTATGGTATAACTCGGCAAACGAGCAGGCGAGCTACCTGATGGTAAGTAGTCATCGTCGCCCATGGACATCTGCAAAACCAAAGGAGTTGCAGATGCGTTGCCGAGCCTATTTAGGGAAAGGGAGGGGAAGGAGAAAAGGAGAAGGAAGGGGATTGGGGGAGGAATTGGGCCTCCGGCCCTCTCGATCACCGAACGAAGCGCAGTAACGAAACGCTACTACTCGGATGTCGGTCTTCTGCGAGAGTGTGGTACTTCCCCGGTCGAGCCGGCCCATTCATGCTGCGAACAGCGTGGCCCTACCACAACATCTTATTGTATTACATATTATGACGTAACTGTTTGTTATCCTGAAGAAATAAAAAATAAAAAAACTCGGCTGTTCTTCAGCCGCTAAGCAATAATGTGCTAACATTATTGTGTTCCTGTTTGAAGGGTAATGTAGCCAGTGACATTACTGTACAAATGAGAGTTAACAACTGTGAAGATGACAACACGCGAGTGATACCACTGGTGTTGCTGACGTCATCAGGCGGAGGTTGTCGCTTACCAACAGGCGGGTCATACGCTTATTTTTGTCGTCTTGTTAAATAACATACATACTATCACGCCTGTATTCCCCAAAGGGTAAGACAGAGGTGCCCTTAACGTACGGTGGCAGCACAAATTGTTTAAATTGAATCATTTTGTACAATCTCAATGTGTCAGTGCGCATCGGGAGGCGTCAGACGTCACTCATTTATTTTTATTAGGTTGGCACTGAAAATCAGCGCTGCGCTGTGTTGCCAGCTTTTGGTAACGCAGAACAACATAAAGCTGAGCGCCACCCTTTTTCCTTGCGGCGGATGGGATACACTATGTGCACATAATTTTTATTTTATTTTTTTAATCGTGTTTAAATATTTTTTGTTTTAAGTTTTGTAATAGTCTTGTAATTTAAGTCTCATCTTGTTTTGCAGGAAATAAATAGTTTTTCTTTCTTTCTTTCACATCAAGTTACCACAAAATGTCAAATTTTCTCAGTTGATTTTGAACTTTATCTTCAACAATTTAAGGTTTAAAATCATTTGGAGAAATTTGACAGTTTTGTATACCTTGACTCGCGATTATACAACCACCGTTCACCAGTAAGGTCCTATTGAATAGGGGACCACTTTATTGCCATTGACCAAGCACATGACCAAGCAGATGCCACTGAAATTTAATTATTTAATTAGCGATGGGTAGCTCGCGAATGAGAAATAAAAATGAGCTAGCTCTTTGTTTCCAATCTAGCCCTCACTCGCTCACTCGCTGAAAGACTAGCTCTCCGGCTCAATTAGTTCAATGAATAATAATAATAATAATAATAATAATAATTTATACTTTATTGTACACCAGAAAAAAACTTTATAAACAAAACAAATATGTAAATAGAAATATACAATTGGTGGCCTTATCGCTATCTGCAATCTCTGCAATCTCTGCAATGAATCTGCATTGTAAATCGATCTTTATTTTTATGTAGAAATATTATGAAGATAATGCTTTATCATATTTACTTATCGATCAATCGATCATCAATCGATTGTAAATCTATCTTTATTTTTATAGAGACAAAGTAGAAAATGCTTTAGCATATTAACATATCTAGCTCGTTGATCGCTCACATGTTGTATTGAGAGGGAATGTAAGTATATCTCTCGCTCACTGAATAACTCATTGACTCACGAATTGAGCTAAATGAGTTAGAGAGCTAAAAGAGTGATATATCTCTTTTGATTTAAAGAGTTATATCTTTTCTTTCATTGAGCGGTTTCTCGCATCGCTATTATTTATCATTTTTCTACAGCTTCCTGCCGCCTACAGCCAGTTTGGAGCGACCTACACTGGTGGGGTCCCCCCGGCCTCCTACTGGTACAACACGTACCCACAGCAGCTGGGGGGCTTCCTGCAGGGGGTCCAGGGGGTCCAAGGATACACTTACGCTGGGCAAGCATTCGCTGGCTATCAGCAGCAATATATGGGGTAAGTAAATACTGATATATGGTAGGATGGGAAATTTTTTATATGGCCTTGGTTTTGATTTTAATTTTGGCCTCGGCTGTGGCCTCGTCTTTGGCGTTGCCTTCGGCCTTGCCTTCGACTTTGCAACACTAGGGGTATCGCATGCACAACATACATACGTATACATACATACACTCACGCCTTTTTCCCATAGGGGTAGGCAGAAACTACAGTATGCCATCTGCTACGATTACGATACTTCGTTTGCTTCGTCCGCATTCATACATCTTGTCATACACTCGCATACGCTCGCATGTTTCTCTTAATTATGAAGGGAAAGGAGAAGGAAGGGGTTTGAGGGATGCATTGGTCCTACGGCGCTCCACACTTACCGTACAAAACGCAACAGTATTCATACTGCTACTTGACGTCGATATTCTGTGGGAGGGTAGTACTTCCACGGTCGTGCCGACACATTCATGCTGGCTCATAGACATGCCAGATAGATACTACTACTACTTATAGTTTGTTCGAAATAAATAAGCATATCTGAAGTTGTCCGCAAATGGTTTAGCAGTAGTATTTTTTAATGGAAAGAGTCGGTGTAAAGACAATTTGGGGTCAGATATATTTCACATTTTTGATTAATTTCGATGTTTATGTATAAAAACACTTAGAGCTAAGGCTAAAGCATGAGCCTTGGGGGCGAAATTCAATTTATTCTTGTTTTTTTCGCAAATTATTCGGCTATATCACATTCTAGGTACATGGTAGTAGAAATTGCGACATCAATAACAACTTATTCACAATTGAGTATTAAAACTTTTGCTTAAAAGTCAGTATCGTAGGAGATTTAGGTGTAAATTGTCATTTTTGACCGATTCCACTATTTCCACCTAAATTTTCGATGATAACGATTTTTAAGCATACATTTTAATACTCAAACGTGAATAAGTTATTGTTGATGTCGCAATTTCTACTGCCATGTATCTAGAATGTGTTATAGCCGAATAATTTGCGAAAAACCAAGAAAACATTGAATTTTGCGCCCAACCCTGACGCTTGAGCCGTAAGCAATTTTACGAGCGAGGTAGTTCGGAACGGCTAACTTCAGACAAGCAGAGTTCATTCGAACAAAAACCAGGCCATTACTGTAGGATGTAAGAGAACGGAATGTATAAGAACTGCGTGGAACGGAATGTAAATGAGCGAGTGCGGCAGATAGATGAAAAGAAAGGGAAGAGAGAGGATATGGAAGATGGCGGATTGAATAGATTGGAAGAAAGACGTTAGAAAGGTATTTTAGCAGAAAGAATTGGTACAGTTACTCTTTACGTATACAATTTTATTTAACGCGGCTATATCCTTCATTACATACCATCATACCATCACGCCTGTATTCCCCGAAGGGTTAGGCAGAGGTGCACTTAATGTACACCCACAGTTCGCCGGTATGTTTGGGTCCCATGTAATAGGGGGCGAGCCTATTGCCATTCACCGGGCACAAATCCAGACTCCGAGCTGCTACTGAGAATTTCATAGAAAAACTCAATAACACTTTGCTCGACCTGGGGATCGAACCCAAGACCTCTAGCGTAGCAGTCGCGATTGGGACCACTAGACCAACGAGGCAGTCGGCAGGCTGTATCCTTCATTACTATAATAATATATATAATAAAATCTTTATTTAATTCTTTTACAAATAGGTATACAATCATGTATGTGTCTTAGGAAATAAAATTGAAAGTATGGGATGGTATATAAATATTTTGTGTCTTAACTAAAACTAAAGTACATAGGTATTTAGGTATACAAAAAATTTGCAGATACAATAATCAAATTAAAGGTACATAGCGACCTACCTGATCTAGGTTTATACAAACCTGTGTTTCAGGTCATCAATTTACGTAAAAGTTTACATGGGTCATTCGGTTATTTTCCTTAAAAACTAAAATAACAATGTATTTCTTACTTATTACTTATTACAAATATAGTTAAACTAAGCTTTGCAGCTGATCGGTTATAATCGAGGATACTAATTATACTATGCTGTGGTCACGTCTCAATTTCAAGATATTTTTCTGTGTCTATGTAACTTAGAGTTCCTAAATAGTCTGCTAACATAGCACTGCACTTTTTAGAGCATACATTATGTAATTTTAGTATCTTGTTGAGCCTATTGTAAAGAAAAGGTCCTAAGAATACATAGAATCTAGTGGCAAAAGCATGTTTGGTTTGCGAGCTTATACAAACTAGCTCCTTTCTTCTCTTGTCAGCTGGAACTGGGATAAAAGGAAGTTCAGAGTGTTGGAGTAGGACGATGTTTAGGATTCACGCGCGCCCCTCTAGGATGGAGGGGGAGTTCTGACTCCCCCGTACACGGCGGGGCCCGCCGCAGAGGCGGGCCATCACCAGTCGGGGGCCGCGGACGAATGCATAGTTCCCGTGGCCCCGACGTAGGTGCGAGAGGGAACACCGTGTGGTTTTTAATCGGTAGGTCACCCACTCTGGGTGGAGTCCGACACGCCCCGTCGCCTTCCCCGGGCGGCGGATGTCGATGAGGATTTTCCACATGCACAAAAAAAAAAAAAAAAAGGACGATGTTTAGGATAAATAACTGCCGTATTGTTAGTACCTTGCAAGCTGTGTAGAGTTGGTGTGTAGGGAATCTAAATGGGCGAAAGGTAGCAACCTTTAGAATGGCCCTTGGCGCGCGTTCTAGTTTACTGTTCCATATGTATACCTAGCTAAAACTTTCCGATTCTCTGATGGGACTAAGTCCCATACTCTTTATTCTTTCAGCAAGGACTACGGGCAATGGGCTAATGCAACTGCCTGTTCCAGCATGGGAGGGGTCCAGCTTCCATGGGCCCTGGGGGCTGGAGTCGGGGGCGTGGGCTCCGTAGGGGGGGTCGCCGCTATGTCTCAGCCCCCACAGGTCCTGCACTACCCGGTTCAGCATTTTCAAGTGCAACCCGTAAGTGAATTTCTATATTTTAATACTAGCTTTTCGCCCGCGGCTTCGCCCGCGTGTACGTTTCTTTGTATTAGACGAAAAGTGTTCTTGGTACAATCATATAAATAAAGTGTGCGAAAACATTGGTAAGTTTGCTTATCAAACCTAACAACTAAACAGGCAACACTACAGGCTTATCATGCATATGTTGGTTCGGTATTACGATACGGAATACTAGTGTGGGGCAACTCGAAAATGCCTTAATTGCCCAGAAACGGTGCATACGGGCCATATGTAACGTTGATCCACTTACATCCTGTAAACCATTATTTAGAAAACTAAAAGTGTTAACAATAACTAGTATATACATTGAGGAAGCCTGTAAATTTACAATATCTCACCCTGAATTATTTGAAAAAGTGGGAGAAAATGGCCCCTTTAAAACCAGATTTCCAAATAAAATAGTTATACCTAAAATGAAAACAGAATTGTATAAACGTAGTTGTTATGCCATGTGTGTCCAGATATACAATAAACTCCCCTCGGAAATTTTAAGATTTACCGATGACACCCTTCAAAAGGGCATTACGTAAATGGTTAATTGGAAAATCTTTCTATTCCTTGAAAGAATACTTCCAATTAAAATGTTAATTTAACTAGTAGCAAATTAATGCCTTCATGGATTAGGTAGGTACTATTAAATATTTGAATGTCATTATTTTATGGCGAAATATGTTGGACTACTGTACTCATTATGTAACACCATTTGTAACCATATTTGTAAGCAAATAAATATTTGAATTTGAATATGTTACACAGGAATATTGTAGCTTTCTATAGGTGAAAGATTTTTTGCAAAAACAATCAAATCTTTTTCCTCTTTATAATATTAGTTTAAATGATACTTTGACCTGTTGCTGACAACTTAAGTTTAATCATATAAGGCAACTGAAATAAACTGGAAAGTTCTGTATCTGGACGTAAGAAAATTTGCTTCACACCTACGTGTGATTTTTTTTCGTAGATGCATTTTTTTTAATCCTCAGTTTTTATTTACGTATAAAAACAGCCTGTGTTGTTATTTTTGTTAGCAAAACTCGACATTTTAACCTATGGTTTGCATTAGAATTAGCGCAAGTTTTTTAGTTTTTAGACTTCAGTTTTTATTTGACATTTTTCTGTGACATGTTGTTGACGTGCAAGTTTTGCAGTCAATTAAAGGGATGGTTGACATGACACGCACACATGTATTAGTTAACTATGCCTTATCTTGGCAGTCGAGCTTTCGATAGCTCGATAGCTCGACTGACAAGATAAGGCGTAGTTTCCGTAGACGTGTGTGCGTGTAATTGTGTGTTGTAGATGGCATGGCGTAGTTTTAACCGGCCTCACTTCTTTGTTCGCAAAGTTCCATCTTTACTTTTTATTTGATCTGAGCAATTTATACAAAAATCTTCGATGATTACGATTTATAAGCAAAAGTCTTAATACTCAATCGTGAATAAGTTCGTAATATGTAATGTACATAGTATATGTTATAGACTTATTATTTATTCGTAGGTTATAGCAGAACAATTTTCGAAAAACCTCAAACCTCGACCTCGACACCTCAATTACCAAAATCTGATAAAAAGTTTTTGAACTACAGTCTAACATCCATACATGTATACATAATTATTTCATAGACTGTTACTGTCGGCTAAAAAATAAAGTATCGTAACTAAGATTTATCTTTTTCAGATCGGTGAAGATGAATGGCTAGCTCCAAGTCTCCTGGTGTGAGGCCAAACCTATCAACAGCCGGGCCTCCGTTCTTGCGTGCACAAAGACTGGATATAAAATTCTTTTGAGTCTATTATTTTTTTTAAGTTTAAAGTAAGTCTATTCAGTTTTGAGACTCTTAACGTTACTTTATTTCTATTAACGTTTTATAAATTGGAGTTTACAAATATATTGAGGTTATTTTTTGGTATTTTGTTTTGTTTTTGTTTAAATTGTTACAAAGATTGGGAATTTAACTTTTTTGTTGACAGTGATTTATTTAAAGTTGATTCATGGGCATACGTTTCTATGAAAACATTCAAGTGATTGTGTTTTTGTGTTGTATAAACTTTGATTTACCAACGAATTAGATTTTTTGAAACAATTTTTAGTCTACAGTTTTGCTTATTTATAGGTAATTTTCAGTTTGAGACAGATTGAGTCTTTTGTGAAAACCTTTATTTAAATGATTCTGTAACGTGCATTATTTCGTAAACACAATTTTGTGGATATAAACAAACATACTAAAACGTGATTAGTTTTTCACTATTGCAAGATAATTTGAAGAACTAAATCCTAAATTGAATTCATCTTATTTCTTTGTACTTAAATATATTTTTGACATCTTGAATTCGGTTTTCAAAATTTTGTTTGACTTAAAAAAAATTAAAGAATCGTGTTTGGAATTACTGTATATTTCTCTAAGAAATATAAAAAATATTGTTACCAAATTCTTGTCATTATGTGATTAAAGTAATGTTTTAGTTGAACTTTAATTGAAAAAAGAATATGCGTTGTTTATTGAAAAAAAATGTTGAATAAGTTGAAATATTTTGTGTAAATACTTCAAAAAAGACATGCTTAAACAAGTTATATTTAAGTATATGTATATGCATAATGTATTAAGAAATCTTGAACTTATAATTGTGTATGGTATCATTATGACGTATGTTTAAAAAAAACAAATGAATCTCAATCAAATCTAGTCAATTAAGGATATTTTTGTTAATCATTTTTAATTTATTTAAATGTTCTAAATGTTTTTTTTTTAGTTTATAAATTGTTTCATATATTATTTAAATGGTTCAGCTAAATAAAAACGTAACATCACGGATGCCAATATTCGCGGTAAACCGGCTCGGAACAAAACCTAAGGGACGAAACCTAAAAAAAAAATATTAAAAAATGTGAGTCAAAAATATCGAATGATTACTCTATCGCTTCTTATGAGTGCGTATAAAAATACTTTTAGAAAATATATAGAATTTAAATATAAGATTATATATAAGTAAGATAGTTTTTAAGATAGAATCAAACACGCGGGCCAAAGCGGGTTGCGAATTAAAAATGATTGTGAAAAATTTTCTTTAAAGCCGTACCATCTGACAGCACGAGTTGTAAAAAAATAAGAAAAAAAAATATTGAAGTAAAAATTAGATTTTTGGAGATATGTTTAATAGTAAAATGAAACATCAGAGTGAGAAAATTTTATAAAAAAAAACTTTTATAACGTATTTGCCGAGGACGCTAGGAACGGTAGGATTAGATAAAGACAAATCTTTTTGAGATGGGCTTGAGAAGAAGTCGGCTGTATGGCTTAGTCCGAGTTTGAAGTCGGAGGTTTTATTATATGTCGATTGAGGATGAGTCGACTTTTTAAGTCGAAAATGGTCGATACCTACAAGTAAAGCTTGGTGTAGTTGAGAGTCGAAGCGTCGAAGTCAACTTATATTGAGCCGACTTTTTGTGTAAGTTGAAGTTTGAAGTCTGCTAATACGACTTCAAACCGTCTTTAGACGAGGTCGGAAGACGGCAATTTACTTATACTTTAAAAAAAACATCGAGAAATCTGTACTTGCTCTATGCGCACATTTCCAATTTCGATCAGTTTAATAACGTGTTATATTAGTCGGTAAACGACTTTTATATGATTTGAAGTCGACTTTCAAAGTCTCTAATTTTAGTCACTTTTTTTTTCTGGAAAGCCATTGCCAAATTCAGAAATCCGTAAAATTAAAAAAAATACTGTAATAAAAAAAGGTTGTGTCTAGATAAAAGATACACTACTGATCCGAGAAAAAAAATGTAGAGAAAAAAAAATTAGATTTATTTATTAATATTTAACATGTAAGTGAAAGAAAAAAATATTTATTGCCTAGTTAATAAGTACAATACCCATTTACTGTAGTTAGAGAAAATTATAACAAAAAAAAGTTCTTTTCTCTCAAAAAAAATAAGGTTCGGACGTGATTTCGGCTACTTCTTCATTTCGTTACCAAAAAAATCTTATTTTGTTACTTTTTTTCCTAAGAGAATTTTTTCTCTGTTTCTGTTCACATATTTCCCTCGTCAGAGGCTAGTGTTTATAAAAAAACTAAAACGCTGTAGTTGAGAACGTCTTTTTTGAAACATTTTAGTCAGTGATACACTTGTATCACATGACGTGTCTTTGTATAAAGAAAATCGTATTTTATACATTAATTATTAAATTAAAACTATATTATATCTGTTTGAATGTTTTTCGTTACTTTTCTCATAGTTGGGAGGGGTTGAAAATTATTTGAGTACGTTAAAAGATTTTCTTTATAACATTACTGATGTCAAAAGGTGTTGTTTATTAAGAAAACTGAATCTTATACGTCCACGCGTCGAATAATAAATCAAATAAACTTTTCTTATGGAGGAAATAGGCATAGCAACTAGTCTTTATAATTTCATAAGAAACATTCCAACTTGATTGATGAAGACAAACATACATACATACATACATATTGTCACGCCTGTCTCCCATGGGGGTAGGCAGAGATTATGGATTTCCACTTGCCACGATCCTGGCACACTACTTGATAAATGAAATAACACAATACGATTTTTTCAGAACAAAGTTAGAATGCTTGAATTAAATGAATTGGATGCAAAAATAAAATATTACCAGGGACTACTACGCTATTTAAAAACCCCTATTTTCACTGATCAGAGATGAACCACGTGCTAAGTCTTTTCTGCTGATTTTAAAAGCAGATGGAAAAAAAAACAATATCGTGACTTTAAAAAAAGTAACGAACAACTTTCAAACGTTTAGTTTTGACTGTTAGATTTTTTATTTCAAAATTTAGCTGTTTTTATTTATTCTTCAGCGTAGTTAAAATATTTGGCATACATATCGCTAGAATCTTATAAATAAGATAATATATTACTATATACTAAAACTATTCTACAATATATAGTTTATTTCATAACTTGAAGAATTTTCACACTTATTCTCTATCTGTCATATTGTATAATATATTCTATTATTATTACTTTGTTACTATATTTATCTATTTATCATTTTTCATTACTTGCAAAGGTATTTTCATCAAAGAAAACTTGGAATGATGCTCGAACTATATTTTACAGCCTTAATCTTAAGGTTATATTGTCCTTAGATTTAAATATATATAACTCAACACCAATACCTATATAAAGTGTCCCCTTAAGTAAGGTCTTCATGTTATATATAAGGAATATGACTAAAAAACGAGTCACTTGGTTACCAAACTACCTATAATATGGAAAAAATAGTAAGTATATGAAATTCTGGTAAATATAAATGTTAAAACGTGTATTTATGATGAAAATCATGAAACGGTATATTAACTCAAAATCTAATGTCCAATTTATTGTTTGAAACTAAAAAAAGTGTCTCTGACATCGTAAACAACGGCATACAAAAGTTTTCTTGTCGTATTTCATATACAGTGGCCAGCACATCAAGTTACCACAAAATTTGTTGATTTTGAACTTAATCATCAACATATTAAGGTATAAATCATTTTGAGAAATTTGACAGTTTTGTATAACCTGATGAGCTGGCGACTGTACCTTGTTTTAATATCTGTCAAGATATTATACATGCATGCATTTGAGAATAACGTATTTGAAAATTGGATATTTTTTTGAGTACTTAATTGGGGAAAATGGGGTGAGGGGGGCAAGGCTGTCTTTTATGGGTTAAAATGGTGGGCTACGATTTTGGCTACCAGTAAAGGAGCCACAAAACTATTGGATTCGCTTCGTGGCGAAAGAGCTTCATCGTCAAATGATATTGAACGCATCATAAAACGAGATTTTTGACAGGATTTTTGAATAAAAAACCTATTTAGTGGATATAATTATTGTAGTAGTATATATGTATATTATTAAAACAACAGATTTTGACAGGATTATACCAATGTTAGTATTTAGATGCAAAAAATATTCATGATGTATTGAATATTTTAGTTTGCAAATTAGATTAGAGACGATGACGGTAGTCAATCGCCATTAAAATATGTTTAGATTATAGATAAGTGTGAAAAATCTTTAGGAGGAAGAATCGTTGCGTCAATTTGGGCATACAGTCAATCAATGGAAGGCGATGGTGTGTTTTGGGTATACAAAAATTGGATTTACAATAGTTTTTTCTTTGTTCAATATCTTCTTGAGGGATTCTCTTAAAAGACAAAACAAATAGAATAATATACCTGTATTTTTTCACTATTTCTTTCATAATAAACCCTCATATGTTGGTTATAAAAAAATCCTATCATAGAAATTTACAAATAGTTTCTAAATGGGTAAAATATATCGATATTAAACAAGAAGGCCCGTGTCATATGGGACAGAAACAACAGATCTGAGTATTTTGTGTCCCACAGCTGGGCAAACACTTGCCTTAACACCGTCTAGGATTTTCTACTTATTTTTCGATTTTCTGAGTACATCAGAGATAAATTATCCGCAATATTCTCGTTTTTCCCACATGCTGTGGTATCTTCGCATAGTCTTGCCATGGTACTCACATACATTATAATATCTTGTGCCACATTTCATAGCCAATACATACGCCAGTTAGTTTCCGAGGTTAATTTAGAAAAGATATTCATTTTTGTATATCCACTCCACACCACAGGGGGTTCAACCTCCAATATCACAAAATATAACGTTAGCTAGTCAAATTTAGATATAGATAACATATATGCTAGAAAAATCGTTTATGCCTAAGTGCTTGTAGTCGTATATATAACCATATTTAAAGAATGCCGATCGAAGAATGATCGCTGCCTTTTCAAAACCAACTTCCTTCTACATTACCTATATAACCATTATTATAAATTAATAATAAGGCTTTGCTCTACATAAGGTATTTAGATAGGTAAAAAAATGCAAAATATATAAAATTAATAAAACAAAAAGTAAGTTAGATAGGATATTGCAATTATTTTCAGTTTTTTTTTTTTGTTATACTTTTGTTACTTTTTATTAATCCTCGTGTAAGTATTTTTAAGCTCCCGAAAACACCAAGTATTGTAAACCTTATTATATAACGTAGAATTGGCTATATATATATTATATGTATGTGTACTGTAAAATATATCGTATTTCGGACTCTTATACCTAAATAGGATGCCTTACTTATATATTTTAATCACATTTGATTAAGAATGCTGTGTTTATTAAAGTATTTTTTTTTATTTCCAAAAGAAATCGCGGTTTAAATGTAATATTTTTTTTTAATGTGCAAATATTAATTGTTTTTCGGATTTGTTACTTTCTAGGTAGTTATTGTTATATTTAATAAAACTAGTCATTGGTATTCAATTTATTGATATTTCTTAATAGACACAACACTCTTAAAGAGGCGAGTGCCAAAAAAGGTTTTACACTTTTCTGTTTCATAGTTTCTTCTCTTCACATTTTGACATCCGTCTATTCCAGATAAATTATAACACCAAGATTTCAGACTAAAATGTAATCCTTTAAGGACGTTACTAAAATACGTTTTTCTTAGAATTTTATCGTGTATTTGGAATTTTATAACGCAAATATTTAGTCTGGGACGATACATATCTTGGTAACAAATTAAATAATAATAACATTTTGTTACAATTTTAAAATTCATATTTCGAACTTAGTTTATGTAGTGTAACTGTGGTGAACCATTTTTTATTTTTAAATGTTTAAGAGATACAAAGTATCTAAATATATAAATTCCCAAAATATTTGTGTATAAAATAGAAATACATTTAAAACTGTAAGAAAAATTATAGTATAGACATGGATAAGTGTACTCAATGTTTTCTGTTGTTATGTCCTGTCGTATGCGTTCAAATGATTGCAAAATTTAAAAAAATTACAGCAGATAAAATTCTTAACGAAGGGTAGTTATTTCAGTGTTCAACCTATTCAAGTGAGTATGCGCTTGTATTTAGAAGTAAGTCATTATTTTATTACATTTGAATATCTACGCATCGTTAAGTCTATCAACAACATTCCCTGCCACCTTCTTTATATAAAAACTTTTGTGGTATGTGTGGAAAACGATTAAATTTTGGGAAGTGCATTTTGACCATCTAGAGAAAGGCCTAGAGAAGGTCATAAACTAAAGAGATTTATATTTTATTAATGTCAAAGTTAATAAAAAATTCATACATTTCTGAAATTTCGACATCGATAATGAATACAGCATTTTAAACACGGTGGCACGAAGGTCTCAAAAAAAAATATTTTTCTAAAAATTTTGTAACATCTGATCGCATGCATGTAGTGTTATTGATTTTATTTTTTAGAATGAGCTAGATTTTTGATGTTTTATAATTGAATGTCCCAAAAGTAAGGCTGGCATTTGTGTTTGTACACAAAAGCTGCGCAAGACAAAGATAAAATGATATACATATTTTTTGAAATGTATAAATAAATAAAAACTATGAACTGTCTCTTGATTTGACTTCGGTGTCGGGCCAGCAAAAAGAGGTTTTATTATAAAAAATCATTGAAAAGTCTGCAATATGGATAAACTTCGTACGAGAGAAATACCTGACAATATTGTACCGTCGTTTTGACAGCATTTAGGGATATATTGAAGAAAATATGTGCTATGAAGTATATAGAAAAGACATAATATATATTATATTATCTAAGTAACATCAAACGATAACGTGTGAATCATTTCTCTATCTCAATATAGAAAGTCACACCGCACGTAACAAAATATAAATATTGATATATCTAGCTACGGTCAAGCAGAATAGCTGATTGCTATTAACCGAAAAAAAATGCATGTCTGTACAAAAATGCTTAAGTAAAAATGACAAAAAAAAATGTTTAAAATCTTTTAAAACCATTAAAATTTAAGAAATTATGAGACAATTACAAGCTGAGTCTAGTTTGTAGTAGCAAGGAATAACAAACAAGAATATTAAATTTATATTGTTCATTTCCATCGATTTAAAAAATATGTTACCTAGCTAGATTGACAGATTCATGAATAAAGCACGTTCTTGAAGATACTATTGCACAACAGAGAGATAGATTTCAATATCAAATATGGTTTAAAATAAAGTTCAAACATGAAATTTTGAGATTGTAACAGCTAAGAATGCAAGGTAACAAAAGAAACGTTAAGTGTGAATATATTTTGCTGGCTCGACCCAATTTCCGTAGAATTTGTGTGTCGTATGTCCTTGTGTCTCGATGTCGTAGTATTTTTGTTTTAAAAATTCTGATTAGCAATATCTTATACTAATGTTTTTGTGGTAAAAATCGAAGTTGTTACGAAAAGGAATGATTGATGTGGAGATTGTATAGGTTTTTTTTTGTTACGCAATAAGTTTCATTTAAAAAACTGAGTAATTTGACAATTATTAAGTTTGATGTCAGTTTAAACGTAATTTTATAAATTAAATGCACATACGAATTGGTTTTCTTTTGTTACCTCTTGTAAAAATGTTTAAGTGAAGTAGGAACCCACGTCGTCATATAAATGAACGAAATGTTTCACTATTCTTTTTTATTTTTGTGGAATGTGTGTTGTGAAATGAAAGCGGCTCAGTTGAATTGAAAATATTGTAGAAAAATAAATGACAACTTCGATTTTTAGCAACAAATTTTTAAAATAAATAAAACAGCAATAATAACGCAATAGGTGTTGAAAGTAGATTTTTTATTTTTTGTACCGCTAGTAACAACTTCTTAAAAATTTTAATTTTCATATATCTCTTCTAATTCAGTTAAATAATTATTAATGAAAAAATATTTTTTTAAGTCTTAAAAAAATACAGCACATTCCTTTTCGTTACCCCCTTATTTCTACCGTCCATGGGTGTTGTATTAGAAATAGGTTTTGTTTTCATCAGAGCTCAAACGAGAATATTTCTTTTTTTCAACGATAAAATTTTTCGAACGCACACTTTTGAACTTTGGGTAGTGACAAAGATTGAGCTTTTTTTTAATTTTATCTAAAAAAATGTGATGTTTCGAACTTAAAACGACCAGAAACGAGTTAGTGATTTTTATCTTCCCCTTACATCTTCATCTTTATATATTTATATCATTATTGTGATGCTATTAAGATCTTATATAAACCAAACTGTAAAAATCACTCAATTTTTTGGCCGAAAGTCTTCAAACAAAACACAAATAATTATAAAAAAATATCAAAGAGTTAGGTAACAAATTATTTAAGAAATCCAGTCACAAAAATGGTTTTACTGTCACCTGATCACAATAAAAATAAAACTAAGAATTCCAAATATAAAAAGCGCTTTCGACCAAAAAATAAAAGTGACCCTATGTAAGTTAGTTATTTTGTATACCCCCCTGATATAATTTAATTGATTTCGCGTAAAGTAATGTAGATGAGATATTTGTAGATGTAATTAGAATTAAGTATAAATTAAGCTATGCTTGTTACGTTTCAAATTGATTAAGTTTTACTCTCCTTTTGTTGAACTATTGACGTTATGAAGAATATTTCGCGTAAATATTTTTACCTCGAATGATGTACAAAAATAATTCATGACAGTGAAATTATTCATTTATAAATCGTTGTGGAGACAATTTTAAAATATTCCCAATATTCCCAGGCCCAGTTCCTTATCCTTTTCAGAAGAAAAGGATAAGGAACTGGAGGGAAAAGGGAGGGATCCCTTTTCCCTAACGGTAGGCAGCAGCTTGATTATGTTTTCTTGTCATTGTTAAGACAATGCTAAGCCAATATATGGACGGCAATTGCCATTTACAATCAAAAGGGACTGCTTGCTCGTCTGCCACAGTTCATAGGCTTGTCAACGCATCTACAACTCTTTCGTTATTGCAGCTGTCCATGGGTGACGATGATTACCTACGTAGGTATCGTCACGTGGCTCTCCTGCTTGTTTGCTGAGTGATCTCATAAAAAAAATACTTGTTCAACACTTATTACAAATCTTTATGATTAAATTCATAAATATGCATAAATTTTTCTATGACAGAATCCAGTATATCCGAAGGAATCATCATTCACCACTGTCTATTCAACCACATGTTTTATTACAATTTGTCTTAGTATTCAGATTCAGTCATATTTTTTATTGATGATTAGAAAAGTGTGACAGAAGGCTCGCAATCAGACGCCGAAGATTTACTAAAAAAACTACTTAAAAATTGCAAAACAAGTTTAGTTTCATTACAGCTAATTCAACTATCAATCCTCCTATAAGTACGGTAAGGTTCATTGGCAAATACAGTTCTTATATATATTATTTGGGTCCAGTATGTATACTATATTAATTAAACTCCTTACTGGGTACTCTCTTTTGTCAAAGTGTAACTAGTAATAAAATTATGCGGTCTACTATAGGTACAAACTCCTTGAAAATAATATCAATTTTATAACAAAACTCCTATTAAGTTACTACAATGAAATCTAGCGTCGAACGTTATAAATAGGCCTGAAATATTTCATAAAATGTCCTCCACAACTCAAAAAACAACAATACCTAAACACTTTGAATTTTTGTAACGAGGTTTAAAAGTTGGCAGTACCGAAATAAAGCATTACCAACCTACAAAACCGAAAAAAGTATTTATGCGAAATTTTCTATTTAAAAAAAAACTGTTATAATTTTCATTATTGTATGTGAATATCAAATTGAAATGATATTGTAAATTAAGATGATACTTAATATACTCTGTACCTATTCGTAGAGGTCACTACATATGAAGTAGGCATAAATTAATATATTATGATGCGGAATATATTAAATAACAATAACATAATTCGTGTTTTATTTCGTTAGCTTTTATTTCTCTCTACACATAACATACGTAAGGCAATACTTTGTTTTGGTTTTTCATGAATTGTATGTACAGTGGAAAGCATATCAAGTTACCACAAAAATGACAAATTGTCTCAGTTGATACATACATACCATCACGCATGTAATCCCCGAAGGGTTAGGCAGAGGTGTACTTAATGTACACCCACAGTTCGCCGGTATGTTTAGGTCACATTTAAATGGGGGGCGAGCCCACAAATCCAGACTCCGAGCTGCTACTGAGAATTTCATGGAAAAACCCAATAATATGCTCGACCTGGGGATCGACATATGCCTCTAGCGTAGCAGTCGCGATTAGAACCACTAGACTAACGAGGCAGTCAAAGTTTCTCAGTTGATTTTGAACGAAATCCAAATTTTAAGGGTTAAAATCATTTTGAAATTTGACAGTTTTGTAGAACATGATGTGATGGCGACTGTATGTGTTATAGCCGAATAATTAGGAATATGCATGAAGTTTAAATTTGCCTAATATATTTTTTTCCGGAATCTTAAACATACTTAAAGTATTATTGTAACAATATTTTGTAACATAATTGTTATTTATTTGTATAAAATAATAATTAAAAAGTGCTAATTATGCGAGCGAAATTCAAATTTACAAAATGAAACGTCACGGGCCACGACATTGAATATAATCACATAGTCGAAAGCTCGTCGAAAGTCGAAGATGAATTATCTTGGAAATATATTTTATTTTGTGTGTTTTGAGCGATTTTCGTCAGTAGTGAGACTATATACGATGACCGAAAGAAGAAAAAAATACTTTATCGGGAGTAGTTCTGATAGTATTTTTGCATTTTCTTACTATGCAATATCGACACAAAGGTTTTTAGCTTCTTCCATGGTAAAATCTTTAAGAATTAACCAAAACACCGGTAATAAACAAACACTTCGTGCGATGATCGCGGCCCATGACGTCATCTGAAGCGCGCGAAAAATGGCGGCGTTTAAACAGCTCAATTTTGGATATGTATGTTAAATATTTTTTTTTTTTTTAAATTTGAACATTCCCGTGAATAATTATATCTTCTATTGTGTTGTTATGATGTATAGAATTAATAAAAAAAATAAAAAAAACGCATGCGTGTTCCTAATTAGCGAAAAACCAAGAAAATTTTGAATTCCACGCCCAAGCTGACGCTGATAAATGTTTCATTGCTACAAATGTTACTTAGCTAGTTAATGTTATAGGCCGACCGTTTAACTAGCGTGTCGCCTGCGCGGTAAGAAGGGAGCGGGGGCGGGTAACGCTACACATGGAGTCAATAATCCAAAGATCTATCTCGAGATAGACATTGTTGGTAAAGGATAAAATAATAAGTATATTTTTTAAGTATTTATTTACATCCTACCGCTCCCTTCTTACCGCACAGGTGATACGCGAGTTAAACGGTCGGCCTAAAGACACATTGTTACAATTTCACGCCGACTAATAGCTGGCACACGCGGCTACACATCAAGCTATCCAAAACCAGTCTAGGCTGGTCTTGAGTTGTAAGGAAAACCTTTACAATAGAAGGAGGTTTTGTTGTGGTAGGGCCACGCTGTTCGTAGCATGAATGGGCCGGCTCGACCGGGGAAGTACCACAATCTCGCAGAAGACCGACGTCCGAGTAGTAGCGTTTCGCTACTGCGCTTCGTTCGGTGAGCGAGAGGGCCGGAGGCCCATTTCCTCCCCCAATCCCCTTCCTTCTCCTTTTCTCCTTCCCCTCCCTTTCCCTAAATAGGCTCGGCAACGCACCTGCAACTCCTTTGGTTTTGCAGATGTCCATGGGCGACGATGACTACTTACCATCAGGTAGCTCGCCTGCTCGTTTGCCGAGTTATACCATAAAAAAAAAGGTGAGCCTAAACTGAATTTGTATAGCTTGATGTGAAGCCGTGTATACCTATTAGTCGCCGTAAAACTGTAAATACTGTTTTCATTTCTCATATACTCGGAAAGGAAGTCAGAGGTCGGAGGTGGGAAGTCGGAAGTCCAAGTCGGAAGTCGAGAGTCGAAAGTCGGAAGTCAGAGGTCGTAGATTGGAGGTCAGAAGTCAGAAGTCCTACTCGGAAAGTAGTGTTTATTTGATCTGAATAGCGGGTGGAAAATGCTACTCCCACCCTTGGTTGGGAATAACTCATAGTACTTAATTACTTTCCTCCCTAGGGTGGAAAATAATTTAAAAATAGAACACAATTGGGTTAGGCAGTCAGCTGCAAAAAATCTAACATAATTAAGAAAAAAAATGCTGCGGTCTTGTGTGTTTATAAACGGCCAGTGTGAATAAAAAAAGAAACGCGTGCGGCTGAGACAGTGACGCGGTGTGTTCCATAATTAAAAATGTAAATAGACTATGACAATTTGGCGGGATACGGGAAATCTTTATTAAAAATGAGTTTTTTTACTTTCCTCATATTCGAAATGAAAAGTAGACTGCTTAACTCAGGTGAAAGACATCAATCAATTCCTACTCGGACTATAGCCGCCCTATATTCCTTTCCACCCTTGTGTAACAATCTACTATACATCTAACTCGCAAATTAAAATCTGTCGGAAGATTGGTAACCGTGACATCCTGCTTACAATTTAACACGTTATTTTTCGATAGATTAGTAGAAGGTCGGAAGTCGGAGATCGAAGATTGGAGGTTGGAAGTCGGAGGTCGAAGGTCAAGTCGAAAGTCCAAAGTCCAAATCCTAGTCCAAGTAGGAAGTCGGAAGTCAGAAGTCAGAGGTCGAAGGTTGGAAGTCGGAAGTTAAAAGTTGGAAGTCGGAAGTCAGAGGTCGGAGGTCGGAAGTCGGAAGTTGGAGGCCGGAGGTCGGAGGTCGAAAGTCGGGAATCGGAACTCGAAAGTTGGAAGTCGGAGGTCGGAAGTCTGAAGTCGGAAGTCAGATGTCGGAAATCGGAAGTTGAAAAGTTGGAGGCCGGAGGTCGGAAGTCGGAAGACGGAAATCTGAAGTCGAAAGTTGGAAGTCGGAAGTCAGAGGTCGGAGGTCGGAAGTCGGAAGTCAAAAGTCGAAAGTTGGAAGTCGAAAGTCGATAGTCGGAAGTCTGAAGTCCTAAGTCAGAGGTCGGAACTCGGAAGTCGAAAGTCGGAAGTTGGAGGTCGGAGGTCAGAGGTCGGAAGTCGGAAGTCGTAGGTCAGAGGTCGGAAGTCGAAAGTCGAAAGTCGGAAGTTAAAAGGTCGAAAGTCGAAAGTTGTAAATCAGAGGTCGGAAGTCAGAAGTCGGAAGTCAGAGGTCGAAAGTTGGAAGTCGGAAGTCCAAGTCAGAATTTAGAAGTCTAAGTCGGAAGTCCAAGTCAGAAGACGGAAGTCAAAAGTTGGAAGTTGGAAGTCGAAAGTCCAAGTCGGACGTCGGAAGTCTAAGTAGGAAGTCGGAAATCCAAGTCGGAAGTCTAAGTCCGAAGTCCAAGTCCGAAGTACAAGTTGGAAGTCGGAAGTCGGTAGTCGAAAGTTGGAAGTCGGAGGTCGGAAGTCCAAGTCGGAAGTCAGAAGTTGAAAGTTGGAAGTCGGAAGTCCAAGTCGGAAGTCAGAAGTCGGAAGTCCAAGTCGGAAGTCCAAGTTGGAAGTCCAAGTCGGACAACGGAAGTCCAAGTTGGAAGTCGAAAGTCGGAAGTCAGAGGTCGTAGGTTGGAGGTCAAAAATCAGAAGTCGGAAGTCGAAAGTTGGAACTCGGAAGTCGGAAGTCGGAAGTCCAAGTCAGAAGTCGGATGTCCAAGTCGGAAGTCGGAAGTCGGAGGTCGGAAGTTGGAGGTCGAAAGTTGAAACTCGAAAGTCGGAAGTCGAAAGTTTGAAGACGGAAATCGGAGGTCGGAAGTCCAAGTCGGAAGTCGTAAGTCGGAGGTCGAAAGTTGAAACTCGGAAGTCGGAAGTCCAAGTCGGAAGTCGGAAGTCGGAAATCCAAGTCGGAAGTCCAAGTCGGACGTCGGAAGTCCAAGTAGGAAGTCGGAAGTCCAAGTCTGAAGTCCAAGTCGGAAGTCGAAAGTCGGTAGTCAAAAGTTGGAAGTTGGAGGTCGGAAGTCCAACTCGGAAGTCGGAAGTTGAAAGTTGGAAGTCAGAAGTCTGAGGTCAGAAGTCCATGTCGGAAGTCGGAAGTCCAGGTCGTAAGTCCAAGTCGGAAGTCGGAAATTGGAAGTCGGAAGTCCAAGTCGGAAGTCGAAAGTTGGAACTCGGAAGTCGGAAATCCAAGTCGGAAGTCCAAGTTGGAAGTCCTAGTCGGAAGTCCAAGTCGGAAGTCCAAGTCGGAAGTCCAAGTCAGACGTCGTAAGTCCAAGTAGGAAGTCGGAAGTCCAAGTCAGACGTCGTAAGTCCAAGTAGGAAGTCGGAAGTCCAAGTCCGAAGTCCAAGTCGGAAGTCGGTAGTCGAAAGTTGAAAGTTGGAGGTCGGAAGTCCAACTCGGAAGTCGGAGGTTGAAAGTTGGAAGTCAGAAGTCTGAGGTCGGAAGTCCAAGTCAGAAGTCGGAATTCCAAGTCGGAAGTCCAAGTCGGAAGTTGGAAGTCCAAGTCGGAAGTCAGAAGTCGGAAGTCCAAGTCGGAAGTCAGAAGTCGGAAGTCCAAGTCGGAAGTCAGAAGTCTTAAGTCCAAGTCGGAAGTCGGAAGTCGGAGGTCGAAAGTTGAAATTCGAAAGTCGGAAGTCGGAAGTCCAAGTCGGAGGTCGAAAATTGAAACTCGAAAGTCGGAAGTCAGCAGTCCAAATCGGAAGTCGGAAGTTGGAAGTCGGAAATCCAAGTCAGAAGTCCAAGTCGGAAGTCCAAGTCGGACGTCAGAAGTCAGAAGTCGGAAATCCAAGTCAGAAGTCCAAGTCGGAAGTCCAAGTCGGAAGTCCAAGTCGGAAGTCCAAGTCCGAAGTCCAAGTCGGAAGTCCAATTCGGACGTCGGAAGTCCAAGTAGGAATTCGGAAGTCCAAGTCCGAAGTCCAAGTCGGAAGTCGGAAGTCGGTAGTCGAAAGTTGGAAGTTGGAGGTTGGAAGTCAAACTCGGAAGTCGGAACTTGAAAGTTGGAAGTCAGAAGTCTGAGGTCGGAAGTCCAAGTCGGAAGTCGGAATTCCAAGTCGGAAGTCGGAAGTCCACGTCGGAAGTCGGAAGTCCAATTCGGACGTCGGAAGTCCAAGTAGGAATTCGGAAGTCCAAGTCGGAAGTCAGAAGTCGGAAGTCCAAGTCGGAAGTCCAAGTCGGAAGTCAGAATTCTAAGTCGGAAGTTGGAAGTTCAAGTCGGAAGTCCAAGTCAAAAGATGAAAGTCGGAAGTGGGAAGTCGGAAGTCCAAGTCGGAAGTCGGAAGTCGGAAGTTGGAAATCCAAGTCGGAAGTCCAAGTCGGACGTCGGAAGTCCAAGTAGGAAGTCGGAAGTCCAAGTCCGAAGTCCGTCGGAAGTCGGAAGTCGGTAGTCGAAAGTTGGAAGTTGAAGGTCGGAAGTCCAACTCGGAAGTCGGAAGTTGAAAGTTGGAAGACGGAAGTCGGAGGTTGGAAGTCCAAGTCAGAAGTCGGAAGTCCAAGTCAGAAGTCGGAAGTCCAAGTCGGAAGTCGGAAGTCCAAGTCGGAAGTCCAAGTCAGAAGTCGGCAGTCGGAGGTCGAAAGTTGAAATTTGAAAGTCGGAAGTCGGAAGTCCAAGTCGGAAGTCAGAAGTCGGAAGTCCAAGTCGGAAGTCCAAGTTGGAAGTCCAAGTCGGACGTCGGAAGTCCAAGTCCGAAGTCCAAGTCGGAAGTCGGAAGTCGGTAGTCGAAAGTTGGAAGTTGGAGGTCGGAAGTCCAACTCGGAAGTCGGAAGTTGAAAGTTGGAAGACGGAAGTCGGAGGTCGGAAGTCCAAGTCAGAAGTCGGAAGTCCAAGTCGGAAGTCGGAAGTCCAAGTTGGAAGTCGGAAGTCCAAGTCGGAAGTCGGAAGTCGGAGGTCGAAAGTTGAAATTCGAAAGTCGGAAGTCGGAAGTCGGAAGTCCAAGTCAGAAGTCAGAAGTCGGAAGTCCAAGTCGGAAGTCCAAGTCGGAAGTCCAAGTCGGACGTCGGAAGTTCAAGTAAGAAGTCGGAAGTCCAAGTCCGAAGTCCAAGTCGGAAGTCCAAGTCGGACGTCGGAAGTCCAAGTAGGAAGTCGGAAGTCCAAGTCAGAAGTTGGTAGTCGAAAGTTGGAAGTTGGAGGTCGGAAGTCCAACTCGGAAGTCGGAAGTTGAAAGTTGGAAGTCAGAAGTCTGAGGTCGGAAGTCCAAGTCGGAAGTCGGAATTCCAAGTCGGAAGTCCAAGTCGGAAGTCGGAAGTCCAAGTCGAAAGTCGGAAGTCCAAGTCGGAAGTCCAAGTCGGAAGTCCAAGTCGGACGTCGGAAGTCCAAGTAGGAAGTCGGTAGTCCAAGTCGGAAGTCCAAGTCGGAAGTCGGAAGTCGTTAGTCAAAAGTTGGAAGTCGGAAGTCGGAAGTCCAATTCGGAAGTCGGAAGTCGAAAGTTGGAAGACGGAAGTCGGAGGTCGGAAGTCGGCGGTCGGAAGTCCAAGTCAGAAGTCGGAAGTCCAAGTCGGAAGTCCAAGTCGGAAGTCGGAAGTCCAAGTCGGAAGTCGGAAGTCGGAAGTTGGAAGTCCAAGTAGGAAGTCGGAAGTCCAAGTCCGAAGTCCGTCGGAAGTCGGAAGTCGGAAGTCCAAGTCGGAAGTCAGAAGTCGGAAGTCCAAGTCGGAAGTCCAAGTTGGAAGTCCAAGTCGGACGTCGGAAGTCCAAGTCCGAAGTCCAAGTCGGAAGTCGGAAGTCGAAAGTTGGAAGACGGAAGTCGGAGGTCGGAAGTCGGAGGTCGGAAGTCCAAGTCAGAAGTCGGAAGTCCAAGTCGGAAGTCAGAATTCTAAGTCGGAAGTTGGAAGTACAAGTCGGAAGTCCAAGTCAGAAGGCCAAGTCGGAAGTCCAAGTCGGAAGTCTAAGTCGGACGTCAGAAGTCGGAAGTCGGAAATCCAAGTCAGAAGTCCAAGTCGGAAGTCCAAGTCGGAAGTCCAATTCGGACGTCGGAAGTCCAAGTAGGAATTCGGAAGTCCAAGTCCGAAGTCCAAGTCGGAAGTCGGAAGTCGGTAGTCGAAAGTTGGAAGTTGGAGGTCGGAAGTCCAACTCGGAAGTCGGAACTTGAAAGTTGGAAGTCAGAAGTCTGAGGTCGGAAGTCCAAGTCGGAAGTCGGAATTCCAAGTCGGAAGTCGGAAGTCCACGTCGGAAGTCGGAAGTCCAAGTCGGACGTCGGAAGTCCAAGTAGGAATTCGGAAGTCCAAGTCCGAAGTCCAAGTCGGAAGTCGGAAGTCGTAAGTCCAAGTCGGAAGTCGTAAGTCTAAGTCGGATGTCGAAAGTTGAAACTCGAAAGTCGGAAGTCCAAGTCGGACGTCGGAAGTCGAAAGTTGGAAGACGGAAGTCGGAGGTCGGAAGTCCAAGTCAGAAGTCGGAAGTCCAAGTCGGAAGTCGGAAGTCCAAGTCGGAAGTCGGAAGTCCAAGTCCAAGTCGGAGGCCGGAAATCGAAAGTCGAAAGTCGAAAGTTGGAGGCCAGAGGTCGGAAATTGGACGTTGGAAGCCGGAGGTCGGAAGTCGGAAACCTTACTTATTACACTTATTTGAATGTTTTTTTGAAATTCACCCCTTAGCGACGTAAAAAGAATTATTACCCCTATAGTTGCAAGTAAGGAACTCTGATATTTTTATTATTATTTTTTATGCGGAATCTTTGACAAAGTTATAATATAAGCTTTATAAACTATTCCTTTATAATAATAGTCACTAATTTTTTCTCTAATCCACGAAAATAATATGAAATAATTAGTTATTTATCACTTGTAGGTACTTGTAGGTAAATTTTCAAGGCCTTTTTCACAGCTAGTTTGCATAGTCATAGAAACAATATTTTGATCGAAATTATGTTTTATGGGATAATGAAAGTCTAATCATTTCAATAAAATAACATTTGCGTCTAGTTTTCATAGAAAAATCTAATATAATTCGATTATTCATATTCCAAAAAAATTACGCCATAACGGGCGACTGAATTCAAATTTTACCGTTTATATTTTTCACTGTTTTATTGTTATTTATTACGGAATTATGCTAATGTTTGCTAGATAATTACTAAATGCAGCCTATTATAACCTTTTTTTGATAAATTTATACTTAAATTGTATAGAAAACATGTGAAAAAGTATAAAATTGTCTGCCTATTTTGAAACTTCAAAAATGCGAAACTTACGACGATTCTTGAAAATCTAATTAGGTGAAAGTCTTTGTTATCAGCCAAATCACACAATTTATACCACTTTCACTTATAAAACACACTTATCTTGGTAAAATCCACACACAAAAACTGCAGAAAAACAAAGACGCCTCGGTGAGTGACCGAATGAATGAAGCACTTTCAATGTTTTTTTAAAAATATGGAATATACCGATTTTATTTTTGAATCTGTGCAATCGACAGTGTTTTTATCATTCTACCCTATGAACCAAAGTTGTTCAAACAATAGTAGACTGTATAATATAGTAATTACGGTTAAAAGTTGACGGATCAGTTGACGGTAGCCAGTGAACCGTGCGCACGCATTACTACGCTCCTCGTATTGCCTGAGTCTGAGTTTCTCAATCTTTCTAATTAAACACGGCAATAATGTTTACCTGTAAGAGGTGTGAATCTGAAGCCTATGATGGGGCGACGTGTGCTGCTTGTGATTGTAAGTTTGACTTTCCGTGCGCTGGAATAACTGAAGGCGGCTGGAGAAAATTAGGTGATCGCAAACTTACTTGGAAGTGCAGCACGTGTAAGGCTCTTGCAATCAGCCCCCGCCCGTGTACCACTAAGACGACATCAGCGGACATGGACAGCGTACTATTGGAGCTGAAGCGATTGTCTTCTCAACTTGAGTCGTTACCGGCAATAATGGAGAATTTGAAGGCAATCAACAATGAGTCAACGGAGCTCAAATCTCTAAAAGCCGAATTTTCGGATGTTAAATCTTCTATTGCAGACATGAAGCACTCCATTGAATTTGTACACGGCTCAGTAAGAGACCTAACAGAGAAAGTGTCGAGCTTGGAGCAGGATATTGAGGGACTAAAAAAAACTAAAGATGACATTTCCATTCTGCATGAGCGCTTTAGGAGTCTGGAGCTTCAGTGCCGCGAGAATGAACAGAGATCCAGGATGAATAATATCGAGATTAAGGGTGTACCTGTATCTAACTCCGAAAATCTATTCAATATCATGGCCAAGATAGGTGATAAAATTAACTGTCCCATTGATAAGGAACAAATAAACTATGTAGCTAGAATACCCATGAGAAGTGACAACCTCAGTAAAACAATAATATGTTCAGTGCATAATAGTTACCTAAAAAATGACTTCGTCGCTGCCGCAAGAAACTTCAAAAAATTAAATGCTGGTGATCTGGGACTTCAAGGTGACGGAAAGATTTATGTCAACGACCACCTTACGTTAGACAACAAATCTTTACTCAATAAAACAAAGATTTTAGCTAAAGAACGCGGCTATGAGTTTGTTTGGGTTAGAGGTTGTAAAATTTTTTTACGTAAGAACCAGGCTTCACCAAAATTTCACATCAAGACAGATCAAGACTTAAAGAGG
>OY292543.1:1799812-2180019 GCA_958496365.1 Subacronicta megacephala
GTTTAACAGATATAGTAGTAGCTTGCTCTGTTGTTATGTTAGTTTCAAAATTTTCTTGAGAATCCAATTCCTCCGACGAATTTTCAGATGAATCTTCACCCAATTCAAATTCATCGGGTCCACAAGTTGACACTTCTTCTGAATCTTCCAGTTCAACTTCAGATGCTTCAGTTGCGTCTGATATCGCAACTGTTGATTCTGTTGATGGCAATTCTTTTGTTTTGGGCGCAACTGTTTTAGGAAAAATATCTTTAGAAGGTAAGTCTTTTGCGAAAGATTCTTTTGAATTTTCACTTGAAGCTGTTGTTGTTAATTTCTTAGTTGGCGTTGTTGGTTCCTCTAATTCTTCTCTAGAATCTATTTCCTCAGAAGAATCTCCATAAGATTCAAACTCTTCAGGTGAACAAGTGCTTACTTCTGAGGATTGATTTCCAGAAGATATTTCATCTTTAGATTCTGGTTGAGCCTCTGGCCTTGATTGGGTTACTGGTTCTGTTTCAGATAGCATTGTTGTAGACTGTTCTGAAGAATAAGGTTTAACCAGTTCTTCTCTAGAAACCAATTCTCCAGGAGACATTTCTTTAAGAGGTTGCTCCAATGTTGACCGAGTGGCTGGTGATTCAGGTAAACTTGGTATTGTAGGTTGTTGAATAGTTCTAGGTTGTTCCGTAACAATTTCAGTTATTACTGATTGTTCAGTTGTAATTTGCTGTTTAACCGATTTATTGGCATATAATCCAGAACCTTGCGCTTCAGCTTCTGAATTATACGAAGTTGCCATTTCAGTTGCATCTGGTTGTTTGTTATAAATTGTTCCATCGGTAGCAATTAATTCGGTTGTTGTTTTTTCTGAAGTAGTTATTTTCTCAGTTGTTGAAGTAGCTTCTGTTGGTGGTTTTGTTTTTGCTGTTTCCTGTTGAGACGGAGTTTCAACACGATCTTTTATAGATGTCACAACTTTTGTACTCACTTCTACTGATGATTTCGGTTCCGAACTCAAATTTGGGGTTGTTAGCAAAGTTTCTGTGAAAGTAGGTTGTATATCAGTAACCGTTTCATATGATTCTAATGATTCAGAGTCATCAGGAGCATAGGAAACAGAGTGATCTTCTTCCGAAGATTCTTCTGAACTGTATTCTGAAGAATCTGGATTCTCTGACGAATCCGATAGCTCTGAAGAATCGTCAGAATCTAATGGTTCTAATGTTGCAGTAGGGGTTTCGGTCGTAAATTCTTTAGTTGTTAAGGTAGCAGGCTCAGTTATGGTAGTTTGTTCTGTTGCGGCAGCTTGTTCTGTTGAAGTAGCTTGCTCTATTGTCACAGCTTGCTCTGTTGTCATACCTTGCTGAGATGTGGCAGCTTGTTGTGTTGTGGCAACTCCTTCTATTAAGATAAGTTGCTCAGTTGTAGCAAATCCTTCTGTTGTAATAGCTTGCTTTGTTATCGCAGCTTGGTCTGTTGTCACAGCTTGTTCTGATATCACTGCTTGCTTAGTTGTGATAACTTGCTCAGTTGTAGTGGCTTGCTCTGTTGTTACAGCTTGCTCTGTTGCAGTAGCTTGCTCAGTTGTAATGGCTTGTCCAGTTATGGTAGCTTGGTCTGTTGTGGTAGCTTGCTGTGTTGTCACAGCTTGCTCAGTTGTGGTAGCTTGCTCAGTTGTCACAGCTTGTTCTGTTGTCACGGTTTGCTCAGATGTGGTAGCTTGTTCTGTTGTAGCAACTCCTTCTGTTGAGATAACTTGCTCAGTTGTCACAGCTTGTTCTAATGTCACAGCTTGCTCAGTTGTGGTAGCTTGTTCTGTTGTGGCAACTCCTTCTGTTGTTATAGCTTGCTCTGTTATCACAGCTTGCCCTGTTGTCATAACTTGTTCTGTTACCGCTGCTTGCTTAGTTGTGATAACTTGCTCAGTTGTCACGGCAACTCCTTCTTTTGTTATAGCTTGTTCTGTTGTAAGTTGTATATCAGTTACTGTTTCACCGGATTCTAATGATTTAGAGTCATCAGGAGCATAAGTAACTGAGTCATCTTCTTCCGAAGATTCTTCTAAACTATATTCTGGGTACTCTGACGAATCCGATGGATCTGAAGAATCAAATTCTTCGCTAGAAAATTGCTCGTCAGAATCTAATGGTTCTATTGTTGCAGTAGGGGTTTCAGTTGTAAATCCTATAGTTGTTGAGATAACAGGCTCAGTTGTGGCAGCTTGTCCGGTTGTGGAAACTCTTTCTGTTGTTATAGCTTGCTCTGTTTTGGTAGCTTGTTCTGTTGTTATGGCTTGCTCTGTTGTAATAGCTTCCCGAGTTGTGGCTTCTTGTTCTGTTGTGGTAGCTTGCTCAGTTGTGATAGCTTGTTTTGTTGTTATGGCTTGCTCTGTTGTAGAAGCTTGCTGAGTTGTGGCTTCTTGTTCTGTTGTGGTAGCTTGATCTGTTGTTATAGCTTGCTCAGTTGTGGTAGCTTGTTCTGTTGTTATAGCTTGCCCTGTTGTCAAAGCTTGTTCTGTTGTCGCTGCTTGCTTAGTTGTGATAACTTGCTCAGTTGTAATAGCTTGTTCAGATGTCACCGCAACTCCTTTTGTTATAGCTTGTTCTGTTGTATGTTTTATATCAGTAACGGTTTCATCTGATTCTAACGATTCAGAGTCATCAGGAGCATAAGTAACTGACTCATCTTCTTCCGAAGATTCTTCTAAACTATATTCTGGATACTCTGACGAATCCGACGGCTCTGAAGAATCAAATTCTTTGCTAGAAACTGGCTCGTCAGAATCTAATGGTTCTATTGTTGCAGTAGGGGTTCCAGTCGTAAATTCTTTAGTTGTTGTAGCTTGTTCAGTTGTGGCCACTCCATCTGTTGTCACAGCTTGTTCAGTTGTAGTAGCTTGCTCAGTTGTGGCCACTCCTTCTGATGTCTCAGATTCAGTTTTGGCCACTCTTTCTGTGGTCTCAGCTTCTTCAGTCGTGGTAGTTTGCTCAGTTGTGGCAACTCCTTCTTTTGTTAAAGCTTGTTCTGTTGTCAGTTGTATATCAGTTACTGTTTCACCTGATTCTATTGATTTAGAGTCATCAGGAGCATAAGTAACTGAGTCATCTTCTTCCGAAGATTCTTCTAAAGTATGTTCTGGATACTCTGACGAATCCGATGGCTCTGAAGAATCAAATTCTTCGCTAGAAACTTGCTCGTCAGAATCTAATGGTTCAATTGTTGCAGTAGGGGCGCCAGTCGTATATTCATTAGTTGTTGAGATAGCAGACTCATTTGTAGTAGCTTGCTCTGCTGTCACAAGTCGTTCAGTTGTGATAGCTTGCACAGTTGTCATACCTTGTTCTGTTGTCACAACTTGCTCAGTTATAGAAGCTTGCGCGGTTGTGGCAACTCCTTCTGTTGTCACGGCTTGCTGAGTTGTGGCAGCTTGTTCTGTTGTGGTAGCTTGCTCTGTTATTATAGCTTTTTCTGTTGTCATAGCTTGTTCAGTTGTGGTAGCTTGCTCAGTTGTGGCCACTCCTTCTGTGGTCACAACTTGTTCTATTGTTATAGCTTGTTCAGTTGTGGTAGCTTGTTCAGTTGTGACCACTCTTTCTGTTGTCACAGCTTGTTCAGTAGTGGTAGCTTGTTCAGTTGTCACCACTCTTTCTGTTGTCACAGCTTGTTCAGTAGTGGTAGCTTGTTCAGTTGTCACCACTCTTTCTGTTGTCACAGCTTGTTCAGTTGTGGTAGCTTGCTCAGTTGTGGCCGCTCCTTCTGTGGTCACAGCTTGTTCTATTGTTATAGCTTGTTCAGTTGTGGTAGCTTGTTCAGTTGTGAACACTCCTTCTGTTGTTACAGCTTGTTCATTCGTGGTAGCTTGCTCAGTTGCGACCACTCCTTCTGATGTCTCAGATTCAGTTTTGGCCACTCTTTCTGTTGTCACAGCTTGTTCTGTTGTCACAGCTTCTTCAGTTGTGGTAGCTCGCTCAGTTGTGGCAACTCCTTCTTTTGTTAAAGCTTGTTCTGTTGTTAGTTGTATATCAGTTACGGTTTCACCTGATTCTAATGAGTAAGAGTCATCAGGAGCATGAGTAACTGAGTCATCTTCTTCCGAAGATTCTTCTAAACTATATTCTGGATACTCTGACGAATCCGATGGCTCTGAAGAATCAAATTCTTCGCTAGAAACTTGCTCGTCAGAATCTAATGGTTCTATTGCTGCAGTAGGGGCGCCAGTCGTATATTCATTAGTTGTTGAGATAGCAGACTCATTTGTGGTAGCTTGCTCTGCTGTCACAGCTTGTTCAGTTGTGATAGCTTTCTCAGTTGTGGTAGCTTGCACAGTTGTCATACCTTGTGTAGTTGTCACGGCTTGATCTGTTTTGGCAACTCCTTCATGTGTTATAGCTTGTTCTGTTGTCATAGCTTGCTCAATTGTAGTATCTTGCTTGGTTGTGGCAACTCCTTCTGTTGTCACGGCGTGCTGAGTTGTGGCAGCTTGTTCTGTTGTGGTAGCTTGCTCTGTTATTATAGCTTTTTCTGTTGTCACAGCTTGTTTAGTTGTGGTAGCTTGCTCAGTTGTGGCCACTCCTTCTGTTGTCATAGCTTGTTCTGTTGTCACAGCTTGTTCAGTTGTGGTAGCTTGTTCAGTTGTGGTCACTCCGTCTATTGTCATAGCTTGTTCTGTTGTCACAGCTTGTTCTGTTGTCACAGCTTGCTCTGATGTCACAGGTTGTTCTGTTGTCACAGCTTGTTCAGTAGTGGTAGCTTGTTCAGTTGTGACCACTCCTTCTGTTGTCACAGCTTGTTCAGTTGTGACCACTCCTTCTGTTTTCACATCCTGCTCAGTTTTCACAGCTTGTTCAGTTGTGCTAGCTTGCTCAGTTGTGGCCACTCCTTCTGTTGTCACAGCTTGTTCAGTTGTGGTAGCTTGTTCTGTTGTGGCTACTCCTTCTGTTGTCTCAGCTTGTTCAGTGTTGGTAGCTTGTTCTTTTGTCGCCACTCCTCCTGTTGTCACAGCTTGTTCAGTAGTGGTAGATTGCTCAGTTGTGGCCACTCCTTCTGTTGTCACAGCTTGTTCAGTCGTGGTCACTCCTTCTGTTGTCTCAGCTTGTTCTATTGTCACAGCTTGTTCAGTTGTGGTAGCTTGTTCTGTTGTGGCCTCTCCTTCTTTTGTCACAGCTTGTTCAGTTGTGGTAGCTTGCTCAGTTGTAGCCATTCCTTCTGATATCTCAGATTGTTCACTTGTGGCCACTCCTTCTGTTGTCACAGTTTGTTCAGTTGTCACAGCTTGTTCAATTGTGGCATATTGCTCAGTTGTGGTAGCTTGCTCTGTTGTCACAGCTTGTTCAGTTGTGGTAGCTTGCTCAGTTGTGGCCACTCCTTCTGTTGTCACAGTTTGTTCAGTTGTGGCCATTCCTTCTGTTGTTCTAGCTTGTTCTGTTGTCACAGCTTGTTCTGTTGTCACAGCTTGTTCAGTTGTGGTAGCTTGCTCAGTTGTGGCCACTCCTTCTGTTGTCACAGTTTGTTCAGTTGTGGCCATTCCTTCTGATGTCTCAGATTGTTCAGTTGTGGCCACGCCTTCTGTTGTTCTAGCTTGTTCTGTTGTCACAGCTTGTTCAGTTGTGGTAGCTTGCTCAGTTGTGGTAACTCCTTCTCTTGTTAAAGCTTGTTCTGTTGTAAGTTGTATATCAGTTACTGTTTCACCTGATTCTAATGATTTAGAGTCATCAGGAGCATAAGTAACAGAGTCATCTTCTTCCGAAGATTCTTCTAAACTATATTCTGGATACTCTGACGAATCCGACGGCTCTGAAGAATCAAATTCTTCGCTAGAAACTTGCTCGTCAGAATCTAATGGTTCTATTGTTGCAGTAGGGGTTCCAGTCGTAACTTCTTTGGTTGCTAAGATAGAAGACTCATTTGTGGTAGCTTGCTCTGCTGTCACAGCTTGTTCAGTAGTGGTAGCTTGCTCAGTTGTGGCCACTCCTTCTGTTGTCACAGCTTGTTCAGTCGTGGTCACTCCTTCTGTTGTCTCAGCTTGTTCTATTGTCACAGCTTGTTCAGTAGTGGTAGCTTGCTCAGTTGTGGCCACTCCTTCTGTTGTCACAGCTTGTTCAGTCGTGGTCACTCCTTCTGTTGTCTCAGCTTGTTCTATTGTCACAGCTTGTTCAGTTGTGGTAGCTTGTTCTGTTGTGGCTTCTCCTTCTTTTGTCACAGCTTGTTCAGTTGTGGTAGCTTGCTCAGTTGTAGCCATTCCTTCTGATGTCTCAGATTGTTCACTTGTGGCCACTCCGTCTGTTGTCACAGCTTGTTCTGTTGTCACAGTTTGTTCAGTTGTGGTAGCTTGCTCAGTTGTGACCACTCCTTCTGTTGTCACAGTTTGTTCAGTTGTGGCCATTCCTTCTGATGTCTCAGATTGTTCAGTTGTGGCCATTCCTTCTGTTGTTCTAGCTTGTTCTGTTGTCACAGCTTGTTCAGTTGTGGTAGCTTGCTCAGTTGTGGCTACTCCTTCTTTTGTTATAGCTTGTTCTGTTGTAAGTTGTATATCAGTTACTGTTTCACCTGATTCTAATGATTTAGAGTCATCAGGAGCAGAGTCATCTTCTTCCGAAGATTCTTCAGTTGTGGCCACTCCTTCTGTTGTCACAGCTTGTTCAGTTGTAGTAGCTTGCTCAATTGTGACCACTTCTTCTGTTGTCACAGCTTGTTCTATTGTCAAAGCTTGTTCAGTGGTGGTAGCTTGTTCAGTTGTGGTAGCTTGCTCAGTTGTGGTAGCTTGCTCTGTTGTGACCACTCCTTCTGTTGTCACAGTTTGTTCAGTTGTGGTAGCTTGCTCTGTTGTGACCACTCCTTCTGTTGTCATAGTTTGTTCAGTACTGGTAGCTTTCTTAGTTGTGGCCACTCCTTCTGTTGTCACAGCTTGTTCAGTACTGGTAGCTTTCTCAGTTGTGGCCGCTCCTTCTGTTGTCACAGCTTGTTCAGTAGTTGTAGCTTGCTCAGTTGTGGCCACTCCTTCTGTTGTCACAGCTTGTTCAGTACTGGTAGCTTTCTTAGTTGTGGCCACTCCTTCTGTTGTCACAGCTTGTTCAGTACTGGTAGCTTTCTCAGTTGTGGCCACTCCTTCTGTTGTCACAGCTTGTTCGGTACTGGTAGCTTTCTCAGTTGTGGCCACTCCTTCTGTTGTCACAGCTTGTTCAGTACTGGTAGCTTTCTCAGTTGTGGCCGCTCCTTCTGTTGTCACAGCTTGTTCAGTACTGGTAGCTTTCTCAGTTGTGGCCACTCCTTCTTTCGTTATAGCTTGTTCTGTTGTAAGTTGTATATCAGTTTCTGTTTCACCTGATTCTAATGATTTAGAGTCATCAGGAGCATAAGTAACAGAGTCATCTTCTTCCGAAGATTCTACAGTTGTGGCCACTCCTTCTGTTGTCACAGCTTGTTCAGTCGTGGTAGCTTGCTCAGTTGTGGCCACTCCTTCTGTTGTCACAGTTTGTTCAGTTGTCTCAGATTGTTCAGTTGTGGCCACGCCTTCTGTTGTTATAGCTTGTTCAGATGTGGTAGCTTGCTCTGTTGTGACCATTTCTTCTGTTGTCACAGTTTGTTCAGTACTGGTAGCTTGCTCAGTTGTGGCCACTCCTTCTGTTATCACAGCTTGTTCAGTAGTTGTAGCTTGCTCAGTTGTGGCCACTCCTTCTGTTGTCACAGCTTGTTCAGTAGTGATAGCTTGCTCAATTGTGACCACTCCTTCTGCTGTCACAGCTTGTTCTGTTGTCAAAGCTTGTTCAGTGGTGGTAGCTTGCTCAGTTGTTGCCACTCCTTCTGTTGTCATAGCTTCTTCAGTAGTGGCAGCTTGTTCTGTTTTTGCAGATTGCTCTGATGTCACAGTTTGTTGAGATGTGATAGTTTGCTCGGTTGTCACGGCTTGTTTTGTTATTGCAACTACTTCTTTTGTTAAAGCTTCTTCTGTTGTCACACCTTGCTCAACTGTGGTAGATTGCTCGTCAGAATCAAATGTTCCTTCGTAATCCTTTGTAATTTCTGTGGAGGTAGGTAACTCTGTCGATGTTGACTGAAGTATTTCCGTGGTAAGCTGTTCAGTTATAGAAATTAATTTTTGTTCAGTGGTTTGTTCAGTGACTGCTTCTTGTTTAGTTGTAATCTGGTCTGCATTTGACTTTGTAGCTGTTACCTCTGCTGTAGGGGTGTGTGTTGATGTTGTATATAGCATCGTTGTCGTAGGTTGTTCAGTAGCAGTAGAAGTTGCATCTTCAGTTGTTATGAACGCTTGTTCAGCTTTAGTCTGATCATCTGCTATCAAATCAACTTCTGCAGTCGTAGCCTGGACAATCTTTATTGTTTCTTCCGTAGTTGTAGTTTGTTGTTCTGTTCTTGTATTAGAATCTTCGTTTGAAGTCAACTGTTCAGTTGTACCTTTCCTATTTGTAGTATCTTCTGGTTTTATGGTAGTTGTTGCTAATTGTTTAGATGTATCAGCAAATTTTTCTGTTGTAGTAATCATACCTTCCTCAGTTTCTTTAATTTCTTGTTTTGCTGTAGTACTGGTATCGTCACTGGTTGCAATATTTATTTTTTCTGTTGTACCTTCTGAAATAGCCTCCTCTGTTGTGATATCTCCTAACTCTGTAGTAATTTCAGTTTCAGTAATCATTTTTTCGGTTACCGTAGTAGAAGCTTGTTCAGTTATTATTGGTTGATATTCGGTAGTATTGTCTTGTTCGGTTATCGTGGTACCCTTTTTAGTCGAAGATTGTTTAGTTGTTGCTATTGGTTGTTGTGTTGTAGTTGGTGGTTTCATCGTTGTCGACAGTGCTTCTGTTGTAGTATCTTGTTCTATTGTTATAGCGTCACCTGTTTCGGTTGTAGTACTTATTTGTTCTGTTGTAGTAAAGGCACTATCTTTAGAAGTAGTTATGTCTTGTTCTGTACTAACCTCCGAAATAGTCTTCCCTGTTGTGATATCTCCTAACTCTGTAGTAATTTCAGTTTTAGTAACTGCTTTTCCGGTTATGGATGCAGAAGCTTGATCAGTTGGTTGTTGTTCCGTAGCACCTTCTTGTTCAGTAATCGTAGTATCCTCTTCAGTTGTGGTAGTTGAAGGTTGTTTAGTTGTTGTTATCGTTTGCTGTGTTGTAGTTGGTTGTTCAGTTGTTGTCCTATATGCTTCTGTTCTAGTATCATATTCAGTTATAATTTCTTGTTCTGGTCTATTATCGGTATCTCCCTCAGTTGTAGAAATAACTTGTTCTGTTGTAGTACTGGTATCTTCTACAATTGCAGTTATCGGTAGCTGTATTTTTGTAGGTTGTTTAGTAGTCATTGTCGGTGCTTCTATTGTAGTAGTTTCAGTTATATCAATTGACGTGGAAACCCTTGCTGTAGTAGATACAAGATTATTAGAAATAGTGGCTGGTTCAGTTGTACTAGCATCTGTTGTGAAAGTGGGTTCTGTGGTAGTCGTGGAAGCCTCTTCAGTTGTACTAGTAATTTGTTCACTTGTCGTAGCTCCCTCGGATGTTGAACTTGATTGTGACGTAACAATAATAGCTATTTCAGTCACTTCAATTTCATCATCATAAGTAGCTGCAAGTTTCTCGGTTGTAGTCATCTGGTCAGCTGTAGTGGTTGTAGGTGACGTAACAGTACCATCTTTTTCGGACACTTCTCCAGAATATAATTCATCAACATCGTTAGTAATCATAGTTGCAGGTTTTTTGGTCGTTTGTTGATTTAATGTAGTCAACGCTTGTTCAGTTGTAGTACTTGTAGGTGACATGATAGTTCTAGCTTTTTTAGACACTTCTCCTTCTTCATAATCATCAGGAGTCGTAGTTGCAAGTTTTCCAGTTGCGGTCGTCTGTTCAGTTGTAGTGGTTATAGGTGACCTAACAGTACTGTCTTTTTTAGACAAATCTCCAGAATATACATTAACATCATAAGTAGTCGTAGTGGCAGGTTTCTCAGATGTAATCTTCTGTTCTTTAACTGTAGTTGGTGCTTGTTCAGTTGTAGTACTTATAGGTGACTTGACAGATTTAGCTTTTTCTGTTACTTCTCCTGAATATACGATATCATCATCATCGTCATCATCATCATAATCTTCTTCGCTAGAGACATCAGCTTCTGTCTTTGATTGTGGTGTTGTTATTGTTGTTGTTGATGGTGTTGATGTTGTGGTTGTTGAGCGTTCTATTCTTGGTTTGTTCTGTTTTATGTAGTCTATTGCTTTTAACATGGCTGTAAATAGGAGTTTTGGATAAAAACTTTTTGTTATAAAAACAGTCAACTATAGAGATTATTTGTTATGATACTACCACGCCTGTTTGTCCCAAAGGGTTAAGCAGAGGTGTACTAACTAATAATAATAATGAACTGTGGGTGTACAACCCATATAATATTTCATTATTTTACATCATTATGGCCACTAACCGGGCACAAATCCAGACTCCGAGCTAATACTGAAAATTTCATGTAAGCCCCAATAACACTTTGCTTGACCGGGGAATCGAATTCAGGACTTCTAGCGTAGCAGTGGCAGATGTGAGGACAATGGAGGTTAATGTCATAAGTAGCCTCATATTATATTATATTCGAACCTGCGTCTTCTGGTTAGGTATACCAATCGCTATGACCATTTAGCCTCCGCGAGTCCTACCCGCCAGATTGAAATTTGCCTTCATATTTAAAATATCAATTCATTTCAACTCACTTTGAAGGTGAGTGAGTGAGTAGCTCACGGAATGTGAGTCATTACACGACAGTGGCTTATTGCGAGCTGACAGTCTTATTATCCCATCATAAAAACTCGATATCTTTCTGTGATTTTTTCTAGAATTCTCTCATCATAAACCTACTTTAAACTAATGAAACTCATAAAGATAGGGTTTCTGATTTCTCGAAAAAATAAAAATTCTCGGGACTCGAGAATTCTCGGGAAATCCCGGGAACTCGAGAAATATTTTAAAGACACTTTTTAGATTTTTCTTTTCCATATTTGGTACAAGATGGCGCCAGCGTTTCCCAACTGAGGATAACTGACGGTTCGGGACTCGCTTCGGGAATTCTCGACAAAAAACCCTTGCACTATACCTGCCATATTGAATAAGTACTTACTTGGCTGGCCCGTAGCTCTCTTCAAATCTTTCAGAGCGGCAATGAAATCTGAAAATATTTTCATCTTTTAAAGAAAAATAATACCTTATATCGGTACTAATATTATAAAGAGGTAAAGTTTGTGAGTTTGTAACGTTGTAGGAGGTAATCTCTGGATCTAATAACCCGATTTTGAAAATTCTTTCACTATTAGAAAGCAACATTATTCTTGAGTGACATAGGCTATATATTATTGTCGGGGCAGAAAGCACAAGCTGTTTGCCGTGCCTCCATGTCGTACTGTTGCACGCGCTAAGTCGCCAATTCCTCGCACTATGGCCGCGCTTAATGATCTCTTGGATTCTAATCCAACAGATGTTTTGTTTGCGGATGGATGGTCGAAGATTTTATTGGTATGTCAGAAGTACTGTGACAGGAATTTATGGAAGTGTTAAGTTATTTTAGTGAAGGAAAAATACGACCGCGGGCAGGATTCGAACCTGCGTCTTCTGGTTAAGTACACCAGACGCTATGACCGCTAAGCCACCGCGACTCCCACCCGTCATGTCGAAATTTGCCTTCACATTTTTTAATTTACGTCTTTGAGGCGACGTAAATTAAAAAATGTGAAGGCTTTTGAAAAAAACAAAAGCAATTTTTAAAGAATTGTTTTATTAATATTTTATTTTGCGGCTTTAATTTTTTGGTCATCGGTCATCAAACCTATGCAAGAGTGACTAAAATATGAACCTTAACCATTCTGACTTAACATACCATCACGCCTGTATTCCCCGAAGGGTTAGGCGGAGTACAGTGCAGGCTGACAATATTCACCCACGCTTCGCCGGTATGTTTAGGTCCCATGTAATAGGGGGCTACCCTATTGCTATTAACTAGGAACAAATCCAGACTCCGAGCTGCTATAGAGAATATAACTAACACATACAACATAACAGAATCAAAACCAGGACCTCTTGTATAGCAGTCGCGCTTGGGACCACTAGACTAACGAGACAGTCTGACTAAACGTTATGGTTTTGGGAAATCCGGGTCATTTTTCTCAATTTCAGGACCCGGGACATATGCTTACATTCCGGGACAATTGCGATGGGTCCGAGCCACGTGGCCACCCTATTTACAACCCGTGCGAAGCCGGAGCGGGTACTTATTAAATGAATAACAAGAATAATAAAATCTTCTTACTGTCGGTAGATGTATAATCTTCACAAACAAAGACAGCCTCCTCCAAATCTGTTGAAATAAAATAAATAATCTATACTTCTATACTTATATTATAAAGCTGAAGAGTTTGTTTGTTTGTTTGCTTGAACGCACTAATCTCAGGAACTACGGGTCCGATTTGAAAAAATATTTCAGTATTAGATAGCCCATTTATCGAGGAAGGCTATAGGTTATATATCATCACGCTAAGAGCAATGGGAGCGGAGCATAAATGAAAAATGTTGCAAAAACGGGAAAAAATTAAATGCAGAAAAGCCGAGAAACCACGCGGGCGAAGCCGACAGCCGTGGGCGGAAAGCTATATACTAATATATACAGGAATACTGTTTTATCACGTACCATTTTTTTTTCTAGGTATTAAGTATCTTTTTTAGCTACTAGCAATGTGGGTCTCATTATTAGTATTCTTGTTAACCCCTCGTACTAAGCTAAATGCTTGTGTTACGAGTGAGTTCACGTCACGTCGGTAGTGCAATGGGTGGGTTCGAACCGGCAACCACATGATCGCAAGTCCGACGCCCTAGCCATTAGGCTACCGCCGCTTACATAACAACGTACCATCACGCCTGTATTCCCCGAAGGATTTGGCAGAGGCGTACTAATGCACACCCACATTTCACCGGTATGTTTTAGGTCCCATGTAATAGGGGGCGAGGCTAATGCCATTAACCGGGCACAAATTCTGACTCCGAGCTGCTACTGAGAATTTCATGGAAAAACCCAATAACACTTTGCTCGGCCTGGGTATCAAACCCAGGACCTCTAGCGTAGCAGTCACGCTAAGGATCACTAGACCACTCAGGCAGTATAAATTAGAACCTTGTCAATTTAAAAATACTTACAAAATGCCTTGCTTATAGTGATGATATTCTCGAAGAATTTCACGATATCTGTGAAAAAGAATCAGAGATGAAATATATATTAGGACATTATTTTACGGAAAATCTTTATGGCCACTCTGTCATATTTTTTCTTTTCCCGATATTCCATCATTTTCATATTTATTTTCGACTTTGAAGTTCGACAGACGTAAGTGCCAGCACATCATGTTACATTTCTATATCGAAAACGAAGTTACATTAAAGAATTGGCATAATCTTTCGATATGTCACGTGATGAAATTATGTCAAATCCATACATTTCGGAAATCTAACTTCGTCATCGATAATGAAGACATTGTCTAGGGGCCCAGGTTACCACAAAATGTCAATTTTTCCCAGTCGATTTTGAACTTAATCATCAACATTTTATGATTTTAAATCGTTTGGAGAAATTGTCCAAACTTAAAAAAAAAACTGTCAAGTTTATAATCTGACTGTAAATAATTATAATATTTTGAAATAATAAAATTGTTCTCACCCATTTCAGTGATACTAAATATCAAATGAATCTCATCGAAGAAATCTGAAAATAAAAAGGTTATATTATTAGATATAAAACATTTTATTGTATTAAGATGACATTATTTTCTTTGTTTATAATTACAAATTATTGAATCATGTTGCGTACCTACTAAAATTTTATAAAATTTAAGTGAGATATCGTAATGTCTATTATAATTTTACAAATCAATATTTACAATGAATGGTATGTTCATTGTAAATATTGATTCATTCATTTGAACACGCCTGTATTCCCCGAAGGGTTAGGCAGAGGTGTTCTAATGTACACTCACACTTTGCTGGTATGTTTAGGTACCATGTAATAGGGGGGCGAGCCTATTGCCATTTACCGGGCCACAAATCCAAATTTTTCATAGAAAAAACCTAATAACATTTTGCTCGACCTGGGAATTGAACCCAAGACCTCTAGCGTAGCAGTCACGCTTAGGACCACTAGACTAATGAGGCAGTCAGTCAGTCAGTTAAATTAGTCTAATAATGTTTCATTTGTTTCTATTTAAATTAATTGTGCTGTTTGTCTTCCTAAGTAATAAATAAATAAAAAAAATACGACAACCCCGACAAAATTACGAATAATTAATTCGTGATTTTGTAATTCCCGCCATAATAATTATTACGGTATTTTAGATAATATCTACTTCATTCCTCGAAGTTTAGGTACTCAATTGTATATTAAAGTGTATCTTTGTAATGTCAAAATAACAACTTTTTACTATTTGCATAATGGAAGTTAACACGGTAGTTGTAAATAGCAACAAAGAAATATTTTACTTTTGTTTCTTCCGCTAATCTCCGAAACGGCTGGACCGATTTTGACGGGACTTTCACTGGCAGACAGCTGATGGTATAAGGGGTTACTTTTAATAGGGTTTAGATATCTTACCATCCATTTCACAGATCTTGTTAAGCATAGACGTAGCTACGCGTATGTTGGTAGCGTTGGCTATACGTAGTATTGTCTCCAAGAACACAAGAACTTCCACATTGGTATACTTGTATACCTTATCAAAGAATACGAAAATATCTGAAACGAAAAAGTTCAAGTTAAGTACTTACTAAACTTAAGTATTTAACAAACATACATACCATCACGCCTGTATTCCCCGAAGGGTTAGGCAGAGGTGTACTAATGTACACCCACACTTCGCCGGTATGTTTAGGTCCCATGTAATAGGGAACGAGCCTATTGCCATTAACCGAGCACAAATCCAGACTCCGAGCTGCTACTAGGAAATTCATAGAAAAACCCAATAACACTTTGCTCGACCTGGGGATCGAACCCAGGACCTCTAGCGTAGCAGTCGCGCTTAGGACCACTAGGCTAATGAGGCACTTAAGTATTTAGTGCAGGAAAAATACGACTGCGGGCAGGATTCGAACCTGCGCCTTCTGGTTAGGTACATCAGACGCTATGACCGCTAAGCCAAGCGCGCCGTGTACTTAACCAGAATACGCAGTATCGAATCCTGCCCGCAGTCGTATTTTTCTTTCACTAAAATAACTTTATAATCTTTGCATGGAAAATGCCTAAAAATACAAAAAGATACTTTTACTAAACCTATTTTTTTATTTATTAATACTTTATGTACTAATATTAATAATAATTAATTATCACGCGCTTTTTTATGGAATAACTCGGAAAACGAGCAGGCGAGCTACCTGATAAGTAGTCATCGCCGCCCATAGACATCTGCAATACCAAAGGAGATGCAGATGCGTTGCCGAGGCTATTTAAGGAAAAGGGAGAGGAAGGAGAAAAGGAAAATGAAGGAGACTGAGGGACGAATTGGGTCTCCAGCGCTTAGACGGTGAAGGAAAACATCGTGAGCACACCTGCATGCCTGAGAGATTTCTTGACGGCATGTGAAGTCTGCCAACCCGCAGTAGGATAGCGTGGTGGACTATAGCCTAATCCCTCTCGTACTGAGAGGAGACCCGTGCCCAGCAGTGGGACAATGTAATGGGTTGATGATGATGATGGTATTATCACTTACCTCGAATCGAAGTAACACTGATCATGACTTGCCACGCCTCCTGAACCGCTGAAAACAAGAGAAGATTTTTTTATTACATACATACACACGCCTTTTTCCCATAGAGGTAGGCAGAAACTACAGAACGCCATCTGATACGATTATGCATACTTCTTTTGCTTCGTCCACTTTCATACATCTTGTCATACACATGCGCCGGTTGCGGGTACTACGCACCTGACCTTTCTGAAGGATCTCACCAATAAGGTCGTGGTATGTCTTTCTAGGGCGTCCCCTTCCGGCGACTCCACTGACATTCGCTTTATAAATCCCTTTCGTTAATCGCCTTTCATCCATTCTCTCGACATGTCCAAACCATCTCAGCATTCCCCTTTCAATGCGTGTCACTACATTTTTTGATTAACCATAATATACATAGTAATATTTTTTATTAATACTGCCCCTTGGTTTGTAACTGTTGTTTACCTTATTGGAAAGTACAAAAATAATCTATTGTTATTTTAGTAGTGGCAACATTTAGTATTATTTATAATTAGTAGATGACTGCCTCGTTGGTCTAGTGGTCCCAATCGCAACTGCTACGCTAGAGGTCTTGGGTTCGATCCCCAGGTCGAGCAAAGTGTTATTGAGTTTTTATATGAAATTCTCAGTAGCAACTCGGAGTCTGGATTTGTGCCCGGTGAATGGCAATAGGCTCGCCCCCTATTACATGGGACCCAAACATACCGGCGAACTGTGGGTGAACATTAAGTACACCTCTGCCTAACCCTTCGGGGAATACAGGCGTGATGGTATGTTATGTAATTAGTAGATCTTGCATAATTAATACTGGCAACACTGTCACTAAATGATGTTTTATAAAAGGAACGGTTGCCCTCCGTTTCATTCTCTTTTGAATCTACACTGTGCTAATAAATGGACGTTATAACCTTCCTAGTGAATATAATTAATTCAAATATTCAAATACAAAGTCAAAAGTATATAAATTCAAATTCAATCTGTGCTTTTTATTTCACGTACATAACCCTAATTCCAATAGTAACGTATTTATATAACGTACCATCACGCCTGTAGTCCTCGAAGGGTTAGGCAAAGGTGTACTTATGTACACTCACATTTCGCCGGTATGTTTAGGTCGGTATGTAATAGGGGGCAAGCCTACTGCCACTAACCGGGCACAAATCTCGAGTCCAAGCTGCTACTGGGAATTTCATAGAAACACCCAATAACACAGTGCTCGACCCGGGGATCGAAACCAGGACCTCTAGCGTAGCAGTCGCGCTTAGGACCACTAGACTAATGAGGCAGTCACGTATTTATATAATTGTTGTTAATGCTTATAAATTCATTATTTTATAAATAATTGTAAGTTTGTTTATGGGACTGTATTTTTGATATATCAAAAAACTAATTGCAATTGTGTGACGTTAATTAACTCTCCATCTCTTCATTTCAGTTGGAAAGAAGAAATACTCACACTTCGTCCCAGTGATGGACATCAGTCTCTTGAAGAAGTCAATGATGTCCTCATGTCCGGACCTGATGCGGAGCTGTTCCAGAATATCCAGTAGGGTCACTAAAATAACAAAAAATATGTATTACTCTTTATTTTTTTATTTATGTCTTACTCTTGTAATATACACATTTTATTAAATACTATAGTGGTTATTTTAGTGAGGGAAAAATACTACTGCGGACAGGATTCGAACCTGCGTCTTCTGGTTGAGTTCACCAGACGCTATGCTACTGCTAAGCCAGCGCAAGTCCCACCCGACAGGTTGAAATTTGCTTTCACATTTTTTAATTTACGTCTTTGAGGTGACGTCAGGTTACATCTGTTGATGTGGTACTCAATATTAAGTTCCAAAAATGTATATTTTCTTAAGCGACTGATAATATTGGTTGTGTTTGTTCGATGGGACTATGCTGAAAACTTAATATCCAGAATCCTTATAAAAAGCCCCCTATGGGCGCCATTAAGAAATTCATAAATAATTATTACATGTAAAGATAATGGCATTATTTATCGAAATTTAATTAATAGCTTCGCTGATGTAGGACTTTGAGGCAGGCAATATTCGAATGTTTAATGGCCAACGTGGGACTTGGCGCCCAACGTGGGCCTGGAGTCCCACGTTGGGCGCCAAGTCCCACGTTGGGTGCCATTACACATTTTTTGAATTATGCCATCGCAATTTTTTTACTAGAATTTGAGTATAAAGGTACTTACTATTCTTCGCTGTGAGACTTTGTATCACAGTACTTGCTTCTTTGATGTCCTTAGTCTGAGTCACGTCCAGCAGGGAGTTGAGGAAGTATAATGCGTCCCGCCGTTTTGTTACCTTGTTGATCTTGTGAATTATGTTCACTATATCTGTAGGTAAGAGAAACAAAATTGAAATTAAGTATATTTTTAATTTCATCATCGCCTAACCAGAAAAAATATCAGCTATATTAAAATTACAGCTTCCCTTCATTTTTGTTAATAATTATTTGATCCAGTCACCGTATCCTTCTTTCAGAACCTATTGTGTTTACGCAGATCTATGCAGATGATAAAACCCAGCCGTCTTCTCTTCACTTACGTTTCCTAATGCCCTATAATCGAGGTTCAAGGCCATAACTGTAGAATATAAACTTTAGATCAAGAAGTAGAAAGAATGAAAACCTAAGAAAGCATTATAAGACCGATAAAAATATGAATAATAAAAACTTGAGAGGTGTCAAGGGACACCCGGATGGAACGAAGTTATATATATATCTGACTTGCTTTCTATAAGAGAGAGAGAGAGAGAGAGAGAGAGAGAGAGACAGGGAAACATGCGCACGCCGCACGGCTTACAATAGCTTACTATAGCAAAAAGTGTCGTGACAACTTTTCGTCTTATTTTTTTCCGTCTAGCCCCCTTTCGCAACGCGCGATAAGGAACTTCGTTCCAATAAACATTGTAATCCTTGCCCCGCGTTCCTGCTAAGGACAAAAAATGTCACAAATATCTATCTTATTCTATCTAAGTCTCAAAGAGTGAGAGGGATAGGTAGCTGTTTGCAATATGTTTTGTCGTTAGTGGGAACGCGAGGTTAGCATAACGTATTATAGGTATGTAGGTACATACTAACAAATCCGGTTCACTTACTCTCAGTCCCAAAAACATCTTTGAATATTTGCTGAACCTCCAGCAAGCTGCTACGGCCGCCAATCTTGTACAAGTTTTCTATGATTACCCGCAAACCTGAAATAAATACGAATTATTACCTTCACTACATCTAGGAAAGCGACTTCAGTCCTAGCTTTATTAATCTATTTTTTTAAGTGTAATAAGATGACAAACAAGTATACGCGTTGTCACCTTGACACCTCAGTGGTTAAGTCTCATTTATCCAGTAATGTCACTGGTTAACATTATTAAAATAATAATTAATTTAAAAGAAAATAAATTTACTGGTTTCTAACACTTACGCGAAAGAAAATAAATTATTAAAACTAAGTTTTGTGACGTACTGGGTAGGATTTTCATTATATCTCCATGTAAATAAATACAATGAATCAATGGTAAAGATTTAGGGCGTCGGACTTGCGATCATGTGGTTGCCGGTTCGAAACCCACTTATTACACTACTGACGTGAATCCACTCGCAACATAAGCATTTAGCTTAGCACGAGGGGTTAACAAGTATACCTACACATTGCTAGAAAGCTTTATACTTACTTCCGCGGTTCAGAGACTGCGTCAACTCCTCTATGGCGTACTTTAATTCTGGAATAAAAAAAGTAGGTATTATCATTGTGGAGAAACTGGGACAAGTGTACATATTGCCGCTCTAACCAAAGGGAGGATCCTCCAACCAGGCGGTTGTTTTGCCTGGCAGGCCACGCCCCGACGGTTGATGTCGGGAGGTTGTTAATGCATATGCATATTCAGTAGGTCTGAGAATCGGCTACTATCTATTTTTAATACCCCTAAGTGATAAACTTATACTCCACGTGGGCGAAGCCGCGGGCGGACAGCTAGTTTCTTACAAAGAAGACACGTTATTGGATTTTTTCAAGTTATTACTGTATTTGATCGGAGGTTCGATAGGTATATAAGAATGAATCTTTATTTCCCTTTGTCACGCCATATTTCTTGAGAACGACTAATTACCAATTTCATTATTATTATTTTTAAGTTTGCCCGTCAATACTTTATCGAAGGTTCTTACGGAAAGCCTATTGCACTTTGGCAGACTTCACATGCCGTCAAGAGTCTCTCAGGCATGCAGGTTTCCTCACGATGTTTTCCTTCACCGTTTAAGCGCGTGATAATTAATTATTAATACGCACATGACTTCGAAACGACAGAGGTGCGTGCCCTGGATGGAGACCTTTGACTTGGCAGTCCAATGGTCATATCACAAGGCTATCCCTGCACTTTTATTATAACTATTCATAATAAAATAATACTCACGAGACTGCTTAGTGATAGCTTTCAGTAAAATTATACTTTCAGTCAACGAGTTGGTTTTCAGCAGTTTGTTTATACTATTTATTGCATCACCGATATCTGAAAAAAAAGTAATTTAATCATTGTCGTTGTCATTATCATATTCGTCTATTTCAAAGTCATATCATAATCATCATCACCAATCCAACACGATAACAAATTTTGAATGTTAATGTTGAAAGAAAGGAAATAAATTTATTCACATAGACAGGACGAACACTAAATACATTTTTATATAGTTAAACAAAGAATTAAAACTATTGCGGTTGTATGCATCACATCGAAAGATGTTTTTTTAAATTAAAATAAGCCTGAAATTTCTTACCAATAGTCCTCGTTCCCAATATTAGAAGATTGAAGGCGCCTTTCATGTCTGAAAACGAAATAGAAATAAAAGGGGAGCGTATAAGTATTGCCATTCAACGTGGCAGTGCTGCCAGTCTTCTGGGCACGATGCCAGACGACAGCGATGCCGAGGAGTACTTTGACGCCTAGTCGCGCCCACTGTTTTTGTATTTCTTTTTTTTTTGTAAAATATGTAAATAGTGTAAATAGAAATAAAATAACTTTTAACATAATCAACCGTGGGGTCGGCACGACCGGGGGGAAGTACTACTCTCCCACAGAATATCGACGTCAAGTAGCAGTATGCATACTGTTGCGTTTTGTACGGTGAGTGTGGAGCGCCGGAGGCTCAATTCCTCCCTCAGTCCCCTTCCTTCACCCTTACATAGGCTCGGCAACGCATCTGCAGCTCCTCTGGTTTTGCAGATGTCCATGGGCGGCGATGACTACTTACCAAGGTAGCTCGCCTGCTCGTTTGCCGGGAATAAATAAAAAAATAGGTGGTGATCCTATTGTCACTAGCCAGGCACAGATATCTTCAATGCCTAAAAAATATTTAAGCTCTTACCTATTTCCGGCAGCAATACTTTGAGCAGTTTCGGAATTTCGGCAGGTCCAATATGGCTGGTCAACTTCAATATTTCATGTTTCAATCCTTCCACTCCTGTCACATATTACAAATAATACATAAAAAAATAATATTGTTCTCTGAGACACAGTCATTGAAATAAAATTATCATCACGCCTTTATTCCCCGAAGGGTTAGGGAGAGGTGTACTTAATGTACATGTCCACGGTTCGCCGGTATGTTTAGGTCCCATGAAATAGGCGGCGAGCCTATTGCCATTAACCGGGCACAAATCTAAACTCCGACCTGCTACTAAGAATTTTATAGAAAAACATATTAACACTTTCCTCGACCTGGGGATTGAACCCAAGACCTCTAGCGTAGCAGTCGCACTTAGGACCACCAGACTAATGAGGCATTTATAATATTATGGAAGTATGGATAAATAAAAGCGGCGGTAGCCTAATGGCTAGGGCGTCGGACTTGCGATCATGTGGTTGCCGGTCCGAAACCCACCCATTGCACTACCGACGTGAACCCACTCGTAACACAAGCATTTAGCTTAGCACGAGGGGTTAACAAGATTACTAGTAATGCGACACACATTACTATAGGCCGACCGTTTAACTCGCGTGTCGCCTGCGCGGTAAGAAGGGAGCGGGGGCGGGTACACACGGAGTCAATAATCCAAAGATTTATCTCGAGATAGACATTGTTGGTAAAGAATAAAATAATAAGTATCTTTTTTAAGTACTTATTTACTTCCTACCGCTCCCTTCTTACCGCGCAGGCGATACGCGAGTTAAACGGTCGGCCTATACTAAGGTTTAAAAAAAACTTACCGTTGGTATGAGCGACGTGCATAAAGTAATCAGCTACTTCATGCGGATCTGAAACAGTCGACAACGTTTACGATGAATAATAAGCTGTTTAAGGCTAAACCGTTAGCCTTGGGCGCGAAATTCAAATTGATCTTGGTTTTTCGCAAATTATTCCGCTATAACACATTCTAGGTACGGTTGTCAGCATATCAAGTAACCACAAAATTCCATTCAATTCTATTGAATTGATTTTGAACTAAAACTTCAATATTTTAAGGTTTAAAATCATTTGGAGAAATTTGGCAGGTTTGTATAACCTGATGTGCTGGCGGCTGTACAAGTTAGTAGTAGAAATTGCGACATCAACAATAACTTATATTCACAATTGAGTCATAAAACTTTAGCTTAAAAATCGCAATCGTATGAAATTTAATTTAATTTTTCGCCGAATCCACAATTTTAAATCCAAATCTGAAACAAATTTGAATTTCACATTACAACTACTTTTTTACGGATTTATTGAATTTCACATTTAAAATTACTAATACAAAAATACATTTGCTATTAAAACCTTAGTATACATATTATCAACGACTGAATCCGTCCATTGAATTGAAATAATCATACTTGCGTTTGAAATCCTTACATTTACATCTGAAATCCTTCATTTACGCGAGAAATCGTACGTTAAAATTAGTTTTTATTGCTCGAAAGGCTCACATATCGTCATCATCATCAGCTTATACTCCAGTCTAGTATAGTAGTACTATGTCCAGCAGTGGACTGCTGGACATAGCTCCCTCCTAGTTGACGCCGCAGAGCCCGATCTTCGGCTTTTCTCATCCGTCATACATCTCCAAAACTCATAAGAATACTAACCTTTTTCTCCAGATATCTTTTGAAGACTCTCGTAGACCCCATCGAAGTCGTCATGTCCGATCAAAGGCTTCATGATTGAAAATGCCTTTAATACGTCTGAAAAAAAAAATCTGAGCTGCAGTGAGGTCGATAATTAAATATCTATAAATTGAGATGTATAATGCTAAAGTTATTTTAGTGGAAAAATTCCTGCGTCTTTTGGTTAAATAACGTGTACGTCCGAGTACTGTTTGCTGTTTGTTTTTGCCGCTACCCTCATATTATATTGATTTTATCTTATATAAAAAATAACTTTAAAAATGTATACTTGCGATTTAGTGTTGGATAAAATAATTCGTCTTTACTGTACGTCTATAGGCCAACCGTTTAACTTGTTTATCGCCTGCGCGGTAAGAAGGGAGCGGGGGCGGGTAACGCTACACACGGAGTCAATAATCCAAAGATTTATCTCGAGATAGACATTGTTGGTAAAGAATAAAATAATAAGTATCTTTTTTAAGTATTTATTTACTTCCTACCGCTCCCTTCTTACCGCGCAGGCGATACGCGAGTTAAACGGTCGGCCTATAGGATAAGATTATATTATTGATTGTTTGTGTACTTAAACTTTCTCATATAAGTGAATTATTGTAAATTCTTATGAGAAATAAAGATATCTCTAACCTTAAATACACCATACGCTATGACCAACTAAGCAAGCAAAATTTGCCTGGTGTGGGAACACCAGGTCGAAATTTGCCAGCACATTCTTAATTTACGTCTGTTACGGATAGTTCTGTTTTGTTAACCTATTATGTCCCACTGCTGGGCAAAGGTATTCCCATAAAATTCCACGTCCTCCTGTTTGTCGCTTTCTCCGGCCAGTCAGCCATAAACGCATCCAGATCGTTTCACCAGCGCTTTCTGGGTAAGTATAATATGTTTAAAAATGTTTCGAAAATTTTTAATCGTTCTCTTTAATACGAAACAGATAGGAATAGACTGCGAAAATTACACCTGATAATAAATGAAGTACCTGACACCTCAGATCAAATAAAGTTAACTACGCCTTATCATTTCAGTCGAGTTTTCGATAGCTCGATAGCTCGACTGACAAGATAAGGCGTAGTTTCGGTATACGTGTGTGCGTGTAATTGTGTGTTGTACACGGCATGGCGTACTTTAAGCCGGCCTCACTTCTTTGTTCGCAAAGTTCCATCTTAACTTTTTATTTGATCTGAGCCTGACACTAATGACCTGTGGGTTAGGGTGCGAACTTTAGTACTTTTCAATAGCCGAATTTTAGTTTTTGTATCGAAGTTCTCTAACGCGGCCTACAGCTGCGTTAGGAATTGCAATAGGCAAGCGCTGGTCGCCATATTTGTTTACATTTTTAGAGTTACCGAAAGTGTCCGAAAGGGCACGGCTGGCTGTGATTGGGGGAGTGTTGGCGTCGACACTTATGTATGGTAGAATAAATGCTGTAGAGATGAGAGCTTTGAGAAGTATGTGTGGTGTTACGTTGAAAGACAGAGTGAGAGACAGTGTGATAAGGGAGCGTTGTGAAGTGAAAGAGGATGTAGTAACAAGGATTGAGAAAGGTATGTTAAGATGGTTTGGTCAAGTAGAGAGAATGGATGAACGGAGATTGACGAAACAAGTATATATGGCGAGTGCGGATGGACTAGTTGGAAGGGGACGACCTCTGCGAACGTTCCGCAACCAAATTGCGGATGTTCTTAAAAAAGGCCAGGTTCCGAGCACCCTAAACCGACGGTCATGCATGAAGAGATAAATGAATGTAGATGAACCTAAAGTAGTGTGCCAGGATCGTAGCAAGTGGAAATCCATAGTCCCTGCCTACCCCCATGGGAGACAGGCGTGACAATATGTATGTATGTATGATAGTTACCTACGTTCGATTCCGTTCGGCGTAGTTCGGCTTTTATCGTTGAGCGCTGGCCGCTATATATTTTTTTTAATGCGTAATTAATTTCGTTCCCAACGAGGGTTGCTAGCCGCACATTTTGATTTATTGATGCTCTTGATTTGCTATTCGTATTACATAATTATAAATAATCACTCACCATTTTCATTCGTCAGTTGTCTTAAAAGCTCGACAGCTATATTTATACCTGCAAAACAAAATAATAATTATAATTCTGAACGTGACTGTCTCATACTGTCTCGCTTACTACGCCTATGCACATTCTTGGCTAAGCTATGGTATAGTGTTATGGGGAAACAGTACAGATACAGAAATACTTTTCAAACTACAAAAGAAATGTATACGAATTATAGCTAATATAGATCAAATGGATAGTTGTAGGCCTCACTTTAGTAAACTAGGCATCCTTACTCTAACATCTCTATATATCCTCGAAATCTGTTTGTTTGTAAAAAAACATATACACCTTTACTCTCACAGAAAAGATCATTATTCACAACCCCGTAACCTAAGGCACCAAAATAACCTGTCACTTCCCTCCTCAAGTCTAACAATATTTCACTCTGGACCACACGCAATGTCGATAAAAATATTTAATAAAATACCCCAGGAAATAAAAGATACATTAAATTTTAACATATTTAAAATAAAATTAAATAAATACTTAAAGGAAAAATGCTACTACAACCTACAAGAGTTTTTCGAGGACAAAACGAAATACAAATAAAATAATGACTTTGTCCAATTTAAATAATAATTTTATACTAAGTATTAGATTAGATTAGGAAAAATAGATTTTAAGAACTTAATTTTTAAGAATTTTCTTTTTTATTCATTTTATTTATTTATTTATTAAGGATCTCCAACGAAAGATATACACGGAATGAACTTAAGGCTAAAATAAAACAATGGTTTGTAATAAGTGTACTCCCTCACTTATAGGAGACCACAGCTTGCACAAGGATATACACAACTCAATTAAAATATTAAACTTAAAATAATAATAGTAGATTTTTTTTAAATTAAGGTGCTTAGAATATGGAAATTTATAAACAAAATTGAATGTACTAAAAGGATACAAAATGAGAAATACCAATCAAAAACTAGAAATTATTCGATCAAATCGTTCAAGTTCTTTTTGTATCTCGGCAGACGTTCGCAGATGTCTAAATGAGTTGTTTTGGCCAAAGAGTTATATTGTCTACAAAGTCTTGATACAGCGGCGTAATGACCAAGATTTGTTTTCGAAGCAGAGATATTAAACAAATTGTATGTTTTATGACTGGGAATCCGAGTTGGAATTTTTATTTCTAACGAGTTTAAGAGCTCACTGCAATCTATAATTCCATTTAATAATTTGTATAGAGTTAAGCAGTCCAGTTTCTTTCTCCGATTGGCTAGTGTGTCCAAATGATAATGCTTCAACCTGTCGGTGTAACTATTTAATTTTTTAGCCAAATTGTCTCCGTAGCATTGATGGTAAAGGAACCGCTTTTGGACACTTTCCAGTCTCTTGGAATAGACCTCGTAATGCGGGTTCCATACTACTGAGCTGTATTCCAGGATTGGACGGACTAGCGTATTGAAAAGTTTTATTTTTGTAGTAGGTCTCTTAAATTCTTTACAATTACGAGAAACAAATCCCAGAACCTTAAAAGATCGAGACACAGTGTTCAATATGTGTACATCGAACTTAAGTGCTTTGTCGAGTTGAACTCCAAGGTCGCGAACAACGTTCAGTTTTGTTAGTTCAACTCCTTCTATAAAGTATTTGTTGTCTAAGTCTTTTTTATTACGTGTAAAATGGATATAGTGACATTTACTAATATTTAATAACATTTTATTTGTATTGCACCATTCTGTAAGTCTGTTTATGTCGTTCTGTAACATTATAGAATCTGAGTTATTTTTGACTGGCATCATTATCTTCAGATCATCAGCAAACAGATAAAAGCGGGAGTGTTTGAAGCAACGAGTTATGTCATTTATAAAGACGTTAAAGAGAATCGGACCCAAATGCGATCCTTGCGGGATTCCAGAGGTAGCAAGATAGCTTTCGGAGAAATGACCGTTAACTACTACTTTTGATTCTCTATGTTCTAAATAAGATTCAAACCACCTTAAGAGTGTTCCACCTATACCCAGATGAGTCAGCTTGTTGATGAGAAGGCAATGATCCACTTTATCAAATGCTTTGCTAAAGTCGGTATATATTGCGTCCACTGGAATACGTTGGTCAAGAAATTTAGACAAAGCCGATGTGAAACATAATAGGTTAGTATTAGTGGATCTAGACTTAACGAAACCATGCTGATATTCTGTGATATAATGCTTAAGATGCCACATCAGATGTCTGCTAATAATTTTTTCGAATATTTTTCCAAATGTTACAAGTATTGAGATCGGTCTGTAATTAGTAACTAAATATTTTTCTCCCGATTTAAATATGGGTATAACTAGGGCTTCTTTCCAAGTGTCTGGAAAGTAACCATCGCGCAAAGATCTATCGAAAATTTGTTGTAGGGGTAATACTAAGGGCTTTGCACACCGCTTAATAAATATGGGAGGAATACCATCACTGCCCGCTCCCTTAGTCTCATCTAAGCCAACTAATTCACGGTATACTTCTGAACTATCCAATTCAAGGGTACACAGAGATGCTGAGATAAGGGATAAATTTGTGTTATTTTTGTAACTTGGTCTTTGTGCTGGGGTATTAAAGGTACTTGCGAAGTTTTCTCTGAACAAATTGCAGATCTTCTTGGCATCATTTGTCATTTTGTTGTTTTCGTTGTTAGTCATTTGAGCAGGGTACGTACTAGCACCATTTCTTTTATTTTTTATAAAGGACCAGAACGCTTTAGGGTTCTTCGTAATGCTGTTTTCCATTTGTGAGATATATTTCTTGTAGCATGTTGAGCTTAGAATATTGCATTCATCTCGTAGCCTCTCAAAAGATAATCGGTCTAATGGATTTTTGTACTTTTTAAAACGAATATGGTATTTATACTTTACTCTAAGTAGCCTTATAAGATCACGTGAGTACCAAAGTGGATATTTATTGCTGACCTTCTTTTTCATAGGAATACATTCAGAAATAGTCTGTCTTAATATAATGTAGAGTAAATCTACCATTTTGTTAGTAGATGTACAGTTACTGAACTCACTCTCCTATTCTATTGATGACAATCGATGAATGATGGTTTCATAATCCGCTCGAAGAAAATTCGGTCTTTGTATGTTATTAGGTTCTAAAAAACTATCTGCTGGTACTATCGGTAAGTAAAACTCCAGTGGAGGGTGCAATGGGTCTTCATTTGTTAGACTGAAGTTACAGCGGGTTATATCCAAGATGAATGTGTTACAGAGTATTAAGTCTAGTATTTTAGACTTGTTATTTAAGATACTGTTGTACTGGTTTAGGCTGTTTAAAGTCAAAAACTCAGAGAATATCTTATTAATGTCCGAGTTGTTCAGGTCAGGGTATAAGAACATGGGGTCATTATTTCTTAGCCATGTTATATTAGTGAGATTAAAGTCTCCCAAGATTAAAATTTGTTCATATTTATTTAATATTTTTTGCACACTGTTTGTATATAATTTTAATGTATTGCGATGAACTGGTGGCGGCAGGTATACTCCGCTTATAAACATTTTATTATTATGTTTTTTTGAGGAACTTATATCAATGCTTATCCATAAATCTTCAAACTCGCTTTCAAACTGGGATAGCCTACATGATTTCAAAGATTTTAATACGGCAATTAGAACTCCTCCACCATCTTTACGTTGTTTGTATCGACTTGAAACTCGATCGCGCCTATAAACGATGTATCTATCGTCAAACAACTCGGAATCATAGACGCCGCTGTTCAGCCAAGTCTCTGTGAGCACTATAATGTCATAATTATGAATAGTTATGTTATGGTAAAAGTTAATTGTTTTGGTTTTTAGGCCTCGAACGTTCTGATAATAAATGTGAAGTGGACAATTGAATGTGACTAGATAACAACAAAAGTTACTTGCTACAATTAAAAGTACTTATTAAGAAAATTAAACTAAGGATTTTAACTTATCCAGGCTATTGATAACGATACTTTGGGAAGACTCGCCTTTTTTTACAAAGATCTTACTGTTCCGAACCCAATCAAACTTGTACCCTAGTTCTTTTGCACGGATCCGAGCTGCTGCATGGATTAATTTGTTTTCAACAGACAGGTGTTCGGTGACGTAGATAGGTCGAGGTTTCTCTGACGCGATACCCAGGTGACTAGTGTTCAATTTGTCCTGGTTATTGTTTCTGTTATACTTTATAGTTGCAGCAAGGAAGCTATCACGCAGACGAGGGCTACTAAATTTGACCAGAATGGATCGGGGTCTGCTGCTTTGTGGGTCTTTCTTTGCTATTCTTGTGCAGTGCTGAATGTCAACGTCATTAATATCACAACTGATTACCTTACCTAGCTGCAGCACAGTGGTGACTAAATTCTCTGATTTATTATCCGGCACACATTGTAGCTCGATGTTAGCGGACCTAGAATTTTGTTCAACCAAATTCAGACGCTGACTCAGTTGATGTACGGTATCTCGCAAACTACAATTTTCTTTTTCGAGCTTCTGTATCCTATCAGATTTATTTTGCAGCGTAGTTTTTATTTCTTCATATTTTTCGTTATAGAAAGAAAGTGATTTTTTGAAATCTGTGATTAATTCGTTAATTTGTTGGAACTGATCAGATACTAAATCTTTTAATGCGCTCTGAATTTCTTGTTTTACTATTGCCCTCAAGGTGTCTCTTGAAAACTCAATTAAGTTATTATCCTTGTCTTGATCCGGCGTATAGTTACGTGACTGTTTCGATCGAAGTGTGATATTGGCGTCCGTGGGTGAAAGCGATGGGGCTGACCGCTCCGAGGTCGGGCTCACGAGTCTGCTCGGTCTGGCGGGTGTATTAGTGTTATCGCCCTTAGGCTGTTTACTTTGGCAACTAGGACACTTCCAGGTTGCCTTTTGTTTAATGCTCATGCTTTTAAACACCTTTTCGCGAACATTAGCACACAATAGTTCATACCATAAATGGCAAATAGAGCATTGTAAGCAATCTTTGCTGTTAAATGCGTTCAAACAACCGGCGCAGCTTTTTGCTGACATTTTTATCGAACGACGAATGCAGACAGTTTGGACTCACCAATTAATGCACGTACGTACCCAGCCGACCGAATAATTATGGCGCACTATACACCTCGCCTTTGCAACACCTTGGTGCAACCTAGCAAACTTTGCAAACGCACCAGTAATGTCAGTCACAGAAATCATTGGCCAAAGTGGCATGCAGTTTACGCCCTTATGCCGCACACGTAACCGTTATGATTCCTTGAAACTGTCGCTCCGGCGTTGGGTGAAGCGATACGTCACTAGGTACCGGTTGCACGCTGTTATCGCACTTGAGTCGTATGCGCAACCGTGATGATCCCCTGTACTAGCGCGATAGCGGCACGGGTCCGCCGTTGAGAGACAATGTCCACAGTGATTTGCACAAAAATATTTCGCATACAAATTATGATTAAAGACACTTTTTTAGTTTGAATTTTGTCACTTAAAATGTTCACAGGTATTAACCACACGATTTATTGCGATTTGATTGAGGATTATTACACTGAAACTACAATTTAATCATTTATAAAATCGAGTAAATGCACAGCCAATTTGATCTTGATGATCGCGTTTACGAAGATTCTTCAGTAACAAATTGCAGCGCCCTTACAGGGTTTCATATTGATACTGATGTGTATTTTGTAACAACCTATGTACATATGAAAGCAATAAAGATTTGAATTTGAATTAGTCTAGTGGTCCCAATCGCGACTGCTACGCTAGAGGTCTTGGGCTCGATCCCCAGGTCAGGGAAAGTGTTATTGGGTTTTTTCTATGAAATTCCCAGTAGCACCTCGGAGTCTGGATTTGTGCCCGGTTAATGGCAATAAGCTCGCCCCTAATTACATGGGACCTAAACATACCGGCGAAATGTGGGTGTACATTAGTACACCTCTGCCTAACCCTTCGGGGAATACAGGCGTGATAGTATGTTATAAAAAAATACATAAATAAGGCGGGCTACAAAAACAAAATTAAAATCACTTCAAAAATAAGGAAGTTATACTCCATTTGGTTAGGTACTTAACTAAAGGTAAACAAATCATAAAAAAGGTTCTTATAAAGGGCCATTTTTCATTTTGAAATAAAACGTCACCAAAATAAATTATTTAATAACTCAAAATCACATTCTCCTTTTATACTAGCATATCTTACTACTTTGCTTAATATTAAATAGTTACTATTATTCTTAAGATAGCAAACAATTAATTAAATCAAAATTTATAATTATATGAAAAAGTATTGCAATGTGCCTACTAAAACGAATCTAAAAATACAGATATTCAAAACATTTTTCTGCGTAGTAGACTTTAGATAACTCGAAAAAATTGAGAAGTAGTACTGCGAGGAAGCGGAGCCAAATAATAACCCGATATTATACTTAGTCGGGAATCCAGGCGACTTAAGTAACAGTTTATATTTACTTTACTTTCGTTCGTTTTTGTGTTTCTTTTGCCGCAAATGGTGTTAATTTGTTATTATTCTGTTTGTTCGTTGGTTTTATTGATTATTGGTTGTGTTGTTATTAATTTCACTCCCAATTCATATGATACCATTGTAATAAAAGGTTGAACAGCTCTGAACGTCCCCATTTTTATTGTTTACCTTTAGTTAAGTACCTAACCAAATGGAGTATAGTTAAAAAGCTTTTTAATTCTACGCTAGTCAGACAGTGTATGTATCACTTTGTGACACTCGCTGTGTGGGAAAGGGACAAAGCATTCTCGCTCAATCCCCTCCAAAAACTTTAAGAGCTTACATCTTAAAAGTTTATCAGTCGAGTTCATTTATTTTATCAGTATACTGTATATAGTTTAGTAATTTATTTTTAATAGGACCGTTACATCACTACATATTATAAACCAAAGTCTTACGCTGCGTCTGTCTGTCTGTTCGAGATTAACTCAAAAACTACTGCAACGATTTTCATGCTGTTTTCACCAATGGATAGCCTGGTTTTCGCGTAAGGTTTATATTATGTACTAGCTGTCCGCTCGTGGCTTCGCCCGCGTGGAGTATACGTTTATCACTTAGCGGTACATACCTCTACAATTGCCGTGCCTGACAAGGCCCACACATGTTTTTTTTTAAACCACTGTAACATCTATTTAACTTGTGGAGTGCAATAAATGAATTGAGTATTGGGTATGAAAAATAGATAGTAGCCGATTCTCAGACCTACTGAATATGCATATAAAATTTCATAAAAATCGGTCGAGCCGTTTCGGAGGAGTATGGTAGCTAGCATTGTGACACGAGAATTTTATATATAAGATTTTCCATGCTGAGATTATAAAGTTACTACCTTTCCGCCCACGGCTTCGCCCGCGTGGTTTCTCGGCTTTTTTGCATATATAAACCACGCGGGCGAAGCCGTGGGCGGAAAGCTAGTTTTTAATAAAACATAGGTAGCTAGTGTGGCACTTACTTGGAGACTCTTCCATAAGTTTAAGAAAGTCCACGACGAACTTCCAGGTCCTGGAACCCTTCACTTTCCTGAGGAATTCGAAGACTGTGTGCTCATCTGCAAAGAAAAGAATCGCTTAGTCCTAGTAATCTATACTTATATTATAAAGCGGAAGAGTTTGTTTGTTTGTTTACTTGAACGCGCTAATCTCAGGAACTACGGGTCTGATTTGAAAAATTCTTTCAGTGTTAGATATCCCATTTATCGAGGAAGGCTATAGGCTATATATCATCACGCTAAGACCAATAGGAGCGGAGCATAAATGAAAAATGTTGCAAAAACGGGAAAAAATTAAATGCAGAAAAGCCGAGAAACCACGCGGGCGAAGCCGTGGGCGGAAAGCTAGTCAATAAATAAAATAGAATCGCGTAATCGTCTGACCAAGAGCTCCCAATAATTGTTTTTATTATGGTTTTTCTCATTTTTTTTTAAATCTTACTAGCAATAGATGGATAGATTTATTTATTTATTTGCATAGAATGTAGGTAAATTATATAATTATGTGTTTCAATATTTCCGAATCCTTGTACATTCTGCCTCTTGGCATGCAAAATTTTATTAACTTACAATTATTCTTATCCTATTTACATAGTAATATGTAAATAGGATAAGAATAATAAGTAAGTTGTTAACCCCTCGTACTAAGCTAAATGCTTGTGTTACGAGTGGGTTCACGTCGGTAGTGTAATGGGTGGGTTTGGAACCGGCAACCACATGATCGCAAGTCCGACGCCCTAGTTATTAGGTTACCGCCCGCTTCAATTAATTGGTAATCAAATACCCAATTTATTAAGAATTAAGCATTGAGTCGATGTACGGTGGCTAACACATCAGATAAAAACTGTAAAAATTTTTAAAATGATTTTAAGCCTTAAAATGTTAACAATTAAATTATATAATTAAGCTATTAAGCAATTAAGCTATATAATAAGCTTCCAAAAGACATCAAAGAATCACAATCCATATTTACTTTTAAAAAACTGCTTAAATACTTTGTAATGCTAAACTATAAATAAATTATAAGGGACAAAATAAAATTAAAAAAAAAGAAAAACTTAAAAGTTTGAACAATATGGTTTTAAATTCACTGAACTATTTGTCGCTTCCAGTTGAGCGCACTTGAATCTTACATCTTTGTATTGCAATATCCCGCCAATCTCCCGTCCGCTTGATGTTGTGAATATGTGGGTATCATTATCAGCTATATACTACCGCTTCTATGTATACTCTAAATGAATTATTCTAATATCTGTGTGTATTAGTGTAATTATGTTCTCATGTTAAGTGAATTGTATTATAATTCTTAATGAGAATAAATACAGAAGTGAGGGCGGCTAAAACTACGCCATGCCGTGTACAACACACAATTACACGCACACATGTATTAATTAACACGCTCACTGCGTTAGACAAATTTGACGACTTTCAATCAGTGCGGCATAGGGTCTATTATATCCGAAGCACGATTTGTTCCTGGTGCGTTGCTAGGTCGAAAAGACCCGTTCGACTCCCATCTGTTTAGGAGGACTTATCTTTATGGGTATAATGATTAAAGCATATTCCTTTATAGCAATATTTTGACACATAGACTCTCAATAAAAGGCTGAAATCGTAGGTAGATGCGCTGAAAGGTTTGTTTGTAAATAAAAAAATTGACTGTCGGATCTTTACGACCCGATATCCGCACTGATTAGTAAAAGTGTCGATACAGTTAAAGTGTTGTGGATTCTAAAAAAATATTCCGATATCGATAAAATGTAGGAACCTTTAATATATTTTAGAGATCTTTTGATTAAATGTAAAAATAAACTAAGCCGTTATATTAGACATATGATTTTCATTATAGCATTCTCGAAGTAATTGTTTTTTTGTATAAATAATACGAGTAATAATATCTTTTTACATGCGTTATATAAGGTAACTTTTGGACCTCCAACCTTTTGGATAACATCAACAACATTTTCTCTTCTCGATAGCATAAAAACTCAACAATTTAGTTCAAAATCAACTGATACAATTTGTCATTTCGTGGTAACTTGATGTGCTAGCCACCGTACTTAAGGTTTATTTTCCAATATTTTAATAATTACCTGCAAGTCCCGTGATGCTTTCTACGTATTTGATGGCGGAGGTCTCATCTGAAAAAGAGAAAAAAATGACATGATTTTTGTTTGCGTATTTAAGGCATCAGACGAGCCGCCGCTTATGCAAAGGTGTACTAATGTACACCCACGCTTCGCCGGTACGTTTAGGTCTCCTGTAATAGGGGGCGATTCGAGTCGAATGCCATTACCCGGGCACAAAGTTCAAATGCAGTGATAGCCTAGAGATATGACCATTGGACTGCCAAGTCAAAGGTCTCGAGTTCGAATCCAAGGCTCGAACCTTTTCGTAGTCATGTGCGTATTAATAATTAATTATCACGCGCTTAAACGGTGTTTGAAGGAAAACATCGTGAGGAAGGAGGAGGATTTTCCTGAGGCTGTGTGAAATCTGCCAACCCACAGTAGGCTAGCGTGGTGGACTATAGCCTAATCCCTCTCGTACTGAGAGGAGACCCATGCCCAACAGTGGGACAATGTAATGGGTTGATGATGATGATGATGACAGGCACAAATCCAGACTCCGAGCTGCTACTAAGAATTTCATAGAAAAACTCAATAATCGTGATCCGATGATCAGATCGGTTGATCAGCACGTTTAATTCACTGATGCATGTAGTTGCCTTATGAGGGCAAATAGATTTTGCATTGTGCCTACATTTTGCGCTTGACGGGTATTACGAGCCTACTAAAATATTTTGTCGTAAACGCCACAAAAACGCGTTTGTTAAGACAAGTGTAATAATATGTTGTACTTGTGCTACTACGTAGAGTGGCCTCGACAAACAATTGATTAAACTAAGATTTAAACAAATACCGTTTGTTGTAAAGGCTTGTGATTATCGCTAATTTTGTTAATTGCTTATAATGGTAATTTTACGAAAATTATACAGGGTGGCGATTTAGCCTCTTGTTCCTTTTTAAGGGGTGTCTCATACTCAACAGGACAGGACAGGTCAACTCAAAGCTGCTATGGCTCTTTCTTCAAAGCCTGTTCAGATTTAGCCCTACATTGAACTCGCATTTAAAAGACACCATGATTCTCAGAGTTTGTTTCGACGTTTCTTCTCAGAGGTCGTCAGATAGGAAACGTCGGAGCCATCTAGTTAAAAAAATAAATTAAAACTACTTGTAAAAGTGTCTTAAAAAGATCTATTTACAGAAATAAATATCATTTCATTTCATTTCAACAACTTTTCCTATGAAACTCATTTAAATATTCGTGAAAATTATAACTACAAGGTTCTTGAAAATTATAACAAAAACTTCTTGTTATAAACTCTTACAGTACCTACTCTATAGACTAGTCACTTGCGCCCGCAAAATAGGTTCTACCCGTCATACCTACTCAACATCTTTTCCAATGAAACCCGTAACTTATTCGCGTAAAAAAATACTTACATAGCCAACAAAAATTTGGTTACGAAAAATATACAGGGTATCTACCAATTTAGTCTCTTGCACTCGTTAGAGGGGTAATGCTATACCTGTCATACAACATTACTTTTCCTACGAAAGCCATAATTTATTTCCTGCTCGATGGCGAGTTATTGAAAAACGACAATAACTCGCCATCGAGCAGGCGAGCCACCATGGCAAGTAGTCATCGCCACCCATGGACATCTGCAAAACCAAAGAAGTTGCAGATGCGTAAGGGAGGGGAAAGCGAAAAGGATGGGGAAGGGGACTGAGGAAGTAATAAGTGAAAAATCGGGACACTTGTCGTCCCGATCAAGGGTGAGTTGGGTTGTCATAAGACCCCTAAAAATCAGGACGTCCCGCGCAAATAGAGACACCTGGAAACACTGCCTGGGTGAAGTTTTTTTTTTTGAAAGCGTTAAAGGACTCGTCATCTTTCTAGCTTTTGAAAGAACTTTCTAGTATTTTTCTAATTTACCTGTTTAATTTTTATATTTTGGTGTTAAATGAAACTTTTGATTAACTTACCGCGATGTCCAGTTAGTTGTTGCAAGAGCTCGCTGCATTCCTTGTGAGCTGAAATAGTAAAAAAAAGTAAATAAGTACTATAATAATATGGACATAAAAACGTAAGTCAGTAGGTTCCTCTCGTTGAAGCCTTTACCACCGGTAGCTTGGATCTGTCCCCGATACCGATGGGGTACTTTATATTTGAGTTTAAATAAATATTTATATATTTTTTTTTATTAATAATAAGGCCTTTTTAATTCCCATAAACCATATTTAGTACTAACTGACTCGACAGAAGTTGGCCTGTCTTACAAATTTTCTGTGCAATTTTCTTAATTTTTATTTCCGTAAGAACCTTCTACAAAATATTAGAAAACTTAAAAAAAAACCTCGAATTAAATCTGTAAAGACTTTCTCAAGTTATGGCTTGAGCGTGACCAAGAAAAATAGGGATCGAATTCATATCTTTGTAGATAAGGCCAAATAGTTTATTTTTTTTAAGCTTACTAGCAATGTAAGTACCTAATCTTATTTACCCCTCTTGCATAAGCTAGAGCTTGTGTTACGAGTGGGTTCACGGCGGTAGTACAATGGGTGGGTTTCGAACCGGCAACCACATGATCGCGAGCCCGACGCCCTAGTTCGATGATGATCAATGGATGATACTCACTTTTAATTCCTAGGATGCCTTTCAGATCATCGGAAATGAAGTGCTCTGTCTCTGTAAAAAAAATTAAAAAATATGAAATAGTTTTAAAAAAGCTTTTCACATATTTTATAATATTACCTCAGCCCTCTGTCAAAACCTTTCCCCACCAACTTCTTTCGACCTGTTGTGATGCCAGTGTCTAGGATATTATCTTATCTATCTATCTAGTATCTTCATCGCCTTATACACCTCCGAGTCATAAAAGTTACTAGTATTCTTGTTAACCCAGCGAGCTAAGCTAAATGCTTGTATTATGAGTGGATTCACGTTGGTAGTGCAATGAGTGGGTTTCGAACCGGCAACCACATGATCGCCGCTTAATTCTGCACTTTATCCGTCTCCGAGTCATAAAAGTCGCAATAGTCATAAAATCGGTCATGCAGCGCCGCAGGTCCAATTCCTCCCTCAGTCCCCTTCCTTCCCCTTTTCTCCTTCCCCTCCCTTTTCCTTAAATAGGCTCGGAAATGCATCTGTAACACCTTTGGTTTTGCAAATGTCCATGGGCGGCGATGACTACTTATTATCAGGTTGCTCGCCTGCTCGTTTGCCGAGTTACATAACATACAAACACGCCTGTATTCCCCGAAGGGTTAGGCAGAGGTGTATTAATGTGCACCCACATTTCGACGGTATGTTTAGGTCCCATACTGTAGTAGGGTGCGAGCCTATTGCCCTTCACCGGGCACAAATCCAGACACCGAGCTGCTACTGGGAATTTCATAGAAAAACCCAATAAGACTTTGCTCGACCTTACTTGCGCCTAGGACTAGACTAATGAGGCAGGTTGCCGAGTTCTACCATAAAAAAGTCACTTACCATCTTCCTTCGTTCTGTTGTGATGCCGGTGTCTTCGATGGGTTTCCACCTTGACTGCCTCGGAAACAGAGTCGCTAGAGTCAGCGAAGTCATGTTTACTAGGCCGATGGTGTACCTCTTTTTTGGTATCATTTTTGGCTGTGGAATTTTCAACAAAGAGATTTAATTAAAAAATAAACTATCATCTATTATACTAGTCATCGTCACATAAATATACTTTTATATAAATACAACCGCGCCTGTCTCCCATTGGGGTTGGCAGTGGCAGAATACCTTTTGTGATAATGTGACATCTAACAAGATTATGGAGTGCAATGAATATATTGAGTAAAAAAGTTACGAGTAAACAATGGAAAAGTTTTTATACAAAAACTTTTAGTAGTATGTAGTAGTAATGCCACGCTGGCTTGTCTACGTACTAACCAGCACGGCTTACGAGCTTTAGGTCAGAGGATCCAATTCAGACAGGCACTTTGAGTAAATTATTTCACCACCATTTCTCCCAAAACGGTGAAGGAAAACATCGTGAGGAAACCGACATGTCCTAGAACCAACAATTGTAAGACATGTGACATCTACCAACCCGCACTGGGCCTGCGTAGTGAATGAAGGCCCACTCCCTCTCACCGAGAGGAGGCCTGTGTCCCAACAGTGGGAACATTATAGGCCAATTACGCTAAGCATATAAATTAAGACTGATCGTTGAACTTTGGGCGCCAAATTCTTTTTTTTTGTTTTTCGCAAATTGTTCGTCTATAACACATTCTAGGATCATGGCAGTAGAAATTGCGACTTAAATTTTAATGTATTTACAACCAAGTAACAAAACTTTTACTTTAAAATCGTAACAATGTAAAATAGAGTATTCGGTCCGTCCGTTCGGTCGATCCGTCCGTTCGGTCGATCCGTCCGTTCAGTCGATCCGTCCGTTCGGTCGATCCGTATCGATTTTTACGCAAAAGTTTAATTACTCAGAACTAAGTTGAACTGAGAATTAAGTTATAGTTGATGTCGCTATTCTTACTGCCAAGATCCTAGAATGTGTTATTATAGACAAACAATTTGCGAAAAACCAAAAAGAAAGAATTTGGCGCCATAGGCTGAACAAAATAAATTAATAGGATAATATGATCTTACCTGATTGTTCTGCAAATGTTAGTGCCACTTGGACCTAGGAAAAAATAAAAAAAATGTGAATCACATATATAGTATGAAGCGGCGCGGCGGCGGTAACCTAAGGCTTCCTGTCCACCAGAGCGGAGCGAGGCAGAGGAGCTGAGAAACGCAGAATTATTAACCAATAGGATTGCATACTGGAGCGTAGCGGAGATTTAATGCAATCCTATTGGTTAATATTTATCCGCTCGGCAGCCTCTCTCCACTCTGGTGGACAGGCAGCCTAATAGCTAGGGCATCGGACTTGCGATTATGTGGTTGCCGGCAACCACATGATCACTTTGTTTTTATTGCACTTCCGACTTGACCCCACTAGTAACACAAGCATTTAGCTTAGCACGAGGGGTTAAAAAGAATACTAGTAATGTGCGACACAAATTGCTAGTGAGCTTTCTAACAAAAAATATATATATAAAAGTATAGGTATTTTGTTTTGTTACAATATAAATTCTCACATACACAAACGCTTAGACCTTGGACAATCACTTATAGGTATTTAATTACCAATATTTATTTCGTGCGGGGATCGAACCCGCGAACCCGTCACTACCATGACGTCAAATATGTCGCCAAAAAATATTTAATGGGAAAAATTCAGGCCTATTATAATATCGGAAAAACATACATTATACACATTGTTAACATTGAACATGATATTTAAAAAAAACAAGTGGATTAGGCTATGAATGATAGATAGTGTTTTTTTTTAACTTTTTGTCTATTTCTTTGGGGTGGGCGCAAAAACTATTGAACAGTTATACAAAACTGTCAAATTTCTCCAAAAAATTTTAAACCTTTTAAACTTTGACACCTGAAAATTTGACATTTTGTGGTAACTTGATGTGCTTGCCACTGTATCTATTCACTGTTGAACAGCATATTTTATGCTTCAACTTAAGCACTAGGGTAGGTCTTAATACAATCATTTGAATTCATCCTGAAATGTAGCTAGTTGTACGCAACCCCTTAGATAAAAGAGATCATCGCTGTTAGTCTATCACTAATACTATAAAGAGGAAAGATTTGTTTGTTTGTTTGTATTGAATAGTCTCTTAAACTACTGGACCGATTTGAAAAATTCTTTCACCAATAGAAAGCTACATTATTCCTGGGTGACATAGGCTAAGGTATATATTATCCCGTAAAATTACAAGAAACGTATACTCCACGCGGGCGAAGCCGCGAGCGGAACGCTATCTCTGATAAAGCTTAAACGAGAAAATGCCAATTTAAAGAATCATATTAAAGCGGCTTAAGCGGCGGTAGCCTAATGGCTAGGGCATCGGACTTGCGATCATGTGGTTGCCGGTTCGAACCCCACCCATTGCACTACCGACGTGAACCCACTCGTAACACAAGCATTTAGCTTAGCACGAGGGGTTAATAAGAATACTAGTAATGTGTGACCCACATTGCTAGTAAGCTTTTTTTTATATATATATATATGTATATATATATATATATATATTTATTATAGAATAATATAATATATACAAACTAATAAATAATGATAAATATAGATTCTATATTTATACAACTTTTAAAGACCCCTTTACAAGTCAAAGTTTTAAACTTGAAATAGGTACCTACTGGATGATGCCGGCATTTTTAAGCTGACGAATCAAACTCAGAGAATCATAGTCTCTTTTATACATACCTTCACGCCTGTATTCTCCGAAGGGTTAGCACACTTCGCCGGTATGTTTAGGTCCCATGTTATAGGACGCGAGCCTATTGCCATCAACCGGGCATAAATCCAGACAATCTGGGGGCCTACCATGAACTTTTAAAATATTTGCCAAGTACAGGACAGGCCAACTATGCAGGTCAACTTGACAGGTTTTCTATTTGTACCATGAACAATTCAAACTGCCCTGCAATGTATCAACTTCAGACCAGGGGGCCTACCATGTACTTTTAAAATATTTGCCAAGTACAGGACAGGCCAACTATGCAGGTCAACCTGACAGGTTTTCTATTTGTACCATGAACAATTCGAACTGCCCTGCAATGCATCGACTTCAGACCTGCTACACTAAAGCTGTCCGGTTCGCTTTAATATAAATAAACGTTCTGAAATACGCTTTCGCATTATTATCGGTTTTACGGTTTTAAGGAAGTTAGGATAATTATTTCAAAATACTGTTTTTATGAGAGTAATACTTCTACAGACACTAAGTTTTGTTGCAAAACATTTTTAGTTATCATGATTTAAATGTTAAAGACCCTTGTCAATACTTAAAACACTTAGCATACAAGCAACTAAAATAAGGGCTGTTTTCGAACGAAGCTTTAAGTACATACGAATCAAATAATTTCTTATGCACAATTTACGAGATCATAATAACTTCTTGTGTGGTGTGGTGTGGTGGATTTTTTTTTAATTTTTGGAACACTTGAAGAAGGTAGTTTCTTCATAGCAGACAATTGTATCGTGTTCGTCGTTGTGAGTGGTAAAGGAAATATCAAATTAAGTTATCATGATTAAAAAAAGAGTTTTATATGAACAATTGGAAACGTTGTGTGAATTTTAAATAATCACAAGAACATTGCAATGGGCTTAAGTGCTCGGTCAATGTTTCGAAGATGTGTGATGCGGACGGAGGTGGTGGAAAATTGGAATTCCATTGTTGGTGGTGCTATCAAATATTATAAAGGCTGGGCAGACAACAATTAATTAAAAATAAATAATGTGTTCTTTATTTTCTGGTAAGTAGATCTTAATTAAGTACCAACTCTATTTCTTGGATTTTAGTGATGAGTTTATCACTGATATTCTTGATATCTTACTCAAGAAATCAAGTAAGTAGTTCATCTTCATCACACATCGACAATGAACGGAAAATATAATACTTTTATTCTGTCTAAAATTTTAAATAATGCTACAATAGTATGTAATGCACTAAGTCATTTTTACTTTAGGTTATTCTTACAAATTAAAGAAAACAGGTCAATAAAAGCTACTTTTATACGGCTGCTAAATATGACTGCAGGGCAGTTCAATTTCAAGTGCTCTTATGTCAAAAATGAGTTGATGGTAAAGCTCTTTGCAGGTCAGCCCGCTGAAATGTTGTCACGTGACCGCTCGCCGGCTTAAGTCACGTGACCGCTGGCTGGCCGGTTATTTGATGTGCTCATGGTACAATATAACACGACAGTTCACTTTCCGTCTAAAATTGACCTGCTATAAGAGTTTATGGTAGGCCCCCTGCTACACTATAGCTGTCCGGTTCGCTTTAATATAAATAAACGTTCTGAAATACGCTTTCGCATTATTATCGGTTTTACGGTTTTAAGGAAGTTGGGATAATTATTTCAAAATACTGTTTTTATGAGAGTGATACTTCTACAGACACTGTTTTGTTGCAAAACATTTTTAGTTATCATGATTTAAATGTGAAAGACCCTTGTCAATACTTAAAACATTTAGCATACAAGCAACTAAAATAAGGGCTGTTTTCGAACGAAGCTTTAAGTACATACGAATTAAATAATTTCTTATGCACAATTTACGAGATCATAATAACTTGTGTGGTGTGGTGTGGTGGTTTTTTTTATTAAATTTTGGAACTCGTAAGAAGGTAGTTTCTTCATAGCAGACAATTGTATCGTGTTCGTCGTTGTGAGTGGTAAAGGAAATATCAAATTAAGTTATCATGATTTAAAAAAGAGTTTCATATGAACAATTGGAAACGTTGTGTGAATTTTAAATAATCACAAGAACATTGCAATGGGCTACAACTTAAGTGCTCGGTCAATGTTTCGAAGATGTGTACGGAGGTGGTGGAAAATTGGAATTCCATTGTTGGTGGTGCTATCAAATATTATAAAGGCTGGGCAGACAACAATTAATTTAAAATTAATAATGTGTTCTTTATTTTCTGGTAAGTACCTACATGATAATTAAGTACCAACTCTATTTTTTGGATTTTAGTGATGAGTTTATCACTGATATTATCGTTATCTTACTCAACAAATCAAGTAAGTAATTCATTTTCATCACACATCGGCAGTGAACGGAAAATATAATACTTTTATTCCGTCAAAAAATTTTAATAATGCCACAATAGTATGTTATGCACTAAGTCATTTTTACTTTAGATTAATCTTACAAATTAAAGAAAACAGGTCAATAAAAGCTACTTTTATACGGCTGCTAAATATGACTGCAGGGCAGTTCAATTTCAAGTGTTCTAATGTCAAAAATGAGTTGATGGTAAAGCTCTTTGCAGGTCAGCCCGCTGAAATGTTGTCACGTGACCGCTCGCCGGCTTAAGTCACGTGACCGCTGGCTGGCCGGTTATTTGATGTACTCATGGTACAAAATAACACGACAGTTCACTTTCCGTCTAAAATTGACCTGCTATAAGAGTTTATGGTAGGCCCCCTTAGCTGCTAATGAGAATTTCATGGAAAAACCCAATAACACTTTGGTCGACCTGGGGATCGAACCCAGGACCTCTAGCGTTTAAAGTACAGATGTAATAATATTCTTATAGCATCACAATGCAGGGCAATTTCTGAAATGGCCTGAAGAAAGAGCCACCGCGGCTTTGAATAAACCAGTCCCAATCGACGGCACGCATACATCAGACATTGATTCATATATTGACACTTTGATTATATTTTTGCGTTTTGTCCAAGGGACCGAACCCACGAACAAAATAAAGTACTTACTTAAGGCAGATAGTCTCGCTTGAAAGAGTAAAAGAGAGTTGAACGTCCCTTGAAAAAAAATTTGCGAGAAACCAAATTTCGCGAATATAAAAATTTTAAATAAAACTACTTTTTTTACGGATTTTATCGCATTATATTGTTATTATTTAATTCCCGACGTTTCGGATCTTTTAAAGCAACCATGGTCACGGGTGGACTGAGGTCCATGAATATCACAGAACACATAAGGATGAATATACTGAGGTGTTGGATGTCCTAATGTCAAAATTACCAACAGCTCTACCCTACATTTTTGTTAATTATTATTTGATTCGGTCACGCAGAATGAGCTCACCGTATCTTCGGTCTCTAAGTATTATGCTTTGATTTGGAATCTATGATTGCTAAATATATTTCTAAGATAAGAAAAAGTTTAAAGTTATGATTGTGTATAATTATGTTGTTAAGTTTATTTGCTTTTAAAGTTTTTGGTAGGAATTGACAACATTTCAAAATTATTTAGACCCTAAAACAAAAATATTGTTTCTTTATTTTCAACATATTTACACGGTGGAATGAGATAGAAACTAGATGATATAGTCTGGTTTTAAAAGTATGATGGGAATGTCATTATACGTCAAATGTCATTGTCAAATACGATTTTTTTCAAGAAATCAACGGCATTACTCCGTTCAACCGTATAAGTGACGTAATTTAAATTTCTCTACCCTCCATAAATTTGATACTCACGTAGGTATGTCAAACTTCAAAGTCGCAAATTAATATGAAAATGATTGATTATGTACTTCATCATCATCATCATCATCATCATCAACCCACTATATTGTCCCACTGCTGGGCACGGGTCTCCTCTCAGAATGAGAGGTAATGTCTATAGTCCACCACGCTAGCCTACTGCGGGTTGGCAGACTTCACATGCCGACAAGAAAATCTCTCAGGCATGCAGGTTTCCTCACGATGTTTTCCTTCACCGTTTTAAGCGCGTGATAATTAATTATTAATACGCACATGACTTCGAAAGACAGAGGTGCGTGCCTTGGATTCGAACTCGAGACCTTTGACTTGGCAGTCCAATGGTCATATCACAAGGCTATCACTGCACTAAAGAGAACCTGAGAAAATTTGACATTTTGTGGTAAGTTGATGTGCTGGCTACCGTGGCAGAATGAGTGTTAGTACAGCCACCATCAAATATATCGGAGCAAACAGTCTGTTCATAATTATCTGAGCAACTAGAGAAATTAAACCATATCTCAGCGATACAAAGGATGTTTTAGAATGAACACTACACACGGCAGCTGTCATTCAAACATATATTTTATCCCATTGAGATATGGTTTAATTTCCCTAGTTGTACAGATAATTATGAACAGTCTATTCGCTCCAATATATTTGATGGTGATTGTACGGTGGCCAGCACATCAAGTTGCCACAAAATGTCAAATGTTCTCAGTTGATTTTGAACTTTACCTTCAACAATTTAAGGTTTAAAATCATTTGGAGAAATTTGTCAGTTTTGTATAACCAGGGGCCCTAGACAATGTCACATCGTTATAATCAATAACGAAGTTAGATATCAGAAATGTATGGAATTGGCATAACCTTTCGATATGTCACGTGATGAAATTATGTCAAATCCACACATTTCGGACATCTAACTTCGTTATCGATAATGAAGATGTGACATTGTCTAGGGGCCCTGATGTGCCGGCGACTACATTATGGATTTTGTATGGATGTATGGCGCATTCGTTTGTGTCGTTACAAGCCGCTATATGACGCTCTATGTCCAACGTATAATTAAAATTCTTCTAACTGCCTTATTAATCTAGTCAAATAGTATGGTCCTAAGCGCGACTGCTACGCTTAAATTCTTGAGTTGGATTACAAGGTAGTGTTATTGGGTTTTTTCTATGAATTCTCAGTAGTAGCTCGGAGTTTTGATATGTGCCCAGTAAATGTCAATAGGCTAGCCCTCGATAACATGGGACCTAAAAATACCGGCAAACTGTGAGTTAACATTAAGTACACCTCTGCATAACCCTTCGGGGAATACAGGCGTGATGGTATGATACGTATGTTTTTATTCCGAGTTACACTGCTCATACCTACTTCGCAAGGAACGCATTTCCACAGAATTAATTGTATTTTCTCAACGAATGAATAAATGATTTGATTTGATTTGATTTGATTTGATTTGAAATATTTTCATTAAATAAGTAAGTAATTACTTACTTAAATAAAATAAAAACCGAAAACGGTTCACTGTTCGTAAAGATATCGCATTAATACAGTCGCATTGAGAACCTCCTTTTTGAAGTCGGTTATTCTATACTATTACAAAATTATATACTAATAAATAAAATATAATAAAGCTGAAGAGTTGGTTTGTTTGAACGCGCTAATCTCTAGAACTACCAGTCGGATTAGAATATTTTTTTTGTCTATGATAGCCACATTCATGAGGAGGATATCTAGCATCACGCTACGATTCTTAGGAGCGGGGCAAAGCGGGTGAAACGGCAGGGCACAACTAAATAGGTAACTCGTAAAAAAGAAAAAAACCGCTTAGTTTTTTTTTCCTTGTACATTTTATTGTAAAATTAAAAACGATAATAAGACTGCCTCATTAGTCTAGTGGTCCTAAGCGCGACTGCTACGCTAGAGGTTCTGGGTTCGATCCCCAGGTCGAGCAAAGTGTTATTGAGTTTTTCTATGAAATTCTCAGTAGCAGCTCGGAGCCTGGATTTGTGCCCGGTGGCAATAGGCTCGCCCCCTATTACATGGGATCTAAACATACCGGCGAAATGTGGGTAGGTATACATTAGTACACCTCTGCCTAACCCTTCGGAGACTACAGGCGTGATGGTATGTTATGTTATGTTAGATGTAATTTTACAAAAATACTGCATTAAATAAAAACAAAGCGGTTTTTCTTTTTTAATGATTTAATCTTTCTTTGAGACAACATAAATTTAATCAATCGATATTTTTATCTGTTTTGAAGTATACAAAAAAAATCATGAACACGATTTGGTTCTGGCAATCGCCGGCCGCTGCCGGGACCGCTTGCTTCGCTCGATCGGCTCGTGCGATGTGTGGTCACAGTTCTAACCTAACCTAACCGATACTTATCGCTCAGAAAAAGAGGATCAATCATAAAAAAAGAAAGAGACCGTTTAGATTTTTTTGGTTGCTGTTTTTGTAAAATAAAAACGATCATTAAATACATGCACAATCAGTAATTTTGTCGCTCAATCAGTATTTTTGATGTGCGATTTATTATATCCCTTATAAAATTGTAAAAAACATAATTATGTACATGGAAAATATAATAAAAAAACAAGTTAGTCCCGTTGGAACAGTCCCCGAAACCAAAAAGTTATCTTTAAACGTTCTTGTCAGTTTTGTAAAGCGACCTGTAAACGATCAAATTTGCTTGACAAATTGTTTGGTCAAACTTCTCGTTTTCATAGTAGATTGTTTGACAAAGGCGTAAACTTGTCAAACAAATTTGATCGTTTACAGGGCGCTTTAGGGGTTGGCGCAAAAACTACAGAACAGATTTTAATTTATATTTTATTTATATACTCCAATTTATAAACTGCGGTACATGTTATTTCAATTAGTTAAACAGACCCTGAGATAAAGCTTGACCCCTCCGTTGTATGCAGATCCATAGCAAGAAGAGATCATCACCGTTTCTGATTAAATACTTTCTAACTATTCGTCCCCGGGAGAGAAGCTGCCAGAAAAAGTAGCAAATAGTATAATTAGGAGGTACCTACAATAATAGGTAATAAAAATTGGAATACATCACTACATAGTATAAAACAAAGTCGCTTTCTCTGTCCCTATGTCCCTTTGTATGCTTAAATCTTTGAAACTACGCAACTGATTTTGATGCGGTTTTTTTTAATAGATAGAGTGATTCAAGAGGAAGGTTTATATGTATAAAACATGAATATTGTAGTTCAGAAAAGCCGAGAAACCACGCGGGCGAAGCCGGGGGCGGAAAGCTAGTAAAATATATAATATACATAAATTCATATTTTCACGCCTGTATCTCATTAGAGTAGGCAGAGACTATAGTTTACAATAAATTAATTCATTGGAAAATTGGGTAAAAATTCAAAAAAGCCCTTAAAAATTCAAATCTTGCCAGGGGCAAGATGTATGGTAATTGAATTTAACTAATAAATGTTAGGAGGTAGAAACACTTTTTTTTCTTAAAGAAAAGCTTACTAGCAATGTAACACATTACTAGTATCTTGTTTACCTCTCGTGCTAAGCTAAATGCTTGCGTTACGAGTGGGTTCACGTCGGTAGTGCAATGGGTGGGGTTCGAACCGGCAACCATATATGATCGCAAGTCCGACGCCCTAGCCATTAGGCTACCGACGCTTCAAACACTGAAAGGAAAAGGTTTTTAAATTGGCCACATTACAAGAAAGCCTGAAAAGTATTGGTAACTAAAATGTATCTACAGATATTCTTAATCTAATCTTACCTTGAATGAGATGAATCCAATATTAATTTACCTTTTTATTAAATTGCACTAAACACTTTTGAAAAGGCAACACAAACCACTAAGGATCACACAAAAAAAACATTGACAAATCGATGACGTCATTATGCTATTAGACTTTAAATTGCGTGCCCTATTTTAGACCTAGCTTGTATAATCAGGCAAGATTAAAAAAAGCTCATGTTCTAACTCAATTCTAACAGAAAATCTAAAAAAATACTAATAAATCCTAATTGATACAATAAATTTAAATTAAAAAACCGAACCGCCGCGCCATTTTGATTTTAAATTGAGACTATATTTTTCGATATAACTTTTATTAAAAACAGTTCAGGAGAAGATTTAAATTTAATTAATTATCAAACACAATATTTACCCACGAATTTGGGGTTCAAAGGCTCTCTTTAACGTTAGGAGCCACATCTGTGCACAAAGGAGTATCTCCCCTGTGCACAGTTCGTTACGTCACTCGTCACAGCACTAATAACGTCATCGCGTAAACAATAAAATACTTACACATATCAAAGTGAAAATCAATCCAATAAATAAACGCATTTCGGTATCACTCCCCAAGTGGACAGACAAATATAATCTGCTAACCACTGTGCATTTTGGTACAAATTGACAAGATTTATATAATTTAGTGTACAAATACTGAACATCTGTACAAATAACGTATTGTATTACGTTAAATACCGAATTTATTTAGTGTTTTCTGTAATGACGTGTTAGTATTGGTACCTAATTATTTTCAGTGAGATTCAGGTTTCTAAGCAGAATTATTAAAAGTTTACCAAAGACATTTCAACATTTTTATTTGGGAAAACAATCATTTTTTTTTATTCATTTTTTAGCTATGTCTACCGCACATTACTAGTATTCTTGTTAACCCCTGGTACTAAGCTAAATGTTTGTATTACGAGTGGGTTCACGTCGATAGTGCAGTGGGTGGATTTCGAACCGGTAACCATGTGATCGCAAGTCTGACGCCCTAGCCATAGGGCTACCGCCGCTTCTATAAATCAAAATTCGCTTTCAGAGCTAATTCGTCCATAAATCTTGGACTCTGTCTTTTTGATTCTACGTTCTATCTGTTTCTTTGTGTAGGTAATTTTCCAGGTGGTATACGATCGATAAATTCCCTTTTAATCAAGAGTTCAAGACATTATATCTTCGAGAAATTCAGATCTAGTATTACAAGAAACGTTATAGTTAAATAAAGTTTATGACGTAGTAGAAAAACAAATAAGCCTGTGACAATATTAATAATGAACTGTATTTGTGTTAATAATTGGTCGCGGAATGGCGCACGTTGTCTGTGAAAATACTATAAAATTGATTTACCTGTGTTGGAGAAAATTACCTACACAAAGAAACAGATAGCACCTAGAAGTTAGAATCAGACAGAGGCCAAGATTTATTGACGAATTAGCTCTAAAACCGATTTTCGGTTTATAGAAGCGGCGGTAACCTAATGGCTAGGGCGTCAAAATTGCGATCATGTGGTTGCCGGTTCGAAACCCACCCATTGCACTACCGAGGTGGACCCACTCGTAATACAAGCATTTAGCTTAGTACGAGGGGTTAACAAGAAAACTAGTAGTGTACGACCCACATTGCTATTAAGTTTTTTTTTTTTTAAATTGCTGTGATTGAAAATTGAATTGAAGGCTTGTCTTGAAGGCCCAAATTCGGAAGTACTACCCTCCCAAAGAATATCGACGTCAAGTAGCAATATGCATACTGCTGCGTTTCGTACGGTGAGTATGGAGCGCCGGGGGCCCAATACCCCCCTCGGTCCACTTCCCTCTCCTTTTCATTAAATAGGCTCGGCAACGTATCCGCATCTCCTGTGATATTGCAATGTCCATGGGGGGCAGTGCCTACTCACCTTCAGGTAGCTCGCCTGCTCGTTTGCCGAGTTATAGGTACCATATAAAATTCGATTAGGTAGGTAAATAGGTAGGTATCTAAATTCCTAAGTAGAGTCCCAAAAATCTCGTTTTTCTCGTGTTTTTTTCGCCATTAGGTACTGTTCTATAAGAACAAGGTCTCTTTAAAAAATAAATCCAAGTAGCAGGCAGACAAGATTTCACAATCTATAAATAAAATTAGCAATAACTTTGTTGTATGGAACGAATTATACAAAAGTTCAACATGAAACATACGACCGGCGGTTTCTTTCTACGTAAATGGCTGCACAGTTGTTCAAACACACGAATGTTATTGCAAAATTAATCTATGTCTTGAGTAAGACAAATATACCTACGCGGCTTGTGATTTTAAATAATTTCATCCTTCTTACCTTCCGAAGTATGTTCGCCTTTTCTCAACTATGTTGGGGACTTCCAGTCTACTTTTGAAGGATTTTATCCCGTCATATTGATATTTTTAATTCCTTAGATGAAATTCTGGCACACGTAGGAATTATGCTGTTGTCTCTCTTCAAGAAATTCAAAGATGTTGTAAATCTTGCGCGCTTTGTCTTGAGATCTTCTAACGGCGGATTTTATAAGTAATAGACAATCCGTACTGGCTAACATATACTGGTTTCTAACACTTACGCGAATATTAGACATTGAAATAAAACTACTTTTTACGGATTTTATCGCGTTAGATTGATATTTCTAATTCCCTATGTGAAATTCTGGCACACGTAGGAATGACGCTGTTGTCCCTGCATCTCTTCAAGAAATTCAAAGATGTTGTTTCATCTAGGGAATTAAAAATATCATTATAACTCAATAAAATCCGTAAAAAGTAATTTCAATGTCATATATTCGCGTAAGTGTTAGAAACCAGTATGACTTCCAGTCTAACTATATCATCATCATAGACGGCTATCAGTCTATCCAGATCATCATCCTCTTAGCCTTTTTCCAACTATGTTGGGGGCTTCCAGTCTAACTAGATCATCATCCTCTTAGCCTGTTCTCAACTATGTTGGGGGCTTCCAGTCTAACTAGATCATCATCCTCTTAGCCTGTTCTCAACTATGTTGGGGGCTTCCAGTCTAACTAGATCATCATCCTCTTAGCCTGTTCTCAACTATGTTGGGGGCTTCCAGTCTAACTAGATCATCATCCTCTTAGCCTTTTCTCAACTATGTTGGGGGCTTCCAGTCTAACTAGATCATCATCCTCTTAGCCTTTTCTCAACTATGTTGGGGGCTTCCAGTCTAACTAGATCATCATCCTCTTAGCCTTTTCTCAACTATGTTGGGGGCTTCCAGTCTAACTAGATCATCATCCTCTTAGCCTGTTCTCAACTATAATGGGGGCTTCCAGTCTAACTAGATCATCATCCTCCTAGCCTTTTCTCAACTATGTTGGGGGCTTCCAGTCTAACTAGATCATCATCCTCTTAGCCTTTTCTCAACTATGTTGGGGGCTTCCAGTCTAACTAGATCATCATCCTCTTAGCCTTTTCTCAACTATGTTGGGCGCTTCCAGTCTAACTAGATCATCATCCTCTTAGCCTGTACTCAACTATGTTGGGGGTTTCCAGTCTAACTAGATCATCATCCTCTTAGCCTGTTCCCAACTATGTTGGGGGCTTCCAGTCTAACTAGATCATCATCCTCTTAGCCTGTTCTCAACTATGTTGGGGGCTTCCAGTCTAACTAGATCATCATCCTCTTAGCCTGTTCTCAACTATGTTGGGGGCTTCCAGTCTAACTAGATCATCATCCTCTTAGCCTGTTCCCAACTATGTTGGGGGCTTCCAGTCTAACTAGATCATCATCCTCTTAGCCTGTTCTCAACTATGTTGGGGGCTTCCAGTCTAACTAGATCATCATCCTCTTAGCCTGTTCCCAACTATGTTGGGGGCTTCCAGTCTAACTAGATCATCATCCTCTTAGCCTGTTCTCAACTATGTTGGGGGCTTCCAGTCTAACTAGATCATCATCCTCTTAGCCTGTTCTCAACTATGTTGGGGGCTTCCAGTCTAACTAGATCATCATCCTCTTAGCCTTTTCTCAACTATGTTGGGGGCTTCCAGTCTAACTAGATCATCATCCTCTTAGCCTTTTCTCAACTATGTTGGGGGCTTCCAGTCTAACTAGATCATCATCCTCTTAGCCTGTTCTCAACTATAATGGGGGCTTCCAGTCTAACTAGATCATCATCCTCCTAGCCTTTTCTCAACTATGTTGGGGGCTTCCAGTCTAACTAGATCATCATCCTCTTAGCCTTTTCTCAACTATGTTGGGGGCTTCCAGTCTAACTAGATCATCATCCTCTTAGCCTTTTCTCAACTATGTTGGGCGCTTCCAGTCTAACTAGATCATCATCCTCTTAGCCTGTACTCAACTATGTTGGGGCTTCCAGTCTAACTAGATCATCATCCTCTTAGCCTGTTCTCAACTATGTTGGGGGCTTCCAGTCTAACTAGATCATCATCCTCTTAGCCTGTTCCCAACTATGTTGGGGGCTTCCAGTCTAACTAGATCATCATCCTCTTAGCCTGTTCTCAACTATGTTGGGGGCTTCCAGTCTAACTAGATCATCATCCTCTTAGCCTGTTCCCAACTATGTTGGGGGCTTCCAGTCTAACTAGATCATCATCCTCTTAGCCTGTTCTCAACTATGTTGGGGGCTTCCAGTCTTACTAGATCATCATCCTCTTAGCCTGTTCTCAACTATGTTGGGGGCTTCCAGTCTAACTAGATCATCATCCTCTTAGCCTGTTCTCAACTATGTTGGGGGCTTCCAGTCTAACTAGATCATCATCCTCTTAGCCTGTTCTCAACTATGTTGGGGGCTTCCAGTCTAACTAGATCATCATCCTCTTAGCCTGTTCTCAACTATGTTGGGGGCTTCCAGTCTAACTAGATCATCATCCTCTTAGCCTGTTCTCAACTATGTTGGGGGCTTCCAGTCTAACTAGATCATCGTCCTCTTAGCCTTTTCTCAACTATGTTGGGGGCTTCCAGTCTAACTAGATCATCATCCTCTTAGCCTGTTCTCAACTATGTTGGGGGCTTCCAGTCTAACTAGATCATCATCCTCTTAGCCTGTTCTCAACTATGTTGGGGGCTTCCAGTCTTACTAGATCATCATCCTCTTAGCCTGTTCCCAACTATGTTGGGAGCTTCCAGTCTAACCAGTTGCGGCTAAATATCTGTATTTTATACGAAGCGATCTGAAACTGTCATCAGAGTTCCATAATCCAATTTCTATGCAATACTGATATATTCTGAGGATAGACTAGTTGGTTTCCCTTAAGTTATTTAATAAAACAAAATAACATAACATAACATACCATCCCGCCTGTATTCCCCGAAGGGTTAGGCAGAAGTGTACTATTGTACACCCACATTCCGCCGATATGTTTAGGGCCCATGTAATAGGGGGCGAGCCTATTGCCATTAACTGGGCACTAACCCAGACTCCAGGCTGCTACTGTGAATTTCAAAGAAAAACCCAATAACACTGCTCGCCCTGGGGATCGAACCGAGGACCTCTAGCGTAGCAATCGTAATTGGGACCACTAGACTTACGAGGCAGTCAACAACAAACAAAATTACATTTTAAAATAATTTATTTCTTTAATACACTTTGGTACATGTCTATAGGTACACAATTATGTATTTTAAATTATTAATCTTTGATTAAATATCAACGTTTACTTAACTTGCTATCAATTATTGTAATTGTCAATTTATGGTGTTGTTTTTACCAGACAAAATAATGAATTGAACATTTAAATAATACCTAGCTATTAGCAGTCATAGTGAGTTACTCAGAAACGTAGAATCAATTCTTTCTGTTAATGTTGTATAAATTAGGTACTTAATTTATTTTACGAACCCAATAATTGCTTTGATCAATTAATAAAATCATCAATAACTTAATAAACTTATTTAATTGATTAACAAATTTCATTAATTGATCAAAAGTCGTTTGGTGAATTAATTAGTTTATAAATTAGGTAGGTATTTCCTGCATAAATTGACAATCATAATATCAATTCACCGCAAAATACAATAATTTATCATTTCAGAAAGTTGCAGCACAAAAATTGCTTTACTCACAGAATATAAAAAAATAAAACGGAAGGGTCTTCAGGAGGGCTCCTGAAGACCCTTCCGTTATATTTTTAAGTCTGTTATACCAATCATTTGTCCGTCGCAAATAAATGAACATTCTTATGTGGAAACTGTTTTTGGATTATGTGTTGTTAGTTATGTATTAACTTTATTAAATATTGTATCTGTTTGTTTCCCAAATAAATAAATAAAAAATCCTATTCGTTGAAAGCTCTTTCATAAAAACACATAACATACCATCACGCCTATATTCCCCGAAGGGTTAGGCAGAAGTGTACTTGTCCCATGTAATAGGGGGCGAGCCTATTACCATTAACCGGGCACAAATCCAGACTCCGAGCTGCTACTGGGAATTTCATAGAAAAACCCAATAACACTTTGCTCGACCGCTTGTAGCTCGCGACTGCGAGTCGCGCTTGTAGCTCTTTCAAATAACTATTAATGTTGTTATAACACGTTTTTTTGACTGGTTGTCGTATGAAAATTCAGAGGTGAAGATATCCGTTATAAGTCATCCACCGCCGTTGAGGTTGTATTCGAGAATATGAGCTTTTTACATGAAGCGTCTGATCAGACGACAAGATGCAATAATTTACGTAATCTTTCATATCTCCCAACCTACAAAATACACAAATGTAACAATGTATAAGGTGAGAGGGTTTGGAAATGCAGTCTGCCTCAAATAATTAATAGGCTGCCAAAATCAATTGTCTTAAATATTTAAAATAAAAACAGTAAGCAAATAAAACATATGCTCAAGAAATACTTCATAAGCAGGGTAACAACTACACTATAAAATCTTTCCCTTAAATTTAAGATTATAAGTTAAGTTTTAATTGTATTGAAAATGTGTGTTGTTTTTCTGAAATAAACAGATTATTATTTATTATTATTATTTTATTTTAGACGTCATCAGATCTCGGCAACCCAATTTTGGTTTTCTGCCTACCAATAACATGAAAACTTGTCATAGGTGTTCTTATGACAACTGGGACCGACCGCGGCAAGCGCAGGTTGTTGCATTTTAAGATTTCGTTAGTGATATAATTATGTTTCTTTTTCTTCTCATTATGTTTTTTAATGCACATCAAGTCACCACAAAATGTCAAATTTTCTCAATTGATTTTGAACTTAATTATCAACAGTTTTTAGTTTAAAATAATTTGGAGAAAATTGAAAGTTTTGTATAACCTGATGTGCTGGCGAATATAAAGCAATTTTTACATTGACAATCTCAATTCTTGAAAAACAACTACTACGTATTCCCATATTTAATCAACGATTTAAAGATATGAATCAATAATTAACTTTAATTACATACAAACTACTTTCAACTGAAAAAAAAATCGTCTAAAAATAAAACAAATGCATTTTGAGACTAAAGTTCTTTTTAAATAAATACAGCTAAGAGTAAGTAAGAGTGCACAAGGGTTTTGCGCTCAAATAAATTTTTGTTCTGTGCAAAATTGTGCAGTGCGGCGGAACTTTTAATACAATCCTTTTTGCACATAATATGTGCAAAAAAGTTCCGATAGTCTAGTAATGATTTTATACTAAATCAACATCAATTGAACACGACTAGTATAGTATAGATCTAAATATCTATGTAATGTATGTATAAGCTTATATAAAATGTGGTTGATAAAACGTATAGGGCTAATGGTAGGTAAGTTCGCCGTTCCTGCGGCTTGGTGACGCTAGTTAAGATGGCGGTCATGACATTTCCATAGAGCGTGTAAGGTATTCTATTTTATTGTTTTTAAACAGTTTGATAGCATGACCTTCCAAATAACTTAGCAACATTTGCTTAGAGCTTTTGAGCTTGCCTATCATTACCATTAAAAGAGATTGAAAACTCACACTAAAATACAGTGAAAAACATTTAAGGCGCCATTCATTTATTACGTAAGACGATTTAGGAGGGGATAACATGGCGTGGGTCGGTCATGTCCTAAGTTTTCTTACAAGCTTCAACCCCGGGAGGAAGTCTCGATAGATTTTAAATTTTCTAAAAAAAAAAATTCTTCTAAAAATTATCAAAGGTCGAGGTCGGTCATTTCTTATTTTTTCTAACATAGGGGGGGGGGGGGGGTAAAATACTCACACTAATCGTCTTAAGTAATAAATGAATAGCGCCTAAATACCGTGACAAATATACTAAAATACAGAGAAAAATATTCCTTTTTTTATAAAATACAATATGGTTACTTAAATATTACAGTAGTACAACTGAAATATACAAAACTTAGCTGAATTCCAAAAAGCCTCTTGGGTTTTATAATAGCCATAATTTATAATGAACAGTTATTGCCTATTCAGTACACGAAAAATAAACACTGGATGCAAATATAGTCTATCTATCTTCATGCTGCCAGTTTCAGCTACCAAATATTGATACTTGTCATATTTGAGACTATAAATTAAACACAGGTTTTCATTGTGCAGCCTGGCATATATCTTTTGTGCAACATGACTATTACAAATGTGCAAGTGTGCACTCTGACTTAAAAATACCTTATATGTAATAAGAAAAAAATATAAAAAATAAATTTCTAGTATAAAGTATAATATAACTTTGGTATTTATTTTGTCAAAAATATTTTAAATAGAGAGATGTCTGAATTAATTGTAAATATTGCGTACTGTGATTTGATAGAATTATATTCGGCTGCCGATTGAAGTCTTGGATTCGATTCATACGTCCAGCAGTTTTTTTTTCAATAGCATATACGGTAACTTATTTGTATAGTCTCGCTACCTTTTACATGGGACGTATGTTGGCTAACATTTTGCGTCTTTATATCAAAAGTGAACTAGTTACAACTTTATATAAACTATAGATGTGTTACCCGCTCTCTAAAACTAGCGTTGCGCTTGACCAATTAGAATCGTAACGTAACTAAAGATGTATATTCGTCTCTTTCTAGCACCAGGTACACTGTGAGGTGGCATTTATTTTCTTTCTCTCTCTTCATACGTATTGGTCGGTATCTAATAGTTGTGCTGTTTTTGAGAGCCGTATTGTTCGTGAATAACGCGTCTATATAATAATACGTCTTTGACTAGTAACACCTTTTTCGACAATCTAGAACCTCAACCCCAGCAAACGTGCTAGCCAATACGAGGCATTAAAAATATGTATTGAAGGACTTAGCGTTAATGAATCAAATATAGGCTTATTTTATGAAATTATAGACATATCGCTACGAATCTATCAAACGAAAGTACTCAATATTTTTTATCTTCCTAAAACTTTATAATAATTTGCTAACATCAATTTTTTAGCACATTGAAGGCGAATCATGCTATATTAAAATACATATTGTTTAGAAAAAGACTAGATAGGGAAGACTGGAGTACTGGGGCCGTATTACCACGTATTAATGCCATCATTTTTACGTTGTGAAAGAGGGACGCCACTATTTAACCTGTAGAGCGGCCTCTCACAACCTAAAAATGATGGCATTAATACGTGGTAATACGGCCCCTAAGGACTTAAATGGCAACTTTTGGTGAATCACAATTAACGATTGGTTTATGGCGAGTTGATTTCGAAAAAAAATGAGCCTCGACACAAACTCGTCTTATAGATGGGTTTCTGCCAAGGCATTTTGGGCATAAAATCTATACTTCTAAAATTATATTATAAAGCTGAAGAGTTTGTTTGTTTGTTTGCTTGAACGCGCTAATCTCAGGAACTACTGGTCCGATTTGAAAAATTATTTCAGTGTTAGATAGCCCATTTATCGAGGAAGGCTTATATCATCACGCTAAGACCAATAGGAGCGGAGCAGAAACGCCGAGAAAACACGCGGGCGAAGTCGTTGGCGGAAAGCTAGTATATGGTATATACCGGGTACCGACCTGCTAAAGGGGTGATTTAAACCCGTTGTACTTAACAACTAATCCTACGAAACCCATATCCTATTCGCGAAAAATAAATTATATATTTATTTAACACGCACCGACATATACCGAAATTACGCCTATCTTGTCAGTCGAGCTTTCGATAGCTCGACTGACTCGACTGACAAGATGAGACGTAGTTTCGGTATACGTGTGTGCGTGTAATTGTGTTTGTACACGACAAGGCGTAGTTTTAGACGTCCTCACTTCTTTGTTCGCAAAGTTCCATCTTAATGGTATGTATTCCTATACAAAAGTACACATACCACATTTTGGCGTGGCATGAAAAGTTTTCCTTTTTTTCACTTGTAAGTGATGGGTTTCATATGGTTGAATCACCCCTTTAACGAGTGTAGGCGACTAAATATCTTGTATAGGTATAATGAAATCACCTAAATATCGTTTACCACCTATTATGTACATTTACATATGTGAAAGTTAGGTACGTTCTTTTTAAATCGGTGGGTAAATGGATAAGGTGGGTCTTAGTTGCGATACACAAAATTATTTTGATAATACAGGGTGACGATTTAATTATTGCATTCGTTAGAGTATTCTACCGTGGTATTGACTAACTTTTCCTATGAAATCAATAAGTGATACGCCATGAAAAGACTTTTCATACATGCCTAAATGAGGTCTGCCTATATATAAAAAGGAATATGGACTTGTTTTTCATGAATAGAGTATGAGTTTTGTAGGAAAAGTTGTTAAGTACGGACGGGTAGAATCACCCCTTTATAGGGCAAAGCCTTGTTTTTTTCTAAGAGCTTACATTTGTGAGAGAGTAGGGTATTTATATTGTATATCGCTATCTCGTTATTACAGTAACAATTATAAGAAATCATTCTTATTTTAATTTATTTAAAATGTTATTCGCCCTCAATGTGATTCTACTTACGACTAAACAGCGTCTAAAGATACGAGTACGATACGACATTACGAACTTAAGACTCGATTTGAATTCTTATATAGTTCTGAAATGATTTATTTTTTAAACCGTGAAGATACAATATTGTATACAGTGGCGTAGCGTGCCATTGAGGGGCCCTGTATCAAAATTAGTTTGGGAAGGGGGATTATAACCTCATTCCTTTTCAGTTTTCTTTTGCTTTTCATGGCTCCACTGGGATGATCATCATGTGTGCAGTGATAGCCTAGTGATATGACCATTGGACTGCTAAGTCAAAGGTCTCGAGTTCGAATCCAAGGCACGCACCTCTGACTTTTCGGAGTCATGTGCGTATTAATAATTAATTATGACGCGCTTAAACTGTGAAGGAAAACATCGTGAGGAAACCTGCATGCCTGAGAGATTTTCTTGAGGGCGTGTGAAGTCTGCCAACCCGCAGTAGGCTAGCGTGGCTGACTATAGCCTAATCCCTCTCGTACTGAGAGGAGACCCGTGCCCAGCAGTGGGACAATGTAATGGGTTGATGATGATTAGTATTATTTGTTAAATAATGTTGCTGTGCCCTTACTGGGTTTCATGTTGTACCATAGCATATAAATTTAACACCTACATGTAATACATGAAAGCAATAAAGAACTTAAAACTTGAAACATTGCTGGGTACAGTTCTCCTTTCAAAGAAGAGCCTAATTACTATCACGACAAAAAAAAATCAAATCGGTCGAACCTTATTCGAGTTTTTGTGAGACTGAGTACGGCAAGCAAGATATCAGAACTTTTCTGCATTGCATATTTAGAATGTCGTATCGTAATCGTGTCGTCATCATGCCGTCGAAGCTAAAACCTTAATATTTGACAAATATTTAACAATACCTTTGAATGAAGCGACTGTTACCTACATTATAATTGAATATTGTACACAAGAGAATTACCATTGGATTACTTGGTAGTTACTCGCGACTCTTTGCTCGATTTGGGTATCGAACTCAGAACTGCAAGCATAGCAGTCGCGGTTACGACCACTACACGAATGAAAATGATGAATGATATTAACTGTATTCTCTCTCGTATACAACCCTTTCAACATAAACTTCAATATTGTCTAAAACGTAAATACATCTATACATAATATTTACAATATTTTTTTTGTAATAAAGAATGAGTTTCTTCAAAAAAAAAAACGGGCAGTATCTCTTTATTAACAGTCTTTTTTGTCAAATTAATTTTAAAAGAAAATACTTTGGCTGCGATAGTCTCTGTGGGTTTCAAATATTTAAAAAATATGTATTTTTAAGGATTATTTTATGAGCATAGCAACTGGTCTTCTTATCATTAAGTGGTACAAGATTGAGAGTTTGACTCCATTATGTGCAAGGAGGAGATATTAGATTGATAGCGGTTTTCCCTGTCAAACTATATTGGACTGTGCAGGAGAGAGCGCATATTATTAGCATTTTTTCAATCTCTCGCAGTACTGAGCTGTATAAGAGAGAGATGGCATGTGATTAATAGTTATTTTGCTCTCTCGTGCAATACTTGGCCGTATAAGAGTGAGATGGCATGAAATCGATACGTCATATTTTTTTCTCTCTCACTCAGCACTGCTCCATATAAGAGAGAGATATCATTAGTTGTTGCTTTTTCTCTCGCGTTCAATACAGGATTGTGCAAAAGAGAGATGATATAAAATCGTTAATTTTTGAATTGATAAGGTTAAAAAACCAGTCGCTTACTCTGACGTATTATTCAAATAATTTTAAGCTACTTAAAATAAGTATTATTGCAGATTAGCACTTTTAATAGCAAGTGTCTGTCTTTTAATATCATATTTATCGCTATATCCTTAAGAAAACACTGTCGTCTCTACATAAGTCAGTTTTTTAAGCCGAAGCCGGAGCCAGAGAACCGCAGGTCATAGCTGGTTATTTCTATAATAAATTGCATTACTCCGCCAAACTTTGGATTCGTCTTCAAAACTGACTATTTATCTTTCAACATTACTAATAATAGCTAAAGAAATCTTAATTTCTAATAAGACAGACAACTGCAACTGCTATCAACGTTTTTAGGTACACCGTGCAAGATCACAATTTCTCATACATTTTTATTATATATTTTTATCTATCAATACAACCTTGTACAGTCACAATCAAATATCTGAGCAACTAGGGAAATTAAACTTTATCTCAATGGGATAAAATACATGTCAGAATGACAACTGTCGTGTGTAGTGTTCATTCTAAAACATCCTTTGTGTCGCTGAGATATGGTTTAATTTCTCTAGTTGTTCAGATAATTATGAACAGTCTATTTGCTCGGATATATTTAATGGTGACTGTACTTTTTTTACCGTAAAAAAATGCATGAATTTTTATTTAAAGGAAAATACGATTTCAGCAAGGAGTTAAAATCAATTTCAAGGACGCAATTTCAAATTTTTCGCGATTTCAGATGTGTGAATACGGTTTAACTATTTTTCAATAGGACGACTTCTAAATCGGTCCGATCGACGGACAACGGAAAACTGTTTCAACGATTAAGTCGCTGCGACATCGCTACGGTTTTAATTACGTGAATCGGGCTACATGATTGGTCCTATAGTGAATGTTCATAATGATGAATATGAAGAGGCCCTTTCACATGTAAAATGATTAAAATATCAATTCCTAATTTTTTATACGGTAAATAAGTAAGGGTGTATTTTTTAGTAATTTTCTTAATTCCTTTGACGTATATTTTACGGAGAGAGCTAATAAAGTCTTATTGGTAATGTGTTTATAATAAGTTACCCTCTTATAAATATTGTGGACTTTGTAGTGCAATTTCATTCATCTATAGATAGGATAGCGGTAGCGAAATTAGCTAACGCTGTAGGTAGCGAAAATATTAAGCACAGCAGGTATTTATATGAGGTTAGACTGAGAGAGAGGCTACAGATTTTTATCATCATCATCAGCCCGATGCTGTCCACTGCTTGACCAAGGCCTCTTCATGCATCTTCCATTCGCTTCTGCTCTGGGCTATTGTCATCGCTCAATCTAGCCGGGGGTCGACCGACACTTCTACGACCGGTCCTCGGTTGCCAATCGAGGATCTTCCGACTCCATCTTCCGTCGTTTCTACGACATACGTGACCCGCCAATCTCCACTTGAGAGTAGCGGTTCTACAAGTGATGTCGGTTACTTTAGTTCACCTTCGGATTTCCGCGTTAGTCACACGATCCCTAAGGGAAATGCCGAGCATCACTCTCTCCATAGATCTCTGGGCAACCTGCAGTTGGTGTGCAGTTTGCTTTGTAAGGGGGCCGTATTACCACGTATTAATATAATGACAAGTTGAGGCACTTTAGGATGGAGAGTTTATTGATTCGCCGACAGCTACATGATTTGACATTCCTTTACAAAGTCCTAAGAAACGAATTTGACTGTCCACCCTTGTTAAAGTCCTTCAGCTTACGTGTTCCACGCCGGGTACCTAGGCGCACGCTCGTTGGAGCTGGGTTGTTGCATCAACCGCCCGCCAAAACTAATCTTAAGCAGTTCTCTGCTATATCCCGACTGTCTAGGTTATATAATACCATTTGTAGGGAAGTAGACATTTTTGCTGACAAGTTGCCGAATTTCAAAAAAGTTGTTTTGGGTTTGTTGAGAGACAAGAATTGAATTTTGTGTTTGTACTACGTTATTTTTTATTTTTTTTATTTTTGTATTTCAAGTTAAAAAACGATTTTCTTTAATTGTATAAAATATTATTTCTTTTGTGTATACTACCTCACTTGTCTATGTTCTTAATTTTTTTTTATTATATTAACAGTATTAAAATACCAGTGTTACAATTTGGTGCAAGCTGTTCAGTAATTATATTTTAGATATAAGAAACAATGTAGCAGCTACTGGTTGTCCAAATAAATAAATAAGAAATATTAATGCCATCATTTTTAGGTTGTGAGAGAGGGATGCCGCTCTACAGGTTAAATAGTGGCGTCCCTCTTTCACAACGTAAAAATGGTGGCATTAATACGTGGTAACACGGCCCCTGGTCTCTGCTTTCGTAGATCATAGTAGGCAACACGCATTGGTCAAACAGTCTTCGTTTCAGGCACATCAGGAAATCTTAAATGGTAGGCTGCCAATCCGAGCCGGATACGTCGACTTATCTTTTTACTTTGGCCATCTTTATCGAGTGTCAGATTTTTATATAAATGAGATATTCTAAATTTTACAAGTCAATGTTTTTCTTTTTTTTAAACCGACTTCATAAAGGGGGAGTGTACCAATTCGGATATTTATTTTTGGGAACACACGCTACGCCTCTGTTAGTAAGTGGTAGTCGTAGTGGTAATTGGTATTCATTTTAATTATGTGTCATGTGTACGTATGTTTTGATGATAAAACTGCATCAATGTTTGCATGCCAATTCGGTAGAATGTACAAGGATTCTTTAATGTTGTTGTAACCACCCTATTGTTAATACCTACATTCTGAGCAAATAAATAATTTTGAATTTGAATTTGAATTAGTAAGTAGTAATTGTATAACTACTAGGTTTAGGTTTCCGGTACCCACAGCGCTAGTGAATTTCGCATACATTTGAACAGGCATCTAAGTTTTTCATAAATATTTGATACATACATAATATTAAAGATTTCTCTAACACATATAGCTAGTTATAAGAACAACATTATATTGATAGAAATTGTGTCATACTGATTTAAAACGACTAAAACTTGGGGCTATTTGATAGCCTAAACACCTACACAAATATAGACAGATGACTGTTAACCTCTCCCACGATTAGAATGCAACCTATGCAAAAATGTGCAGTATGCAGGTGCATATATGACTATTATTGCGATCCTTTTCGTTTCCCTACATTTTTTGCAAATTAGAGCAGGAAAAATATAGTTTTACGAATTTTCATAATAAAAAAAATCGCAATTTTTTTTGCACACTTGGTGTGCAAACTACATTTCCCGGGTTAATACTAGCGGCCCCGACATTTGACGTTGTCCTGCATGATATAAAAAAAATCCGACTGTAGCGCCATCTGCCGGGCTGATTTGTGAATCTAAACCATCCAGGGCGCCACCCAAACGCATACAAAAAAAATCATTCAAATCGATCCAGCCGTTTAGGAGGAGTTCAGTGACATACACACGTACAGTAGAATTATCTATACTAATATTATAAAGCTGAAGAGTTTGTTTGTTTATTTGAACGCGATAATCTCAGTAACTACTGGTCCGATTTGAAAAATTCTTTCAGTGTTAGATAGCCCATTTATCGAGGAAGGCTATAGGCTATATATCATCACGCTAAGACCAATAGGAGCGGAGCATAAATGAAAAATGTTGCAAAAACGGGAAAATATTAAATGCAGAAAAGCCGAGAAACCACGCGGGCGAAGCCGTGGGCGGAAAGCTAGTTATATGTATAAAGATAATAAAGCTGAAGAGTTTGTTTATTTTTAGTTTATATTTTGAACGCGCTAATATCTGAACTCACAGTCGGATTAAAAAAAAACTTTTTGTATAAGACAGTCGCATTTATGAGGAAGCCTATAAGCTATCTAGCATCACGGTGGTAATAGGGTCTAGTGTATCTAACCAAAAGACGCAGGTTCGATATCTGTCCGCAGTCAAATTTTGCCTCCACAAAAACAACTTCATAACCTTAGCATGGATAACTACTAAATAAAAAAAAACCCCTTCAAATGCATTATATCTGGACATACCCGACTAATTCACCTTTTAAACAAAAAAAAAAACAAAATCCAAATCGACCTATTCGGGAGCTACGATGCCATAGACAGACACACACACAGGCACGTCAAACTTATAAACACCCCGTCTTTGTATCGGGGGTTAAAAATATAAAAAGATAATTACTAATATCTTATCTGAAATAAAATATTTATTATTATTATTTTGTGTTTTTGTTAAGGCTATTGTTGATCAGTATGACAAGTTTCTATCAATATGAAAATCTCGAAAAATATCAATGTTCAAGTACTGAGTATTACAACCTCTCGTCCCACTACCGCCGTTGCGTGGCGGTTTTCGGAACTAAATGACAGCAATTTCAACCTCTATGGTCAGCTGTTGTTTTTTTTTAATTGGTGGAGGTTTCTTTGCGGGCCGTGAAGTTGACGATGGAGCGAATGCCTTTCACTGATGTCTGTAACAAAAGTAATTATATGATATGAGAAGCGGGGGTAGCCTAATGGCTAAGGCGTTGGACTTGTGATCATGTGGTTGCCGGTTCGAAACTCACCTATTTCACTACCGACCTCGGATCAAATAAAAAGTTAATGTTAGCGACGCGCTCATGGCTACTTAAAATTATTTTATTTAAGACTGTGCTTCCTACCTACTTAAGTTTTAATATATAATAGCGGGACCTGTGACGTGCCTGTCACACCATTGGCCCGCAGTCTGCCGCCATACTTGATCCGGTGCGTACGGTCATTATTGTAAATCTTTGCCTACCAATAAAATTCCGTTGTGTCTAGTTTCGAATTTAATTTCCACGGTTCCTTCAAGATCCTGAAGCCTCAACCCCTACAGTTAAGATGGAACTTTGTGAACAAAGAAGTAACGCCTAGCCGTTTACAAACACAATTTTACACTATGTAACAATACCGAAACTACGCCTTATCTTGTCAGTCGAGCTATCAAGCTATCGACAGCTCGACTGACAGGATAAGGCGTAGTTTAAGTATACGTGTGTGCGTGTACGAGTAATTGTGTTTGTAAACGGCGTAGTTGCAGCCGGCCTCATTTCTTTGTTCGCAAAGTTCCATCTTAACTTTTTATTTGATCTGAGCTACCGACGTGAACCCACAACTCAAATTACGAACAAAATAAATATCAATTTGGTAAGTCTTAAAGTTTTAGGAATATTTGGTCGTCTAAAAAGCTTACTAGCAATGTGGGTCACACATTACTAGTATTCTTGTTAACCCCTCGTGCTAAGCTAAATGCTTGTGTTACGAGTGGGTTCACGTCGGTAGTGCAATGGGTGGGTTTCGAACCGACAACCACATGATCGCAAGTCCTTGATACATATAAGGTTGTATTTTTAATTAACAAACCTTTTTCTTAGATCCATTGAGATAATCTTTGTACATTTCAGATCTTAAATATCTTGAATAGCTGTCAGACTTCATTAAATGATATACATGTGCCTGCAAAATAAAATAGTTTTAGTCAATTTCACTGCCTCATTAGTCTAGTGGTGCTAAGCGCGTCTGCTACGATAGAGGTCCTGGGTTCGATACCCAGGTAGAGCAAAATGTTCATTTATTTATTTATTTATTATTGGAAAACCAACAGCTATAGAAACGTTTAAGCTACATTAAGCCAATTTCAGGTTTTCACGTATTATTGAGTTTTCTATGAAATTCTCAATAGCAGCTCGGAGTCTGGATTTGTGCCCGGTTAATGGCAATAGGCTCGCCCCCTATTACATGGGACCTAAACATACCGGCGAAGTGTGGGTGTACATTAGTGTTCTGTCTATCCCTTAAGGTAATACAGGCGTGATACATACATACATACATACATACACTCACGCCTTTTTCCCACAGGGGTAGGCACAAACTATGGACTGCCACTTGCTACGACTCTTGCATATCTCTTTCGCTTCTTCCACATTCATACATCTTGTCATACACACGCGCCGGTTGCGAGTACTAGCACCTGACCTTTTTGGAGAACCTCGCCGATAAGATCGAAGTACGTCCTTCTAGGGCGACCTCATCCGACACTGCCACTAACATTCGCCTTATAAATTCCATTCGTTAATCGTCTTTCATTCATTCTCTCGACATGCCCAAACCATCTTAGCATATTCCTTTCAATACGTGTCACTATATCATCTTTCAGTCCGCAACGTTGTCTTATCACACTATTTTTCAGTCTCTCATTCCTAGGCGTGATATGTATTAGAATGCATACCTGAGCCTGATCGAAGCAGTATCTGTCTGCGGTGCCCGATTCCACTTTCTGTCGCGTCAACTCCCTGCAATATTAATAATTATTAAATTAAATTAAAGTGCAGTGATAGCCTAGTGATGTGACCATTGGACTGCCAAGTCAAAGGTCTCGAGTTCGAATCCATGTGCGTATTAATAATTATTTAAGTCGTTAATTTCGTTAAGTCGCTTCCCGCTGTCTGTCTGTATCTGTGTATGCTTAGATCTTTAACTTTTCGCAACAGATTTTGATGCGTTTTTTAATAGTGTGATTCAAGATGAAGGTTTATATGTACAATACATGAATATTATATTACAGAAGAGCCGAGAAACCACGCGGGCGAAGCCGTGGGCGGAAAACTAGTCAATTATAATTATTAATACGCACATGACTTCGAAAAGATAAGAGGTACAGGTTTACACAGTGCAGTGATATGACCATTGGACTGCCACACCCACTTAGACCCCGCCGGCCCACCTAGGGTGGGTCAGGTAACAGCTATAACCCACTGTACGTGCCTTGGATTCGATCTCGTGACCATTGACGTGGCAGTCCAATGGTGATGTTTTTTTTGGCATTTTTAACCCCCCCCCCCTTCCACCTTGGTGATACATGGTGAGGTTTAAGACTGCCCCCACCCCCCACCCCCTATATCACGTATATTTTTTACTTACAAAGGATCTTATTTGTTTTTTTGGCCGCGTTTACCGAAAAAATAAATACACGTGATATATTACTACACACCCCTCCCCCCTTGTGATATTTCGTGATTTTTCACGGACCCTCCCCCCCTTTTCGAGCCACGTGATTAATTTATTTATTTATGCTTTATTGTACACCATATAATAGATAAAATATACAAAGTTTTTGTAATTACATGATGATGACATACAATGGGCGGCGTTATCGCACTGGCGGACTGGACAAAACTAGGGTTGTTTATGGTGCAAAACAATTAGAAAATAATATTATATTATTAAGTTATTATTTTAGTGAAGGAAAAATTCGACCGCGGGCAGGATTCGAACCTGCGTCTTCTGGTTAAGTACAGTTTGTTCGAAATAAGTAAGCCGATCGGAAGTTAGCCGTTTTCTGGGGCCGCGCAGTTACAGTCGCGTAATAAAGTGTTAGCGTTCGGAAACTTATTCAAATAATTTCGAAAATAAGATATTTTTTTTTAACATTACGTGTAATATTGCTGGATAGCTTTATTGATAAAATCCTTAATTGAATTTTCAAAAAAATATTAAATTGTCATTTAAATTTTAAATAGTCCACAGATTTGCAAAACAGTGTTGCGTTTAGGCATTTTTCAGCAAAAAGAAACAAGGTCAAACCACAATAATACATTAGCAATGAGAAATAACAAAAACAATATCCAAGAACTAAACAACAATAACGTCAAAATAAAAACAACGCGTAGCACTTTTGGCACTGACTGTGTACTTGCACTGGGGGAGCGAGACAGAATTATGCATCAAACACTAAGTATTGAGTGAAACAGCGAAGAGACGCTGACCCCGCCCCTCGCGCCGTAACCACGCATGCGCGCTACTGATTTTGACGTAAAAATTACTACTGCGCAGCGACTTGCAGACTACTTCCGATCGGCTTACTTATTTCGAACAAACTGTACACCAGACGCTATGACCGCTAAGCCACCGCGACCCCTACCCGCCATGTCGAAATATATTATTATTTTATACTCGTATAAAAAGATCATAAATATATTAAAATAGATATACTAATCTATATACTTATAAATATTAAAACATACTACATACAATATATAAATATATACCTACCTATAATATTTATCTTCCATTTATTTTCCAACATATTTGTTTAAATTTTTAAATATTTTTACAAATTATATAAAAACATAAAAATATAAAAAATTGTCATTTACCGGTATCGGGAACAGGGTCCAAGCTACATACATACAAGATACATACACATATATATATATATAAGCAACATTAATGGACAGCTCCTAAGGCTATCACTGCAATATATACCATGATAGGCTGTAATCCAGCGTTTGCTGGATCCCTCCAGAGTTTTCTCTTACCTGCTGGCAGCATCAATATTGATAGGCGAAGGTGCATCAGCGGCGAAGTATTCCTTCCATATCTCCTTAGCTCGAGTCGATACGCGTCGGATCGGTAGAGCTTTCAATTCTTGTACGGCCAGCCAGAATCTAGAAAATAAACATAACATACTGTTGTTGGAAACGTTTTTAATTTTAATATTGACTTAAAGCTAATAAAATAATGAATAAATGCTTGTACTCCATTGATGAACTATGATTGTATAATTGTAATAATAATATCTGAATGTCAATTGTATAAATTATAATCTAGTTAGTATTTTAATTATTGTTTATATTATAATCTAGAATTAGTATTTTAATTATTGTCAGACCAAATAATCACGAAATGTCATTATAAGTTTTTTTTTTATTTTCTGTAATAATAATTTTTTTAACATAATATGTAATTAAATTTTATGTATGCATGTATTACACAAATCAAACACAATGTACATTGTTCATGATCAAATAAAAAAAAGGACATCAACCTCCAATGTCCTCAGTGAATAATGTAACACCTTTTATTTTAAAAGAGTGTCCATGGAGTTTCTTGCCGGATTCTTTTCCATAGCATTTTTGGAATCGTGCAACTAGCCATAACGTTTCATAAATGCTTGTAAAGGCTTATTTGAAATAAAAACATTTGAACTTGAACATACCATCACCTGCCTGTATTCCGCGAAGGGTTAGGCAGAGGTGTACTAGTGTACACTCACACTTCGCCGGTAATTAGGTACCATGTAATAGGGGGCGAGCCTATTGCTATTAACGGGGCACAAATCCAGACTCCGAGCTGCTACTGAGAATTTCACAGCAAAACCCAATAACACTTTGCTCGACCTGGGATCGAACCCAGGACCTCTAGCGTAGCAGCCGCGCCCAGGACCACTAGACTAATGAGGCAGTCTAGAAAATAACATAACATTTAACAAAGAAGGAGTAGCCTAATGACTAGGGCGTCGGACTTGCGATCATGTGGTTGCCGGTTCGAAACTCACCCATTGCACTACCGACGTGAACCCACTCGTAACACAAGCATTTAGCTTAGCACGAGGGGTTAACAAGATTACTAGTAATGTAATTAGTAATGGTAGTGCCTCGCTGGCCTGTCTACGTGCCAGCGAGGCACGACCGGGGAAGTACTACCCTCCCACAGAATATCGACGTCAAGTAGCAGTATGTATACTGTTACGTTTCGTGCGGTGAGTGTGGAGCGCCGGAGGCCTAATTCCTACCTCAGTCCCCTTCCTTCTCCTTTCACCTTCCTTTCCGTTACAGGAGGAGAGGTTAGGAGTTGCAGATGCATTGCCGAGTTTATTCCTGGAGTAAATAGGCTCAACCACGCATTTGCAACTCCTTTATAGTCCGTTTCAAAATCTCTGAGACCGAATTGACACATGCTAAATGTCAATTCGGTCTCGGTACTATAGTATTGCAGATGTCCATGGGCGGCGATGACTACTCACCATCAGGTAGCTCGCCTGCTCGTTTGCTGAGTAATCCCATAAAAAAAATCAAGATAAAAATGAGTTTTACTTGAGATTCTCTCCGCTGAACTCCTTGGATAGAAACTTGGCGAAATGTTCCTTCCCGGCGTGGTCCTGTAGCAGCTCGCGGAGACTGAACGACCAGCGGCGCACGCGACGTAACGGGAGCGGCTCCTTACTGTCATATATTACATAAATACATAAATATTGAAATGAAATGAAATGATGAAATGAAATGATATTTATTTCTGTAAATAGATCTTTTAAGACACTTTTACAAGTCATTTTTTTACATATTTTTTTAAACTAGATGGCGTCGACGTTTCCTATCTGACGACCTCTGAGAAGAAACGTCGAAACAAACTCAGAGAATCATGGTCTCTTTTAAAGTCCAGACAATAGTTAAATTATATGCGAGTTCAATGTAGGGCAAAATCTGAACAGGCCTTTTGAAGAAAGAGCCATAGCAGCTTTGAGTTGACCTGTCCTAACTGACGGCACGCATACATCAGTCATCGTGTAGCTCAACCATTTTTTAGGGAGCCCAACGACCCGACGCACAACGATACCAGATCAGCAAGACATTATTATATACATCACGCCTGTTTCGACGAAGGGTTAAGGCTGAAGCGTCAGGTATGGGTGTGAAATTCAAAATTTTCGTTTCGCGCACGGAGGGTTCCGTGCCATTACGATTAATGACGTATTAAAAAAAAACTACTTACTAGATCTCTTTCAAACCAATTTTCGTTGATAGTCTACATGGTAATCTACATCATATATTTTTTTTAGTTTTATCATTCTCTTATTTTAGAAGTTACGGGGGGGGGGGTTTCTCATTTTACCATTTTGGAAGTGTCCCTCACGCAAACTATTCAGTTTAGAAAAAAATGATATTAGAAAATCTCAATATCATTTTTAAAGACCTATCCATAGATACCTGACACGAATGGGTTTGACGAAAAGAAAAATATTTCAGTTTCATTTTCAGACATGGCGAATCTATAAGGGTTCCGTTTTTTGCCATTTAGCTACGGAACCCTAAAAAAGATCCCAAATATGTACATAACTCAATTTTAAACAAATGTTAGTTGTGCCCTTTTTCGTTACGATGACAGTAATGTCCTCCTACAGTTCATCGTTATATTTAAAACATAAACATAACATACCATCACGCCTGTATTCCCCGAAGGGTTAGGCAGAAGTGTACTTAATGTACACCCACAGTTCGCCGGTATGTTTAGGTCCCATGTAATAGGGGGCGAGCCTATTGCCATACGACGGGCACAAATCCAGACTCCGAGCTGTTACTGAGAATTTCATAGAAAAACTCAATAACACTTTGTTCGACCCGATCGAACCTAAGACCTCTAGCGTAGCAGTCGCTAGACTAACGAGGCAGTTATATTTAAATCCAATGTAATAGAGGCTTTAGTATAGTGTACAGTTTGTTTGAAACAACTAAACTTGTCTGAAGTTGTCCAAGTGATGTAGCAATGCTACAATATTGCGGTCGTTTAACCCGGCACATGTAGTTTGTACACCAAGTGTGCAAAAAAATTTGCGTTTTTTTTTTATCATGGAAATTCGTAAAACTATATTTTTCCTGCTCTAATTTGCAAAAATTGTAGGGAAACGAAAAGTATGGCAATAATAGTCATATATGCACCTGCATACTGCACATTTTTGCATAGGTTGCATTCTAATCGTGGGAGAGGTTAAGTTTCACATTTTTGATTATTGTCTTTACAAATTCCGATTTTTATGTATAAAAACACTTAATTAAGCGATTTTATCACTTCTTACGATTTAATCTTCTTGGGTTCGATTCCCAGGTGTATCGGAGACCTGGGAATCGAACCCAAGACCGAGCGAAGCAGTTATCTATAATGGTGTATGTTTGTATGGTACCACTGTTTCTCCTGATCCCACATGTCGGTGGTGTCGCTGATCCAGGGGTTGGGCCACTCCGGAGGAGTCAGGAAGGCATCGTACTCCGCGTACTGCTCGCAATACGAAATGAACCTACAAACAAAACGAATAAGGTGTTTGTTTCTTTGGCAGATAATCCATTTCACAATTTGACGGTTTCGCTTCGGCAGATTATAATCTATCGAGAAATAATGCGTTAAATTGTAAACAGTATGATATTGTTAACAATCTTTCGTCAGTTAACAATCTCGCGAGATAGATTATAATGTAGCGGTATTTACAATTTTACTATGATTTATACAGTAATGGAAGTCATTCACCTCGGTAACAACAAATGATAAATGATGATAAATCATATTTATTTCTGTAAATAAATCTTTTAACGACACTTTCACAAGTCGATTTTTTACTTCTTTTTAAACTAGATGGCGCCGACATTTCCTATCTGACGGACCTCTGAGAAGAAATGTCGAAACAAACTCAGAGAATCATAGTCTCTTTTAAAGTCCAGACAATAGTGTTACGCCGAGTAACTAATAGAAAAACGTGGATAGGCCACGAAGGTTCTAGATCCGTCATAGAAGCACGTCGAAACATAAAAGAATGTACCCGACTGCACCGCGCGCAAATAATAACCGTTCAAGGCCAAGGTCACGGGTCAACGCCCGGAAACAATAGGCGGTTAGGTACCTACGCGATATTTATCGACTTATCGCGACCATTCGACTCTGGAATCTTCATTGCGCGTATAAATACCGGTCGTGAGGGCTAGGCAGGGTAGTCTTGTGTTGGAAGCGAACAAGTGAAGATCGAAGTGAGTTAACAAGTGATTAATTGTGCGATATTGTTGAGTGTAGTGTATAACTATAGTGACGTTGTGGTGATTATTGTTGTGTTTTAGTGAATTTAATTAAAGTGTTTGTTTGTTTATTGGTAAATTGGTTTAGTTAATTTATCCCGAACCCCAGCTCGTAACAATAGTTATATCATAGATATGCGAGTTTAACAATGTAGGGCAAAATCTGAACAGGCCTTTTGAAGAAAGAGCCATAACAGCTTTGAGTTGATAACCAATGTGTTCTGCCCACCGTTACTTATGGTGCAGAGACATGGACGCTTACTAAGGAGGCTGTGTACAAACTGAGAGTTGCACAGAGAGCCATGGAGCGTGCCATGCTCGGCATCAAACTAAGTGACCGTGTTCCAAACATCGAGATCCGGAAACGAACTATAAGGACGTTGGAAGAAGGATCATGGAACTAAAGTGGAGGTGGGCAGGACACTTGGCGAGACGGAGTGACGACAGGTGGAGTAAGGCAACGACAGAGTGGTGGCCGAGGGAAGGCAGTAGGAGTGGAGGGAGTCCAGCAACAAGATGGGTCGACGACATAACTTACGTCGTTGGGCCTTGGATGAGAGTGGCACGGGACCGTGGTGGATGGCACAAACTTAAGCGTCGGTAGCCTAATGGCTAGGGCGTCGGACTTGCGATCATATGGTTGCCGGTTCGAACCCCACCCATTGCACTACCGACGCGAACCCACTCGTAACACAAGCATTTAGCTTAGTACGAGGGGTTAACAAGAATACTAGTAATGTGCTACCCACATTGCTAGTAAGCTTTATATACGACCAAATATTTCTTAAAGGTTTAAGACTTAGTATTTCCACAATTTTTAAATTGTGGGTTCACGTCGGTAGCTCAGATCAAATAAAAAGTTAAGATGGAACTTTGCGAACAAAGAAGTGAGGCCGGCTAAAACTACGCCTTGCCGTTTATAAACACAATTACACGCACACACGTATACCGAAACTACGCCTTATCTTGTCAGTCGAGCTATCGAGCTATCGACAGCTTTTTAAAAAAAAAAAACTTTGGGAGGCCTGTGCCCAGCAGTGGGTGAAACCAGGCTGTGGATGATGATAATGAACTAACTCGTGTAGTGCTTATTTTTTATTATTTTTTAGCATTAAATATTGAACTACCTGTAAAGGCAGTCGTGTTGGTTGAAAGACATAGTAATGTCTTCAATAGATGGTGCCGACGTCGCCTCAAGACGTAGAATGTGGAAAAGAAATTCGACATCACAGGCAGTGGTCTCGGTAGCTTAGTTGGCAAAGCGTCTGGTGTACTTAACCAGAGGGACGCAGGTTCAAACCCTGCCTGAGATCGATTTTTTCTTTCACTAGAAATTTTCTTTAATTATAAAATTCATTTCTTTGTGATAACTCGTGTAGCTCAACCATTTTTTTAATAAATAACGTTACATCACTCACATATCGGCGACTTTGCTAACCCGTACGTTCCGCCTCTCGAGGCGAGCCCTCAGCATGGCTACCTGCCTCCTGGCTGCCTCTACTTGCTGCTCTATGCTCGGCATCACCTTGGCCGGCTCCGGAACACACCTCACTGATATATCCGATTGGGATGTTTCACCTGGAAAAAATAAATACAAGAGATCATGAAAAGCACAAGTGCAGTGATAGCCTGGTGATATGACCATTGGACTGCCAAGTCAAAGGTTTTGAGTTCGAATCCAAGGCATGCACTTCTGTCTTCTCGAAGTCATGTGCGTATTAATAATTAATTATGACGCGCTTAAACGGTGAAGGAAAACATCGTGAGGAAACCTGCATGCCTGAGAGATTTTCTTGAGGGCGTGTGAAGTCTGCCAACCCGCAGTAGGCTAGCGTGGCGGACTATAGCCTAATCCCTCTCGTCATGAGAGGAGACCCGTGCCCAGCAGTGGGACAATGGGTTGATAATGATGATGATGATGAAAAGCACATACAACTCAACCCATATTAATACCTTAAGGTACTATCAGCAAACTCAATATCTAGCCAATTTGCAAACAAAATCCTGTGAACACGATGACCACAGCTATACACCGCCCTTTTTTGCTAAACAATAGTACTAAAACCAGAAAAGGATCCTCTTTGGATGAACAATATTAACATAACATAACATACCATCACGCCTGTATTCCCCGAAGGGTTATGTATGTGTAAGTCCCATGTAATAGGGGGCGAGCCTATTGCCATTCACCGGGCACAAATCCAGACTCCGAGCTGCTACTGAGAATTTCATAGAAAAACTCAATAACACTTTGCACGACCTGGGGATCGAACTCTAGACCTCAAGCGTTGCAGTCACGATTGGGACCACTAGACCAACGAGGCAGTCTCGAGGATGACCAATATTATAGTACAATAACAATTTTTCAATTACAAAATCAAGGGGCTTAGCAAATACCCCAATGCTGCGACGCTATTGGTTGATGAGCGTAGGTAAGCGCTAGTATAGCAGCCGAGCGCTACAAGTAGGAATAGACCTTATGGTGGTCAGATATTGAATTGGTCGATAGTACATGTAGATCAAAATGTAGAAAAAAAAACGGCCAAGTGCGAGTCGGACTCGCGCACGGAGGGTTTCGTACCATTACGATTTATGGCGTATTAAAAAAACTATTAACTAGATCTCGTTCAAACAATTTTCGGTGGAAGTTTACATGGTAATATACATCATATATTTTTTTTAGTTTTATCATTCCCTTATTTTAGAAGTTACAGGGGGGGGACACACGTTTTACCACTTTGGAAGTGTCTCTCGCGCAAACTATTCAGTTTAGAAAAAAATATATATTAGAAACCTCAATATCATTTTTGAAGACCTATCAATAGATACCTCACACGTATGGGTTTGTTCAAAAAAAATATTTGAGTTTCAGTTCTATGTATGAGGAACCCCCAAAATTTATTTTTGTGTGAAAATCTTAATGCGGTTCACAGAATACATCTACTTACCAAGTTTCAACAGCATAGTTCTTATAGTTTTGGAAAAAAGTGGCTGTGACATACGGACGGACAGACAGACAGACATGACGAATCTATAAGGGTTCCGTTTTTTGCCATTTGCAAAATGTTACAATAACGGGAAAATTTAAATGCAGAAAAGCCGAGAAACCACGCGGGCGAAGCCGTGGGCGGAAAGCTAGTAATAAAATAAAGGAGATCATATTTCTGGACTCATCCCTCTCGTTTTGAGAGGAAACCCGTGCCCAGCAGTGGGACAATATACGAGTTAGAGTTGGAAGTTGGTAAATATTTTCATCCCAATTTGAATTGTTTTCTACATACATACCATCACGCCTGTATTCCCCGAAGGGTTAGGCAGAGGTGCACTTAATGTACACCCACAGTTCGCCGGTATGTTTAGGTCCCATGTAATAGGGGGCGAGCCTATTGCCATTCACCGGGCACAAATTCAGACTCCGAGCTGCTACTTAGAATTTCATAGAAAAACTCAATAACACTTTGCTCGACCTGGGGATCGAACCCAAGACCTCTAGCGTAGCAGTCGCGATTGGGACCACTAGACCAACGAGGCAGTCAGTTATTTTCTTAGTCTTCGTTAGTAACTTAGACAGACTAAGTTAATTATATCAGAAACCAGAAAAAAATATTCTTACCGTTCTCTTTGATATTATTCTCCGTATTCTTCTTTTGTATTTCTTCTTCACTCTCTTGTGGATTTGTAATTGTGACGATTGGATTGTTCTGTAATAAATAACAATATACATAATATAATATTATTTATGTTAGATGCGTTGCTGAGCATATTCAAGGAAAAGGGAGGGAAAGGATAAAGGAGAAGGAAGGGGGCTGAGGGAGGAATTCTGCCTCCGGCGCTCCATACTCACCGTACGCAACGCAACAGTATGCATACTGGTACAGTTTGTTCGAAATAAGTAAGCCGATCGCAAGTGGTTTAGAAATGATACATTTTAATAGAAAGAGTCGGTGTAAACATAATTACAGTCGTATATGTTTCACATTTCTAATGATTTTGTTTACCAATTTCGATATTTATGTTTAGCTTTAGTGATCTTCATCATCATCATCAACCCATTACATAGTCCCACTGCTGGGCACGGGTCTCCTCTCAGTACGAGAGGGATTAGGCTATAGTCCACCACGCTAGCCTACTGCGGGTTGGCAGACTTCACATGACGTCAAGAAAATCTCTCAGGCATGCAGGTTTCCTCACGATGTTTTCCTTCACCGTTTAAGCGCGTGATAATTAATTATTAATACGCACATGACTTCGAAAAGACAAGAGGTGCGTGCCTTGGATTCGAACTCGAGACCTTTGACTTGGCAGTCCAGTGATATCACTGCATTTAGTGATCTACCCATTACCCATTATCGCCCAATTCCTCCCTCAATCCCCTTCCTTCTATATTTCTCCTTCAACTCCCTTTCCCTAAATAGGCTCGGCAACGCATCTGGCAACTCCTTTGGTATTGCAGATGTCCATGGGCGGTGATGACTACTTACCATCAGGTAGCTCGCCTGCTCGTTTGCCCAGTTATCACATAAAAAAAAAACTACCTTTAGGTTGTGTTGTAGTATCAACTCCTGACACTGTCGCAGTCGCTTCGCTTTCAACGCATTGATACGGGACAGCTTTTTGGGGTCCATTTCCGTTGTATTCACACAACCAGGCTGAAATATTTTTTTAAATTAATCATAGGGAACAACAAACAGCTACAAAATACAGTGTTACAAAAAGAGATACACATAAACAAGTACAATATTGTAGCCCACAACGCTGTTCACAGATAAAGCTGTGGAATATGGTATTTAATTAGTAAAATGCTAAGATAATAGTTGAAGAATGATAACAATGAAAACTAGACTAACTTGACTGTCGCGTCCATCTATCTACACTTTTACACAATAGAACCAAGTAATCAAGAGAGCTTCTCTTATTGTATAAATATAAATTAAAAATCTTTAAAAAACCCCCGACAATTGCATTATATTTTGACCGATTTTCATCAAACATAGCAAAGAACACTCCCGACTAATTCACTTTTCAAACAAAAAAAAATACTAAATCAAAATTGGTTCAGCCATTCGGGAGCTACGATGCCACAGACACGTCAAACTTATAACATCCCGTCATTTTTGCGTCGGGGGTTACAAAAAAATATTGCTATATAAGACCGAGGAAAAATCCAGACTCCGAGCTGCTACTGAAAATTCCATAGAAAAATCCAATAACATTGCTTGACCCGGGGATCGAACCCAGGACCTCTAGCGTAGCAGTCGCGCTTAGACCCGCTAGACTAATGAGGCGGCTCATTAGTCTAGCGACTGGATTTTTCTATGGAATTTTCAGTAGCAGCTCGGAGTCTGGATTTGTGCCCGGTTAATGGCAATAGGCTCGCCCCCTATTACATGGGACCCAAACATACCGGCGAACTGTGGGTGTACATTAAGTACACCTCTGCCTAACCCTTCGGTGAATACAGGCGTGATGGTATGTTAAATTTTATTATATTTTAGCATTAAATAATGCGAAATATTCACGACGTCATCTGAAGACGTAAAATGTGGAAGAGAAATTCATTGTTTTTTTCTTTCTTTATATTCATAGCATCATACCATCACGCCTGTACTCCTCGAAGGTCTAGGCAGAGGTGTACTAATGTACACCCACAATTCGCTATGTTGCCGTCGCATGTTTTATACCGGCGAACTGTGTGTCACAATCTGTCAAATTTCTTTGATAGATTGACAACTTTAATACAAAGCAATAAGGTTCGTTTTCAATTGGGAAAATTTGACAGTTTTGGATAGGTTAACGTGATGGCGACTGTACATTAAGTACACGTCTGCCTAACCCTTCGGGGAATACAGGCGTGATGGTATGATATGATGAAAATAAAACTCACCATGGGTCGGTGAACATCCCAGAACGCTCTCTCTTGGCTGTCCAGCACCTTCCTCTCCAATTTATCACGTTTCTTATCAACCTAAAAAAAAAAAAAAAAATACTTTTTATTTTCAGTGAAGGAAAAATTCGACTGTGTGTGAAATGATTCTTCCTTCCACCTTCCCTTAAATAGGTTCGGCAACGCATCTGTAACTCCTTTGGTATTGCAGATGTCCATGGGCGGCCATGACTACTTACCATCAGGTAGCTCGCCTGCTCGTTTGCCGAGTTATCCCAAAAAAAAAACATAAACATACATATCGTCACGCATGTCTCCCATGGGGGTAGGCAGAGACTATAGATTTTCACTTGCCACTCACTACTTTTGCTTCATCTTCATCATCATCTTCAGAATAAAATAATATAGTTTATTACATACCTTGCTCTGCGCCTCTGCTTGCATAAATATGAACTCCCATTTTCGACTGAACATCTTTTGAAGGCGCGCGAGGGACTCCGCTTCGTAGTCAGCGAGTTCTAAGCGAGCTTTGTTCTGCATTGTACGCTTGCACAAGTACACCGCTGGAAAATACAAGGAAATTATGTTTAATGATCATAAAAAGAAAGAAAATGTATTTATTTTTAGTCCGTCTGACGCACAACATTTATCATTAACTCAAAATAAATAAATTTAAACTAAATCAATATGGTATGCAAAATAATAACAATGGCAACACTGCCAACTTAAAGGTACCAACATAATATATCACTATCGGAGGACTTTGTTTTAATTATTAAAACGAAGTCAGGTAATTTTACTTATTTCTGCTCAATTTTATGAATAGTCGTATCAATAGTAATATCAAATTTATAAACAGTATCAATAGTGTTAATCAAATGCGGCTAAATATCAATATTTTATACGAATGGATTGCCATCGAATCTTATAAAAAAAATATTTGGTTCCCAAACCTGAAAATTCAGCGTATTGCACATTCTGATGAAAAAGCAGATATTTTAAATAACCCATGAAAAATACCATCGCAAGGGGGTCCGGAACATGTACTGAATTCATGGTAAGCGGTTGTACGTCAATGTCCCTTCCACCCTGTAGTACTGCAACCGTTACATACATACATACATACATATTGTCACGCCTGTCTCCCATGGGGGTAGGCAGAGACTATAGATTTCCACTTGCTACGATCCTGGCACACTACTTTCGCTTCATCTACATTCATTAATCTCTTCATGCATGACCGTCGGTTTAGGGTGCTCGGAACCTGGCCTTTTTTAAGAACATCCGCAATTTGGTTGCGGTACGTTCGCCGAGGTCTTCCCCTTCCAACTCGTCCATCCATACTCACCATATATACTTGTTTCGTCAATGATTTTATTTTTCGTTACATCAATGAGGCAAAACTCTTACCATAATCAGTGTTTTCTGGCTCCCATTGATTTGAAGGCCAGAAGTATGGCGTCTGGAATCTGTGACAAATAAAAAAATAAATAATAATTAATAACATACCATCACGCCTGTATTCCCGGAAGGGTTAACCTTTTGAACGCCATTGTCACATATATGTGACAAACGAAATCCTACCCTGAACGCCAACGTCACAAATATATGACAAATATACTTCGCACCATAATATGAAATAAACAATTTAATCATTACTTTAGTGTGTTTTCACTACCTTGTGGAATTTGACAGAAAAAGTGTCCTGGCGTCAGGGGTACGGCGATACGTTTATACTCTGGCGTTCAAGAGGTTAAGCAGAGGTGTACTAATGAACACTTACACTTCGCCGGTATGTTTTAGGTCCCATGCAATAGGGTGCGATCCTATTGCTTAACCGGGCACAAATCCAGACTCCGAGCTGCTACTGAGAATTTCATAGGAAAACCCAATAGCACTGCTCGACCTGGGGATCGAACCCAGGACCTCTAGCGTAGCAGTCGCGCTTAGGACCACTAGACTAATGAGGCAGTCAATTTATACACGTACTAGCTTTTGCCCGCGACTTCGTTCGCGCGGAATAGATTTTTCCCAATCCGGTGGGAATTTCCCAAAATATCGTTATAAATTAAAGCCTATATGTTATTCTGATGCATAAACAATAATACTGTAAAGTTTCATCAAAATCCGTTCAGTAGTTTTTGCGTGAAAGAGTAACAAACATCCATGCATCGATCCTCACAAACTTTCACATTTATAATATTAGTAGGATAGGATTTAAAGTAAATTTTATTGTTTCTGATTGAGTATATAAAGTGCTTATACATGCATATATGAGCGTAACATCAATCAGCCCTTGACGGGAATACAATAATTAAAGAATGGAATTTTACAATAATAGTTTATCCAAATTATTTACATATATATCTTATTTTTGTATTCTAAGAATTCCTTCACAGTATAAAAGCATTTATCTGTAAGCCATCTTTTTAATTGTACACGAAATACTATATTTATACATTTTCAGTGCAGTAATAGCGTTATGACACGACTGTTGGACTACCACATCATAATTATCAAGTTCACTCTCAAATCCAAGGCACGCACCTTCGCCTTTAACTTTGACTCAGGCGTTGCCGAGCCTATTTAAGGAAAACAGAGGGGAAGGAGAAAAGGAGAAGCAGAAGAGAAGTAAGGGGAAAGGAGAAAAGGAGATCGGAGGGGAAAGAGAAAAGGAGAAGGAAGAGGAGTGAGGGAGCAATTGGGGTAAGGGGAAAGGAGATCAGAGGGGAAAGAGAAAAGGAGAAGGAAGAGGAGTGAGGGAGCAATTGGGGTAAGGGGAAAGGAGATCGGAGGGAAAGGGAAAAGGAGAAGGAAGAGGAGTGAGGGAGCAATTGGGGTAAGGGGAAAGGAGATCAGAGGGGAAAGAGAAAAGGAGAAGGAAGAGGAGTGATGGAGCAATTGGGGTAAGGGGAAAGGAGATCGGGGGGGAAAGAGAAAAGGAGAAGGAAGAGGAGTGAGGGAGAAATTGGGCCTTCAGCATTCCATACTCACCTTACAAAACGAAACAGTACACATACTGCTACTTGACGATTTTCGATATTCTGTGGGAGGGAAAGCGCAGTGATAGCCTAGTGATATGACCATTGGACTGCCAAGTCAAAGGTCTCCAGTTCGAATCCAAGGCTTCCTCTGACCTCTGACTTTTCGAAGTTATGTGCGTATTAATAATTAATTATCACGCGCTCAAACGGTGAAGAAAAACATCGTGAGGAAACCTGCATGCCTGAGAGATTTTCTTGACGGCGTGTGAAGTCTGCCAACCCGCAGTATGCTAGCGTGGTGGACTATAGCCTAATCCCTCTCGTACTGAGAGGAGACCCGTGCCCAGCAGTGGGACAATGTAATGGGTTGATGATGATGATGTGGGAGGGTAGTGCTTCGGTGGTCGAGCCGACCCATTCATGCTGGCATGTAGACATGCCAGCGAGACTACTTAACTAAACTTTAACTTTAAATATCACCTGTAATATGTGTTGTCGTTCTTCACAGTGAGGCAGTGGTCGTCTATAGGGAACAGGTATCCATGAGCAGCCAGGAGATGAGCCACGTGGAGAGCCTCCCATGTCTCCTCCAAGCTAAGATGGCGGGTTAACCAGGCAACGAGGTCGGAACCAGTGAATACCTGTGTATAGAAGTAGTTAAAATTAAATAAACTGCCACAACTGTTAAAAGATCAGGGGCCGTATTACCACGTATTAATGCCATCATTTTTAGGTTGTGAGAGAGGGATGCCGCTCTACAGGTTAAATAGTGGCGTCCCTCTTTTACAACGTAAAAATGATCGCATTAAGAGGATAGTATCCGCTTCGCGCCCCATACAAACGTAGTTTGGCTCTTACTTGAATTTTAAACAATGAAAGTCATTGAAATTTTGCAGTAACAATCTTATCATTAAAATACGTGTTTATGTAATATAAAATTTCATTTCAATATACGGTTAAAAAGTTACACGAGCTCAAAGATTGGCAATTTTCGTTGAAAAACGGCCCAACTTTATGCTAGTATTTCTCGACAATGTATCAATACAGAAACATTCTGATTCGACAGAAACCCAGATAATATAGTGAATATTTTTTTACAATATTTTTTTTTTACGTATTAACAATATTATAGGAGTAATCTCCAAAATTCGGAACATGAGAAATACGCGTGAAAATGTTGCAAATGTATTGTTGTTTCACCATGCGTCGCGGGAGCTGCGGCGGGTCGGGAGGTGAGACAACGTCCTTGAAACAACCGGCTCGCGGTGCATGTGAGCGACGCGATGAATCGAATGTCGTGAATCTTACTTATTCCGCCGGGTGCGATACGGATGCGGATACTTATCGAAAGAGATATTTAGATAGTTTGATGGACAACGAGAGCTTGCGCTCGAGAGAGGTTTTATTATTAAAATATATTATACGTACATAGACTGCCTCATTAGTCTAGTGGTCCTAAGTGCGACTGCTACGCTAGAGGTCCTGGGTTCGATCCCCAGGTCGAGCAAAGTGTTATTGGGTTTTTCTATGAAATTCCCATTAGCAGCTCGGGGTCTGGATTTGTGCCCGGTTAATGGCAATAGGCTCGCCCCCTATTACATGGGACCTAAACATACCGGCGAAATGTGGGTGTACATTAGTACACCTCTGCCCAACCCTTCGGGGAATACAGGCGTGATGGTATGTTATGTTATGTATACCTACATAGGTAAGTAAAGATAATATACCGGCCGTAACTTACTAGACTACCTAAGGTAAAAAAATGTGTAAGATAGGTAATTTTATTGTTTTACCCGTGATAATACTATTTTATACCTAGGTTTATCTTATTATTAGGTATATTGTAGGTATATAATATATTGTAAATTAGAATTACTGTTGTTTACACACCACATAGGTACCTAACTACATGTACATACGTGGGTTGATTTTATGTTACTTAGGTACTTGTCTAGTAATAATAATAATTTATTTATGGTTGCGTCGCGCGTTGGTTTTGATTTAGAAGTTACAAGAAACAGTTTGAGCCTACATCTGTAAAAAAGTTTCTTAGATTGGCAGAGGTGAAAGCAATAATTTATTGTGGGTATATTATAGATAGCATGGCAAGAAAATAAATGTATGCATGAAAATAAATGGAGAAGTGGCTAAGTAATCGGGTGCGCTATGAGTAATGTAGTATCACTAGTGGGAGCATATATTTTTTATGGCCTAAAGGTAGTTTTCCATGTTATCTGCTTTTGTTAAAAGAGTTTGGGTTTGGTAAACGCACTAAAGATCCAGAAAAATCCTAGTGTAAATAAAAAAAAGTGATTTTTAGGTACTTAAGTAAGTACCTACCTACGTAAAGTTTATTTAAGTCATAAGTTCTTATCCTAAGGTTTTTAGTAATATAAATGCCTAGCACAATTAGTTGTAATGTAAAGTTCACTCGTAACAAAACATTTTAATAAAAGCAGAGCCAAGTCTCATTACTCGATTACTACATGTTGCTGGTGATTCATAATATTATATGTACATGTACGCACGGCTACACATCAAGCTATACAAAACCAGTATAGGCTGCCCTTGAATTGTGCTTTAAACCTTTACAATGAGAGGTCAGTCTAAACTGGTTTTGTATAGCTTGATGTGTAGCCATGTGTACATAATTTTCAGTAAAGAGGAAATATGTCAAAGAGAATGTTGTGGCTGACTGCCAAAATATAAAAGAACGGTTTCAAAAAAAGACTTCCCGAAACGAGATCAAGAATTAGGGTAGGTATAATAAAATTGGATATTAGGATTATTATAAGTTATAAGTAAAATTATTTGTTAGCTATACATTTATATCGGTTATATCGGGTTAACACAGTCATGTAACTAATTATACAAACATACTTTACACAAAAACTCGTATGCACACACACGCACGCGCACACACACACACACACATACTATTATTATTATTTTCTTTTCTATGTATATATATAGTAAATAATTATTTTCTATTTTTTTTTATGTAAAATAATATGTGTGTAAAAAGTGTGAATAAAGGAAATAATAATAATAATAATTATTATAATTATGTGTTACGTATCCATTTGGATTTGGACTCTCAGCATAGCTTGTGAATGTGACGAGTCAGCCATGGGCTTACATCAAGTGAGTTGGTTCTTTTCTTCTGAAGAATGTGTTTGTGAAGTGGATATCAGGAATCGCTTTACTATGGAACATGTGTCTATGATAACTGATTTTTGTAGTGGAATGTATGTTTTGTGTAGGTCTAGTTCTTTTTATGATGTGTGTAGTGATTTAGGGATGAGTCCGGTAGATGATAATATTATCGGTATTATTTTAACTGTATTTTGTTGCATATCTGTCGTATTTCATCTGCTAATGATATATGGTTTTGTATTATATCACTATCCCAGTATAATTTAGCTATGTTGTTATTTACATTTACATTTTTTGGCTTATATTTATAACATTGTCTTATTGTATCTATTAAATTATATTTTTATCTATCTGTAGGTACATTTCTTTATTATGTCTATCTGTGTACTGTTTATTTGCTAAGAATGGACATCTTCTTGTCATATGATCTATAGTTTCTTGTTGGGAGTTACATAATCTACATCTATCTGACATTACATTCAAACAGCGTAACATAAATACTTAATATTACTTAGTAAGAAAAGGTTTGTAATAAAGTCTACAGACTTCGTTAATGTGGGTCTAGTTTTGACTTACAGCTCCCTTCATAAACCTTAATTTACTTAGAATTGCTCTGTAATTCGTTTGTACTTGGCTGTCATTACCCCTTTTTGATTATCAGAACGAGACAAATAAATTTTAACTTACTAAGGGAAACGCAATGAATTCAAACACTTTTTTTTCCAACTGTAACTTCCATTGTTTTCGTAGAATCAAAAAAAAACGTGCATAGCGGTCCTTTTTAGTAGGTATTTTTTGAGTCGAGCATAGCGAAACTAGAGCATAGCGGTACTAACCGGTTAAAAATGCCAAATTTATAATAATAAATAATAGTTGATATGATCTATTATTATAAATTTAATAACAAATATTATTAGTATTATTAACGAGTACTTAGTATTAGCATACTACTTGTTAATACTAATAATATTTGTTATTTATATAACTATAAGGTAGCCCTTATAGTTTCTGAAACTTCATAATGAATCAGTGAGTGAGTGATATTACGCTGTAATAAATAATGTTTCATTTTTGATTAAAAGGCTACTTTTTTTTTCTAAAAAAAAAGCTTACTAGCAATGTGGGTTGCACATTGCTAGTATTCTTGTTAAACCCTCGTGCTAAGCTAAATGCTTGTATTACGAGTGGGTTCACGTCGGTAGTGAAATGGGTGGGTTTCGAACCGGCAACCACATGCTCGCAAGTTCGACGCCCTAGCCATTAGGCTACTATTAATCTAAACAAGATTGTCTTGTTGGTGAAATGACTTTTTTGTAAGGTTAATAATGACTCATTCGTCATCTACTTATCAGCTTTTAATTTTTAAAGCATAGGTATTCAACATAAAAGAGAAAAGTATCTGGTGCTGCGAAATTTTACGGCGCATGCGGATTTGTTTGAGAAATACCACATAACTTCATATCTTAACATTACAGATATAGATTATATTATACGAGACTTGGCTCTGTTTACAAAAATATTTTTAATATGTTAAATTTACTGTTATGTGTACAATTGAGAGCTTACGAATAGGTCATGAAGTCTTCAAATATTGTAAGTGTCTTATCCGTACTCTCCCCTGATGGGAGCATCAAGCATCTGAAAATCTTAGAGATGCCGTTTTTTTATGATTTAGGTCGTAAAAGCTTTATATGACTTTTAGTGCATTACCCTTTCTATTCATAGCTACTTTTATTATGAAATTCAATAAAAAAATACGGATTGCTCAGTCTAGAAGTGAATAGGTAGGTATTTATTTTTATTAAATGCAATTTCCAATCGTTACGCGTCATTCTATTTTACAAGTCAAAGAAAATAGGTATAATAGAATAAAAAACCTTGAACGAGCGCTCAGTGCACATCACCATACGTACTTAAGTAAATACCAAAATTTTATTATGTAAGTACTTAGGTATTTTGTATTAAATGCAATTAGGAACTTAACTGCTGCTGATTGTGTCATCAATACGACGGTTTATCATAATTTTACAATGAAAATTCCATTTAGGTAGGTACTTATGTAGGGACTTACATGTCATATCCAGATTGTTTTATTCGAATAAGTTTAAATTTACAAGATAAGTACCTACACAGGATCAAAACAAAATATTTTGTACGAAGTAGGTATTTATTAAAAAGAAAAAACAAATTTTTGTACAACTTGTTGCTCTAATTTTGAAAAACCTTATTTATGGTAATACAATAGAAATAAATAGGTAGGTACCTACTAAGTTACTTTCTCATTAGGTAGGTAGGTAATTGAATAAAAAAATAAAAAATAGATGGTATTTGTCATAATGAATCTTACAAAGAAATAATTGACCTAATAATAAATTTGAACGAACGAACAAGGTCCGAAAAAAAAAACGCTTTCATAATTTCATTACTTTAGAATTGGACCCAACAACGAGAATAAGCGCGCGGGTGGTTGCGAGGGCGCGCGGGACAAGCGACGCCCGCTCGCATCGCAGGCGATAGGGACAACAATACAAAAACCAATACCTAAACTGCGTGCGCGCTGTCGAGGTACACTCCTCTTAATACGTGGTAATACGGCACCAGTAGGCCGAAGAAGAAAGTCGTGGCTGCGCAATATTCGCGAGTGGACATTAACAGCGCCGCAGAACTGTTCCGCCTTGCGAAGGACAGACTGAAGTTTTCCGAACTGACGGCCAACCTCCAGTAATTGGAGAGGCACTTCGAAGAAAAAGAAGAAACTGCCTCGTTAGTCTATTGGTCTTAAGCGCGACTGCTATGAGATTCCAGTCAATTTTTTATTTTTTATTTATTAAGGGCCTCGAACAAGAGATATACACAAATAATGACTGAGGAAGAAATTGTGCCTCCGGCGCTCCACACTCACCGTACGAAACGCAACAGTATGCATCTACTTGACGTCGATATTCTGTGGACCCTCCCATGGAATATCGACGTGAAGTACTTCCCCGGTTGCGGACCCATTCATGCTGGCATGTAGGCATGCCAGCAGGCACTTCTACTACTAAACTTACACTTCTACTACTAAAACTTACACTACTACTACTAAAACTTACACTACTACTACTAAAACTTACACTTCTACTACTAAAACTTACACTACTACTACTAAAACTTACACTACTAGTACTAAATCTTACACTACTACTACTAAAACTTACACTTCTACTACTAAAACTTACACTTCTACTACTAAAACTTACACTACTACTACTAAAACTTACACTACTAGTCCTAATTCTTACACTACTACTACTAAAACTTACACTTCTACTACTAAAACTTACACTTCTACTACTAAAACTTACACTTCTACTACTAAAACTTACACTTCTACTACTAAAACTTACACTACTAGTACTAAATCTTACACTACTACTACTAAAACTTACACTACTGTACTAAATCTTACACTACTACTACTAAAACTTACACTTCTACTACTAAAACTTACACTTCTACCACTAAAACTTACACTACTACTACTAAAACTTACTGAGGGTATTTTAGTCATGAAGCTTTTGACAGTCCTGACGGGAACGCCTGTGTTTTCATCTTGCATCTTCTCTACGATAGCTTCCATCTGGAAATACAATATTTTTTATGTATATATACAAGACATAGCAAACGGCGTTCTGTAGTTTCTGCCGAACCCTATGGTAATAAAATAAACTACTGAAATGTACACAAAGATATGAATTTTCTATTGAAAGAAAATATCCTAAAATTGCTTTTAGCGATAAGACCGCCAATTGTACCTACTTACTACGTATGTTTTGTATTTTGTTTCTTGTGTACAATAAAGAATAATCTATCCATCTATCCTAGTAAAAGAAAAATTCGGTCTCAGACAGGGTTTGAACTTGCGTCCCTCTGGTTAAGTACAACAGACGCTTTAGAAATGGAGGCTTAGTGAATTGAGAGCACATACCTATTTTTAACCCCCGACGCAAAAACAACGAGGTGTTATAAGTTTGATGTGTCTGTGTGTGTGTATGTCTGTCTGTGTGTATGTCTGTCTGTGGCATCGTAGCTCCCGAACGGATGGACCGATTTGGATTTAGTTTTTTTGTTTGAAAAGTGCATTAGTCGGGAGTGTTCTTAGCTATGTTTGATGAAAATCGGTCGATATAAGGCAATTGTCGGGGGTTTTCAAATTTATATTTATAGATTGCAGATTACTCCAATATACTGAGTAGACGGCTGACTTTCAAGATAGGGTCGCGACTGCTAAAATTTTTGTAAATTGACATACTTCTTAGGCTTAGGCGTAAAAACGTAAAAAACAGACAGACAGACAGACAGAGTTACTTTCGCATTTGTAATATTAAGTAGGGATTAAATATGCACATTTGAAATGAAAACAAAAGCATATCCAAAGTGAATCGGTTACTCCTAGGCAAGCGCGCTCCATCGTAGATCGCAGTATCGAACTGGCGGTCAAGCGTAGGCCTATCATGAATAAAAAAAAAACACGGCACTACCACTTCGAAACGGCATGTAAAACCGCGATGCACAACAAGTCACTTACATCTGGAGTAGTTCTCTCTTGTCCATCAAAAGACACTTGACGACACTTCAACAGTCGTCGAATGATCGAGAAGAGCATATTTTTAAAGTAGGGTATTTAACTGTTGTTGAATTTATTGAAAACTAGCTGACTCTCCACTTCGGTGGGTGATATAGCCTATGGCACTAACAAATAACGAGGCTTTCTATTGGTAAAAGAATTTTCAAAATCGGCAACCTCACAAACTCACAAACTTTACCTCGTTATAATATTAGCATACATACTTAACAGGCCTATTGTAAAACATAATTAAATATAAGACGATCACTGGAAGAAACAATTAAAATCGACTAATGAAGCTCTAAAATATAAGCTTTATAAGTTATTGGTGGGGATTGACAGAGGATGCTCTGTCCCTTTCTCGCAAAATTAGTATCAGTATGATCAGTTTGTGACGTCACAAGCCGATATTAGCGCGGTCTCTGTTTAGCATACTATTCAAATGCTTATATAACTTCCTTATTTTTGAACGAATTTTAATTTTTGCTTTTTTACTTGGCTCTACATATAGTATTTATTTACATGAGATCATAAAAAAATACTGTCAACTCGTATTTAACGTCACGACGACCCAGACTGAACTGAGAGTAACTGTTTTTAAAAACAGAAGTAAGATATATCAAACATCTTCAAACAATGACAATTGTTATTCTTGAGATAGTTAAACAGATATTCAATAGATTAGGTTAAATTAAAGAGATTTCAATGAGGTAATACTAGGCGGATGGCTGAAACTGGATGAAAAGAGCTGAAGATAGGGCTCCTTTAAGGCTAAAGCGACGAAATTTTTTTTTTTCTTGGTTTTTCGCAAATTTTTCGGCTATAACACATACTAGGTGCAAGGCAGTAGAAACTGCGACATCAACAACAACTTATTCATGAATATTTGCTTAAGAGGATAGTATCCGCTTCGCGCTCCATACAAACGTAGTTTGGCCCTTGCTTGAAGTTTAAACAATGAAAGTCATTGAAATTTTGCAGTAACAATCTTATCATTAAAATACGTGTTCCTCTAGTATACAATTTCATTTCAATATACGGTTAAAAAGTTACACGAGCTCAAAGATTGGCAATTTTCGTTGAAAAACGGCCCAACTTTATGCTAGTATTTCTCGACAATGTATCAATACAGAAACATTCTGATTCGAAAGAAACCCAGATAATATAGTGAATATATTTTTACAAGATTTTTTTTTACGTATTAACAATATTATAGGTGTAATCTCCAAAATTCGGAACATAAGAAATACGAGTGAAAATGTTGCAAATGTATTGTTGTTTCTCCTCTCGGGCAAGCGTTCGCATTGCGAGGGATAGAGACAGCGACAACTGTGCAACATTGTTGCGTTCGCGAGGGACACTCCTCTTAAAAGTCGTTATCTTAAAAGATTTAGGCGTAAAATAGGGGATATCGCCAAAAATGACCATTGACACCAAAATCTCCTACAATAACGATTTTCAAGCAAAAGTTTTAATACTCTATTGTGAATAAGTTATTGTTGATTTCGCAATTTCTACTGCCATGTACCTAAAATAGGGTCGCTCCTATTACATGACACCTAAACCAATACTAAATGGCAAACTATGGGTGTACATTAGTACACCTCTGCCTTACCCTTCGGGCAGGCGCGATGGTTAGACGACTATTTGATTAAGTACTTCGCTTAAGGACGCTATCACATTTTTCTACAAATATCAGTGCTTTTCCGGTACCATTTTAACAAATTAGGAGCACAACTCCGAGGATATCTTGGTTTCAAATTAAAGATAATATATTCATCTCCACAATGATTCCATAAAAATTGTATAACCCTATACAACATTTTCACATAAATACGATTTGACCATCACACTAATCGCAAAAAAATGAAAAAAATGGGGTCTGAATAAGTACCAGTATAGCTAAATCCACTGCAAATTTAAACATAAAAATAATAGAAAAATGTTGCTTATATAGTCCTCTATACGAATGGCTAAAAATTTTGTAGCCAAATGAATAAATTTTTAATTTATGAGGAAAATATGAAACGCTGCCAAATTTCTCCATACAATTTCTACTCGCCGTTCGTCATTCCGCGCTCAAACGCGCTCGCGGAAGCACGGGTGTATCGCATGCTGTCGAAAAAAATATTACGTAAAAGGTGAGTGCCCTGTTGTATACTCTGGTTGGACTCGGTCTCGAAAATGTTGATACTTTTTCGGTCCGAAATAAAAGTAAGTACAAGTATTGAAATTTGTTTTAGAAATAAATACATTGTTGTAATTTTTCGTATAATAGATGTACATACCATCACGCCTGTGTTCCCCGAAAGGTAAGGCAGAGGTGTACAAATGTACACCCACATTTCGCCGGTATGTTTTGGTCCCATGTAATAGGGGGCGAGCCTATTGCCATTAACCCGGCACAAATCCAGACTCCGAGCTGCTACTGGGAATGTCATAGAAAAACCCAATAACACTTTGCTTGACCCGGGGATCGAACCCATGACCTCTAGCGTAGCAGTCGCGCTTAGGACCACTAGACTAATTAGGCAGTAATGGATGTAAATTACGGATAAATAATGATATTATTATGTATAGTACAAAAAAATGGCGTAAAAAAATATTTTTGAGACATGCGATACCGTATATACTTATAGTCGATTTTGGTATTTTTGGGGGTGGTGATTACGAGTACGCACGGCTACACATTAAGCTATACAAAACCAGTGTACGCTGGCCTCTTATTGTATAGAAAGCCTATACAGTGCGAGATCAGCTTAAACTGGCTTTGTATAGGTTGACCTGTAGCCGTGTGTACGTCATTTATGTTTTAATTCAAAATGGCGGGTTTATTTTTTTTATAAAAAATCTATATTTTTATTGATTGTGGGGGTGATGTTTATGAATATACCATCCAATTTTTGATTCAAGATGACAGATGTAATGTTTTTGTGATAAATCGACTTAGTTGGTACGGTCGCCAGCACATCAGGTTACCACAAACTGACAAATTTTTTCACTCGATAGTGAACTTAATCACCAACACTTAAGGCTTAAAATAATTTGGAAAAATTTGACAGTTTTGTATATCCTGATGTGCTGGCGTTTGTAAATCAAACAGGCGCATGGCTGTAACTTTTGACACCAAATGTACTTTTTTTTGTTGTGCATTGGCATTGCTAAAATATTGATATTTGTTATTATAGATGTGACTTCGGAAATTTGGACAAAGAGCAAAAAAACTGCACACGTAGCAATAAAAAAAAGTAATGAGACTTTGTTAGTAGTCAGAAATCTACTCTGGAGTTTTGTTATACCATACCTTATATTAGAAAATATATTAGGTTTTTTTATGGAGTGGGGAGTGCAGCTTAGATGTCTCCGTAGGTGATGATGACCAAAATGATATTTCACTTGTAAGTTTATTTGATTTTCCTTGGGTACCTACTAATGTTGCCTTTTTGTTTTCAGGAGCAGGAATAGTTCATGGAGATATAGCGTAACAAACATAGAAAAAAAAGAAAAAAATCACAGACGAATTGAGAACCTTCTCCTTTTTTGAGTTCGGTTGAAAAAATGCTGGCCTTCATTTTAATTTTGAACTTCTTTGCAAAAACTTCTTTGCCGTCTGTTAGGACAGATCAACTCAAAGCTGCTATGGCTCTTTCTTCAAAAGGCCTGTTCTGATTTTGCCCTAAATTGTAAAATTCACATATCTATGATATTACTATTGTCTGGACTTTAAAAAAGACCATGGTTCTCTTTTTTTTTTTAAAAAAAAAAAAAAAAGCTTACTAGCAATGTGGGTCACACATTACTAGTATTCTTGTTAACCCCTCGTGCTAAGCTAAATGCTTGTGTTACGAGTGGGTTCACGTCGGTAGTGCAATGGGTGGGGTTCGAACCGGCAACCATATGATCCCAAGTCCGACGCCCTAGCCATTAGGCTACCGACGCTTCAAAACGACGTTCTCTGAGTTTGTTTCGACATTTCTTCTCAGACGTCGTCGGTATTATTAAAAAAAACGATTATTATTTATAAAAAAAAACGATTATTTGTTAATCTTATTAAAAAAACGATTTTTTAAATCGATTATTATCTTATGAAAAATCAATTTTTATATAATAGATTTTTTTGAGATAAATAAAAATCAATTTTCAAATAATCGATATTTTTACCGTAAAGTCACATCCCTAGTCGTAGGGAAGAAAATATCGGCGCCACCTACTTTAAAAAAAAATTGACTTGTAAAAGTGTCTTTAAAAGATTTATCTACCGAAATAAATATCATTTCATTTCGGTACAGTACTGTATACATTTTGCGACTTTTATCCTGCCTATTTACAATATATATTTACAATATAATACTGTTTACTACCTACTTTTGTTTTAATTTTTATCAAAAATACTGATCTCAGTAAATAATAGTTTCCATAAGGGAATGATCATTTTTAAATATCAAAACGAAAGTAGGTATGCTAGGTATAAACTCCCAGGCTCATATTTGAAAATATATTGATCCAACAATTGTCAGCAGATAAGTAGTTACATCTTTTCAAAATGGGGATCGTAGGTTTTCCTTGTAATAGCAAAATGGTCGTTAGTTTCGTATGAATATGGTAATTAATCCATTTATTTCGGGTACCTACATTATGTACGTAATGAGTATTGATAAACTATAAAAATAACTGAAAACATGATTATCACGCAGATGGTACCTACCAGGGATAATCATGTTTACATGGTTACCAAAATCGATTGCAAACTTATTACTAATTTGATTCAATTAACAACAGTAAAATAAATTAAAAAATACTACCTTCAAGTATCAAGATTAGTTAAGTTACGTATAAAATCGTCCGGACAGCGGTTTCAATATGTGCGTGCGCGTAATGTTGTTGTGTTGCAAATAAGATACCTAAACTTGAGCAAGTTCAAAATGTGATAGCGTCCTTAACGGCCTGACTACAATAGATTTGTAGCGGAAATCAAACATTCCATTTCATATTACTACATCCGCCGCGCATTATCATTGCGAAATATTAATGAAGTGATCATACATAGTTTGCTCAAAATAACTGAGCAAGTCTAAGAAGGGTCAAACCATACATTGAACATTAATTACGTCACAATTTAAGGGGGGAGTGGGACGACGAAATGTGACATTGTGTGGCAAAGGGTGGGAGATGTCCTAAAATTCGTGACGTCACATTATTTAAATGTAAATAAAACTTTTTTTTTAAAAAAAAGCCCGCAGCTTCGGCCGCGTTTTAACATCTTGGGTTATATTATTGTTTACCCTATCTTTTTTTTAATTTGAAATTGCAGCTTTTGCAATTTTTGAAATCAGTTCTGTAGTTTTTGTGTGAAAACATTACAAACATACAAACAAAAACACAAACGTTAGTGGCAACTATTAGCACTACTACTACTACTAACTTTCAGATGATACATACATCCATACATATTGTCACGCCTGTCTCCCATGGGGGTAGGCAGAGACTATGGATTCCCACTTGCTACGATCCTGGCACACTACTTTCGCTTCATCTACATTCATTAATCTCTTCATGCATGACCGTCGGTTTAGGGTGCTTAGAACCTGGCCTTTTTTAAGAACATCCGCAATGCGGTTGTGGAACATTCACCGAGGTTGTTTCCTTCCAACTCGTCCATTCGCACTCGCCATATATACTTGTTTCGTCAATCTCCGTTCATCCATGGGTTTCAGATGGGTTTTAGATTTAAGCAATAGTGGTACCTTTTTGTACACCAGGTAGTTGGGAGACTCTTCCGGTGAAGGTATGGTGGACATCAGAGCTTGGACTCCTGGAGGGAGAGTTGTTGTTGCATTCTCCTTCTTGTCGCGATCTTTCTCTTTATCTTCTTTTATACACTTAGAGTTATCCCTGCAATTAAATTTAATATTACGATTATTTCTATAATGAAACAAAATTTTGGAACTTTTGTTCATTTGAAGTATGGTACTGAACTGAACTGGATTTCCACACGCAAAATACGCGCTAAGTCGTGGAGTTGCGGAAAATAGCTGAACTTCATTCTATTTTTTGTAAATAATCTGTAGATGTTAAAACAACTGCCTCATTAGTCTAGTGTTCCTAAGCGCGACTAATACGCTAGAGCTCCTGAGTGTGATCCCCAAAATGAGCAATGTGTTATTGGGTTTTTCTATGAAATTCCCAGTAGCAGCTCGGAGTCTGGATTTGTGCTCGGTTAATGGCAATAGGCTCGCCCCCTATTCCATGTGACCTAAACATACCGGCGAAATGTGGGTGTACATAAGTACACTTCTGCCTATCCCTTCGGGAATACAGGCATGATGGTATGTAATGGTATGTTATGTTAAAACATTTTTTTTCTTGTCAACAGTTGTTGATATAATGTTTATGTTTACAACTTGTTTATATAATGTATAGGATACTTGAAAATCTATGAACACCTTTTTAAAAACTGATATGCTAGACGTCCTGGTTTTGATTTCCAATTCAAACGAAGTTTTATTGGGCTTTCTGTGAAATTTACAGTAATAGTTTGGAGTTGGATTCGTGCCCTAAATGGCAATAGGCTTGCCACCTATTACGTTGGACCTAAGCATATGGGAAAATGGTGGGTGTATGGTAAGTTTGTAGACTTCACATGCCATTGAGAGAATCTATTAATATGGAAGTTAAAACACAATATTTTCCTTCACCATTGAAGCAAGAAATCATTAATTTGATGTACACATAAGTTTAAAGGTTAGGGATGTCTTGGATTCCAGCTAAAAAAACCCTTTAAACTTAAAAGTCAACAGTCCCATGACAAAGTTCAAGCTTTTAGGAATTTTAACAACTTTATTTTTTCCTGAAATTTTTATCATAGAGTCACCGCAGTTATTCTTACCTGGATGGCCCTTGCTGACAGGCCTTTGAAGCCGCCTTTTCTGATGAATTCATCGTAACCATTTTAATTTTCAAGATTCAAATACATCACACAACAAAACTTTAAACTTTACGAATTGTTTTCTTTTGAAATTTCGAATTTCTTTGGCGCCAAAATATTTTAAACTTTTTTAATACTCTTTGACAAATGGCAACGGTGTAGCCTCTTTATGATTGCTTCTGTTGATTATTTTACGTCACGAATATGTAGCTATTTGAAAATTATGATAACACAGTTCACTTTCAACTGATCTCTACAAAAACAATAATGTATTTGCAAATCACACATAAAACCAACTTTATTGCACTCAAAATTCATCTTCATAACATATTTACGAAAGCAAACAACACGGTTCAAGTCACAAAATATACATTTTCTCAATCAAAACTGGTACGAAGTGATCTTTACAGCATCCAAATGCATTCAGAGAGCCAATAAATATTATAACAACGACAATTTTAGACACATTTTGGTTTTATTTGTGATTTTTTGATCCACTTCACTAGGTGTTTTCCTTTTACGTTTTTACAGTTCAAACACTTTAGACGGCCAGCTGACAGATATTAAAAACCGATTTACACGGAAACCCATTTTGTTTTATTTATAAAACATAAATAATAACAACCGATAGCAGAATTTAACATTTTGATAATAGCCCAAAATGTCAAGAACGTTCGCCATTTATCATTATCCCAAATACAAACCCACAGAGCTTTTTGAAAAGAGACGCGAGATATAAAAGCCATGCTCTTGAAAGAGAAAGAAAATCATTGGCAACATAATACGAACAAAGTTAAGAGCCTTGGAGTCCGAAGTTGGAGTAAGCATGGAATGTCCAACTAAATTTAGTCGATTGAATAAATGAATAGATGGCGCATGTGTTTAGAAGTTTATCGAACGCCTTATTTGGTTCTATTTTTAGATTGATTTTTAAAAAATAAACTTTAACTTATCATTTAATTTATTAAATAACTACTATTTTTAAAATAATATGTAATTACATAACTATTTTGTGTTATTTAATTCGCGAAAATTCTTATGTGTATCCACCTAGATACCTAGATGGCAGCACTAGTGTATGAGATGTAACAAGCAAATGAAAATAAAATTTATAAATTGGCCTATGTAGCTAATATGGAGGGTAGAAAGTAAGGAGGACCATCTTGTATGGGGGATTAGTCGAAAAAGTGTCCACTTGTATACAGCAAATTATTGTTCGAACACTCACCGAACTAGCGCTAGTGTAGCAAGTGGAAATGATATGAATGTAGCAGTTCTAAGCAGAGTGAAGTGTGCTGAGTTGAAAAATTTAACATTTCTCTTGACTTCTGTAGTTAAGAAATATGCAGTATTTAAAATCTCGAACTAAACTGTAGTTTAGTAAATAGTAACCTATGAAACTCCTGAAATAATAATAAATAAATTTTTAAAATTCTTCCACTTGCGACTATAGCGCCACCTTAATTTGCTCCCTTTCAATGGACACTTTTTAATACACTGAGATGGTCCTCCTTACTTTCTACCCTCCATAATTTGCTGCTAATTACGCTATTGTTTTTGAAAATATTTTACCGCTTACCGCCTGTATGTAACGGTTACAAGGGACCTAAAACGATTTAGGTGTCAATTGTAATTTTTCGCCAAATCCACTAGTTTACCCCCAAATCTTCGACGAAAAATTTAAAAACTCAATGAGGGTTTTCGATACTTTTTCTGCCACTAGGCGGCGCTTCGTAGGCGTCAGGTCCAAACAGCTGTCAAATAGCACAGAGTCGTAGGTACTGAACATAAATTATTGAAATTCTATTGTATTTGAAAGTGTTATTGATTTTATTATGGATTACGGTCAGAAGAAGATCGCTGAACTGAAGATTGAGCTCAAAAAAAGGGGCGCAAAAGTCACTTAATCGGGTTTTATCTCCCGTAGGGAACCTATGTCCTCCTGTTTTATTTGCACACATAGGCACTGCACAACACTGTGGCATTTTAAACAACGATATTCCGAAAGGAATGATTTTAAGAATAAATAAACCAAAAAATTTATAGAAAATTACAATTCGCGTACGTATTTTGACAGTCCATTGGACCTGACGCTACAGTCCTGCCATCTCACGGAGAGCATTTCAGAAAACCCTCATTGTGAATAAGTTATTGTTGATGTCGCGATTTCTACTTCCATCATACCTAGAATGTGATATAGCCGAAAAATTTGCGACAAAACTTTTTCAGACAATCTTCAGATTAGCCCAGTTTAGTAGATAACGTACTGAGATCAAATAAAATGTTAAGATGGAACTTCGCGAACAAAGAAGTGAGGCCGGCTAAAACTACGCCTAACGGTGTACAACACACAATGAGGGTTTTCGATACTTTTTCTGCCACTAGGCGGCGCTTCGTAGGCGTCAGGTCCAAACAGCTGTCAAATAGCACAGAGTCGTAGGTACTGAACATAAATTATTGAAATTCTATTGTATTTGAAAGTGTTATTGATTTTATTATGGATTACGGTCAGAAGAAGATCGCTGAACTGAAGATTGAGCTCAAAAAAAGGGGCGCAAAAGTCACTTAATCGGGTTTTATCTCCCGTAGGGAACCTATGTCCTCCTGTTTTATTTGCACACATAGGCACTGCACAACACTGTGGCATTTTAAACAACGATATTCCGAAAGGAATGATTTTAAGAATAAATAAACCAAAAAATTTATAGAAAATTACAATTCGCGTACGTATTTTGACAGTCCATTGGACCTGACGCTACAGTCCTGCCATCTCACGGAGAGCATTTCAGAAAACCCTCATTACACGCACTGTATTAGTTAACTACGCCTTATCTTGCCAGTCGAGCTTTCGATACCAAGATAAGGCGTAGTTTCGGTATACGTGTGTGCGTGTAATTGTGTGTTGTACACCGTTAGGCGTAGTTTTAGCCGGCCTCACTTCTTTGTTCGCAAAGTTCCATCTTAACTTTTTATTAGATCTGAGGTAACAAATATGCTTAAAAAATGTAGAGTATGTCTATTCAAGGCTAAGAGAATGTTGATTGCGCGACACGGAACGGTAGTTACAACTCGTTTATATTATTTCTTTACAATAATAAACACATACATATGTATACCTAGAAGGATAGGTAGGATATAGTATCGTTCAGAAATTGGTTTGTTTTTTTTTTATGGATAATTCGGCAACGAGCAGGCGAGCTAGCTGATGGTAAGTATAGTCATCTGCAAAACCAAAGGAGTTGCAGATGCGTTGTCGAGTCTGTTTAAAGAAATGGGAAGGGAAGGAGAAAAGGAGAAGGAAGGGGACTATGGGAGAAATTGGTCCTCCGGCGCTCCACACTCACCGTACGAAACGCAACAGTATGCATACTGCTACTTGACGTCGATATTCTGTGGGAGGGTAGTACTTCCCCGGTCGTACTGACCCATTCATGCTGGCATGCGGACATGCCAGCAGGCACCGGTTTTGCAGATGTCCGATGCAGGACGGCGATGACTACTTACCATCAGGTAGCTCGCCTGCTCGTTTGCAGAGTAATCCCTAGAAAAAAGAAAACCAATTTTGAAAATTCATTCACCAATAGAAAGCTACATTATTCCTGAGTGACATAGGCTATATCACAGATTAAGATTACCTATTTTACTAGTCTGAGGGCTATATATTATCAAGTTCAAACGGCCAGCTGACAGATACAACAAACTGAAGAATATAGTTCTGTAGCCTGATTCACTTATTTAAAACCGTAGCGATGTCGCAGCGACTCAATCGTTGAAACAGTTTTCCAGTGTTTTGTGAATAGTGTGAAGCCAACGTTATGAACGATTCTTGCCCAACGAACATTTGTGTGAATACGGTAAAACAATTTTTCAATAGGACGACTTCTAAATAAATAAATAAAAATAAATAAAATAAAAAGATTTTATTGCCACACAAAAACAACACGTGCAATCCGGCCATACACACAACTAATATAACTTATACTAATTTTATAATAAAACTAAAATGTAATGACCATTGTACAGCGCGCCGCTGGTGTGACAATGAGGTTGACACTCAGCATAATGCTGGATGTGACGTGAGCCACAACAGCGCTGGTTTTCAGTGACTACCTCGATGACGTATCGATCGGTCCGATCGACGGATTCATGAATAGGAAAACTGTTTCAACGATTAAGTCGCTGTGACATCGCTACGTTTTTATTACGTAAATCGGGCTACAGATTCAGAGCTTATCGCAAATAAACATAAGTAGGCATAAAAAAAAATGTAGGTACTTACAGCTTGTTCAAAACAATTTAACTGAGTTATATAGGCTATATATTGAATTGTATACAATATACAATGTACTGTTACTTATTTAATAACAAGGTCATTGAATGCAGGTACTTTCAGCAATATTGCGTTATCAAGGTTGACTTTTACCTACATAATTATAAGCCTTTCTAATTCTATTGCAGAGGTCTAATGGCTGTTATTTCGTGTAAAATACAGATATACAGCCGTACCTGTAGCCCGATTCACGTAATAAAACCGTAGCGAAGTCGCAGCGACTTATGCCCGGTTTCTGAGGCACTTTTATCGGTGGTTTATCTATTCATTAGCGCTATTGGTTCGATAACTTGTGAAAGCGCGTTTCCGAACACCGCGATGTAAGATAAACTCCGTTTAAACTGAGGTTAACTTAACTGACCAATGTTAGGCGTTTATCGGTTCCATAACTATAAAATTGACGTTTCGTATCAAACAAACTACATCTACTTTTAGGTTATATATACTTGTAAAGTATAATTATAGTAAATTGCCAGTAAAAGCTAAATATTAAAAATATACAAAGGAGAAAACAATCAGTGTTAGCATAATTAATACGAGCCGCTCATCAGAGTCTGGTTTGGAAGTAATGGAGTTTATTGTTAATATATCAGTACCCAGAAACTTAAGACATAGGAGAAATCCTTTCTGTCGAGATATCGCTTTGATAAGAACATTGTGATACAAGTGATATTATCAGCCCTGCTCTAGCTCCCGTCACGCATCACAAATATACAGTGTCTGTTTTGGAACAATTTTATCAAATAATTATTTTTATTTTATTTTTTTGTTTTCTTTTTTGGCAAAGCAAAAACTGGCAAAAATAATCAATTGAAATGAGAGAAAGATCAAGAAAGACGTTTCGTTTTAAAAATTATAGACATTGACAATGATCAGTATCACAGACAAAGTCAGCCGTGATGGCTCATAAAGCCGCATGTAAAGCAAGCCGCAAATATTTTTTTTAACTAAAAAAGTGTTAAGCCACTTATTTATCCTCGAAAAAAATATTATACTAAATAAAACTAGTAATAAAGACGAATTAAACTAATAAAATCAATTTTAAACGTGATCTCATAAACAGAGCCGTCTAGCGGCAACTAAGGAACTAGTTATCGGTTAAATAGTTATTGAATGGTTTGTTGCGTACTCAGAAACGCAGTGACAGTTAACCGACGTTTAACCTAAGCTTATCTTTAATGAATCAATAGTTAGTGAGAAGTTATCTGGGGACTTCAGAAACCGGGCATTAATCGTTGAAAAAGTTTTCCCATTCACGAATCCGTCGATCGGACCTATTTGGAAGTCATCCTATTGAAAAATCGTTGAACCATATTCACACATATTCGTTGGGCGAGAATTGTTCAAAATGTTGGCTTCATAGTATTCACAAAACACTGGAAAACTGTTTCAATGATTCAGTCGCTGCGACATCGCTACGGTTTTAATTACGTGAATCAGGCTACTGGTTGGATTGGAAGGCAAACCTAACATAATCGGGAAGAGGCTAGGAAAAGTTGAAAACAAACTTAAAATCTGTTAAAAAAAAATCTGGGCAAGTGCGAGTCGAACAGGCGCACGGGTAACGTTGCCAGGCGTCTGAATAAAGCCGGACATACTTAGGCATTTTGATTGCGTGTCCGGCCAAATTAAACGGTGTCCAGCTTTTATTACGCTTTTTATTTATATACTCATATACAAAATCTTCAATAATCTAGGGTGTTCGGCCTTTTTACCCAAATGTCCGGCCAAACTGGTTGGTCTGTGCGGGTATTACGTTTGGCGACCTGGGGCCGTATTACTACGTATTAATGCCATCATTTTTAGGTTGTGAGAGAGGGATGCCGCTCTACAGGTTAAATAGTGGCGTCCCTCTTTCACAACGTAAAAATGATGGCATTAATACGTGGTAATAGGGCCCCTGGCAACCCTATGCGCTCCGTGCGCCTACCATTATCTAAAAAACGGCAAAAAAAACATGTCTGTTGTATGGGACCCGCCTTAAATAATTATTTTATTATGTTTTTTGTTAAAACGCCAACAGAAATACTATAAAAAGATAACATACAATCACACCCGTATTCTCCGAAGTGTTAGGCAGAGGTGTACTAATGTACACCCACATTTCGCCGGTATGTTAAGGTTTACACTTCGGGTACGGAACCCCAAAAAGACTGCCTCATAAGTCTAGTGATCCCAAGCGCAACTGCTACATTAGAGGTCTGGGTTCGATACCCAGGTCGAGCAAAGTGTTATTGAGTTTTTCTATAAAATTCTCAGTAGCAGCTCGGAGTCTGGATTTGTGCCCACTTTTACCCTTTATTGAATGGCCACGTAAGTAAAATGACCATATTTTACGGTTTGACAGGAAGACAAAGGAGGTTTGTTGAGAGAATGCTTGCCTGAACCATAACTAAGGTCATTTACTTTCGAGCGCACGAGGTCGCCGGCCTTTGAGGCACAACATAACCCTTTCCTTATGTCATGTAACTGACTGCTCACAAATATTATTAATGTTTTCAACCGACTTCAAAAAGGAGGAGTTTCTCGATTCGTCTGTATGTTTTTTTTGTATGTTTGTTACACTATATCTCCGCCAATTGTGGATCGATTTTAATGATTGGTAGGTCGTACTTCAGAGGTGGTCCCGTTCAAATTTTATCGAAATCGGTTGAGCAGTTTTAAAAATATAAACAATAACCGAATAATTGTTTACATCGATGATATTATCGTTTACTCCGAAACATCGACGTCTTATTGGAGCAGTGCGTTTAGTTGACTAAAAAGTACTTTAAATAACAAAATTTTCCACAAAAAAAAAATACTTTTAACAAAAAGTAAAACCGCCTTCAATAAAAAAATAATATTATTATAGTTTATAATAGTTTTACTTTTTATTAAAAGTAATTAAATTTTATATTGTTTATTTTTATTTTTATGCCCATGGGTTCGCTCGGGTAAGTGACTTGAAAAACATGAATGTTGTACTCTGTATAACAATGAAGAAAAGGAGTCATCTGGATTCGGAGAGTTAATTTTTTAAGACTAAAGTTGGGCGCCAAATTGTTTATCTTTCTGGTTATTTTAGTGAAGGAAAAATTCGACGTCACTTCGAAGACGTAAATTAAAAATGTGAAGGCAAATTTCGACCTGGCGGGTGGGACTCGCGGTGGCTTAGTGGTTATAGCGTTTGGTGTACCTAACAGAAGACACAGGTTTTAATCTTGCCCGCAGTCGAATTTTTCCTTCATTAAAGTAACTTTATAATTTGCGAAAAACCGTAAACATAAATTTGGCGACCAAACACAAATGGTTCAGTCTTGGGCGCCAAATACGTACTACAATTTCGTACACACGGCTACACATCAAGCTATACAACACCAGTTTACGCTGGCCTCGTCTTGTAAAGGAAGCCTGTACAATGCAAGTTCAGCTTAAACTGATTTTGTATAGGTTGACCTGTAGCCGTGTGTACATGGCAGTTGAAATTGCGATTACTTATTAAAACGTTTGCCTAAACTAAAAGTCGTTATCGTAGAAGATTTTGGTGTGAAATAGATGATTCAACCAAAATTGTCAATTTTACCGGGCACTGAAAAAGTGAAATCTAGTTAGCGAATTATTGTGACTCTACATAACCCTTCGAGGATACAAGCGTGATGGTATTAATTAACTCATTCTACCACATTCTTTGGTGGGGCGTATCGAATCTTACACATGATTTGAATTGCTAATATCACCACGAACGAGTAAACATGTTGAATAAGTAGGGACTTACTCGGCGAAACGGATCTTTTTAAAAAAAATATAAGGCTGATGATCTAGAATAGCGGCATCTATTCTAGATTGGACCCCTTAAAAAAAATTGAACTGGCTGGCATGAACCTAGAATGTGGTATAGAAGAACAATCGAAAAACGAAAACAAAAGCAGTTTGGCGCCAAAGGAGGGACGATCAGCCTTATATACCTATAATAAATAGCTAGGCATAAAACAGGTCTTCAGAGTTTTAATTACATAGCGTGGATTTAAAAAATCATCATGCCATCACGCCTCTATTCCCCGATGGGTTAGGCAGAGGTGTACTAATGTACAGCCCCACTTCGCCGGTATGTTTAGGTCCCATATAATAGGGGGCGAGCCTATTGCCATTAACCGGGCTCAAATCCCGACTCCAAGCTGCTATTAAGAATTTCATAGAAAAACCCAATAACACTTTGCTCGACCTGGGAATCGAACCCAGGACCTCCAGCGTAGCAGTCGCGCTTAGGACCACTAGACTATTGAGACAGGCATTTGGAATATATGTTAGTATATGATTTTACCAGCGCGGTAAATTCGGAATGGCTAACTTCAGATTTCGAATAAACTGTACATGATTGCACCCCTGCCAACTCTTCGGGGAATACAGGCGTGATGGTATGTTATGTTACATTGTTATATTGTTATATTGAGTTTTATTTTACCGCATTTATAGACTGCTAATAAGATTTGCAACGAGAATTGGCACTGATAACGAGTAGGTGAAACACATTCTTTAAAACAATGCAGTTGAGTGTTTTAATTTGAAATAAACGAGTATACTTATGTATGGAATCGAGATATCCACTTACAATTGTAACAGCTGAGTATTAATACTTACATTACATGTAGGGTTGCCAGGTCGCCAAACTTAATACCCCGCAGTTTGGCCGGACAAGGCCGGACCCCCCATCTGGCGGCATGGCGCAGGGGGGCGGGCTGCGGACTGCGGGAGAGACCGACAGTCAACTCGCCTTCGCTCGGCGCTCGCTCGTTTGCGAAATAATTATAAAACCCCAACAAAAGCCGCACAAGCCGGACACCGTTTTTGGCCGGACACGTAATCGTCCGCTTCATCCGGACGCCTGGCAACGCTAAAAGCTCTCCTGTCCGCCAATCCTGACTGTGACTTGTTTGTGGATGGATGGCCGTTTATACTGTCAGAGTGTTTGCGGTTTTGTGAAAAGGATAAATAATCGTGTTTGTATTTATTTTAGTAAAATGTAGTAGGTATAACTTTCTCTGTGTCTTCAGTTATTGTAATTGGTCTGTACCGTTTTAATTGAAGTAAATAAATAAATAAATAAACGCTACCTAAGTACATGTATAATGGGTCTATGTCTATGTTTATGTGACAGTTCCCAACTGTCAAGTGTCAATCCTTTTCCCGCGAATTCGGTTAACGAACAACTAACCATGGCCATGGAAAAGCATTGTGTTAATGTTAAATAAATTACTAATTGATTGTCGAGCCAACTTGTTTAATTCATTATGTCTGGAGACGAAGGACAACATAACAGTACACGTGCAAATACAAATGGATTTTAACCTGAAGGGTTAAAATCGTTGAATGTAGGCGTGATGGTAACAATATTCATAGCATTGACTATTTTATTTGACCTTTATGTAACACAATCATTGCTTATCCAACACACTGATTTGATTACGATAAGATAACGATATTATTGTCGTTGTACCTTTAAATAAAACCTTATCAATTTCTAAGAATATTAAAAAAAACATGATAAGTAAAGGATTTGATTCCGGGAATTTAAGTGGAGGTTTTCGCGAGGAAATGGCATGCCTGAGTGATTTTCTTGACGGGGCGTGTGGAGTCTGCCAACCCGCAATAAGCTAGCGTGGTGGACTATAGTTTTTCCGTAATACCTACTTAGTTTAATTAATACTAGCTTTCCGCTCGCCAGGAGTATACGTTTCTTATCATTTTACGGGATAATATATAGTCTATGTCACTCAGGAATAATGTAGCTTTCTATTGGTGAAAGAATTTCTCAAATCGGCCCAGTACTTTCAGAGCATATTCAATACTAAACAATAAAATCTTTCCTCTTTATTATATAGGTTTAGATAAATCCCTCTCATTCTGAGAGGAGACCCGATGGGTCAGTAGGTATCTCTATATCTCTATGACCGTCGCATCGATGTTCGGTCAAGGCCGCAAAAAACAGGGGCCGTATTACCACGTATTAATGCCATAATTTTTAGGTTGTGAGAGAGGGATGCCGCTCTACAGGTTAAATAGTGGCGTCCTTCTTTCACAACGTAAAAATGATGGCATTAATACGTGGTAATACGGTCCCTGAATTATAAAACCAATCGTGTACATTATTGTTTGTCCATTAACCAATTTAATTGTCGATTGCCACATGCATTTACTATCTAAAAGCGTCACTTCCTTTTCCGCTGATAATTAATTAAATGTATCAACAAATTTAATACATTTTCAATTGCAATAGAACAGATGAGCTATCTGATGGTAATTAGTCCGACACCCGTGGACACCTTTTTTTATACCACCTGGATAAGGCGGCAAACATACGGCCCGTCTGATAATAAGCGGTAACCGTTGCCTATGGACGCTTGCAACACTAGGGGCACCTACCTATTGCTCGCGTGTTGCCGACCCTGTAAAGAAAAAGAAAGGAGAAGTAGAAAAGGAGAAGAAAGAGGACTGATGGAGAAATTAGGCCTCCGGCACAGCACACTCACTGTAGGAAACGCAACAGTATGCAAACTGGTACTTGACGTCGATATTCTGTGGGAGGGTAGTACTTCCCCAGTCGTACAGTACAATCGAGACACTACTACTACTAAAACCTACGTGGAACACCAGCGGCGTTGCTGATACCCTACAGACTGCAGACTAATGGCAAAAGAATAGAAAACTTTATTCATGTGGAGATGTGGAGCACCGGGGGTCAAATTCCTCCCTCAGTCCCATTCCTTCCCCTTTCCTCTTCATTTTTGTCAAATAGACTTGGCAACGCATCTGCAACCCCTTTAGTATTGCAGATGTCCATGGGCGGCGACCACTTCTTACCATCAGGTAGCTCGCCCGCTCGTTTGCCGAGTTATCCCATAAAAAAAAGAAAAAACAGCCACAATTAAACGCAAAATTATGTCGTGCTAAGTATCCATGACTTATGGGTTAATAACCGCTGGTAAGGACAAAAATCTTCACCATAATCAATGTTTTGACACAAGTGCACTAGATTTTCAAGTGTTTGGATATTATAAAGATAAGAAATTACCTGGATAACGAGGTTACATTTCACAATCAATTACGTATCCTTGGAGCCCTGGTTTATTATTGTTCTAAAATGACGAACGGGTGCCTGATGGTAAGCGTACTAAAATACTATAATAGACTTTCTTTTCACACGTATCGAAGAAAGATACATCATTCTGGAGATTCGTCTCGACAAGATCAACCTTTGGAAACCGTGCAGTTCCTCCTAGGACACGGGCCTTCTCTCGGTGAGAGGGAGTGGACCTTATGTCACATGTCTTCGATTTTTTGGTTCTATGACATGTCGGTTTCCTCACGATGTTTTCCTTCCCCGTTTTTGGAGCAGTGGTAATGAAATAATTTACACAAAGTAAAACGCCAGTTTGTGTTCCTTGGAAACCTATGATTTTTTTTTGTTTACGGGGCGAAACCTCCGAAAGGCGACCGCTCTTTGGGGATTAGACCAGACAGTGTAGGATTCTAACCGACTAAAACCCCTGGTGGCCACCATCAGCAATTTCCCAACAACTACCGTCGCAACCGAAGACACCTTTTGTTTGCCGTGCCCTGGTGTCGCACCATGGCGCGTGCTAAGTCACCAATACCACGCTCGCTGTCTGCTCTAAACGCTCTCCTGTGCGCCAATTCTGACTGTGACTTGTTTGTGGATGGTTGGCCGTTTATACTGTCAGAATGTTTGCGTTTTTGTGAGAAGGATGTATAATCGTGTTTGTATTTTATTTTAGTAAAATGTAGTAGGTACATAAGTTTCTCTGTGTCTTCGGTTATTGTAATTGGTATGTACCGTTTTAATTGAAGTAAATAAATAAATAAAAATAAATACCTAAATGGAGGGGGAAACTGTGAGCCCTTAATAGTCCAACCCAGAACCCCGTATATGCGACGTCTGTTAAGTAACATCCCAGGGGGCGAACCTGTGACCAACAACTCGTAAGTCGCGGTGAAGAAATAGGTCCGACCGGTAGAGGGTGGCACTTAACTTGCGGACCTGCAGCAGAGAGAAGAGGGCCGCGTGTTATCAGCAGATCTATTTATAGCGCCGCGCGGTGTGAGGGAAGAGGTGTGGGGAAAGGGAGTAGAGCGCGGACCATGTCACAAAGTTCAAGTTCAAGTTTAAATGTTTTTATTTCAAATAAGCTTTAACAAGCATTTATGAAACTTTATTGACTCTAGTAGCACGGTTCCAAAAAGTTGATCATACGGAGAAGAATCTGGCAAGAACCCCACTCTTTACTTTACTTTTAAGAGCTATAGTGACACAAAATTACTTCAGATTGTAAACAACAGTATCAGCACCAATATCATTGTAGGTATACATAACCTTGACAGAGCAACATCGTAACATAATTTTACAGAATGGCGATAAGAGATTATTTAATTATAATATTATAGGTATTTATCGATGTATGTACGGAATGCGTAGTTTTAATAATGAAGAACCTTTTTGCTATCAGTAAAGGCTATAGGTTGGCAACCTTTTCTTCTCTATAAATTACTTTGACCCATGTTGATCTTGATTTTCCCAACCGCTTTGGGAATTTCCGCCTTTAGGCTGATCGTTCTGTCTGGGTTAATTAAGTGTGTTTTTATACATAAACATCGAAATTAGTAAAGAAAATAATCAAACATGTGAAACATATACGAATTATTGTCTTTACACCGACTCTTTCTATTAAATTTACCATTGCTAAACTACTTGCGGACAAATTCAGATAGGCTTAGTTATTTCGAACAAACTATACCAATATTTCTTTGTCGTGACCAAGGAGGTTGCCGATTTGGTTGTAAATAGATCGCCTTATAAAGCACTTCTCAAACACTTATCAATATTAGTACACACATAAATTAATAAAATACCTATCCGCGACGCACTTGACTTGATTCTCACTTAATTGTAAAAGAGATCGTCATTTATTTTGACCTTGACATTTCCCGCCATTACCGTTGAGTTTGACATTCTGATCGCGCGAAAGTAATATTTTTTATGGAGCATAGATGACACGTTTACAAATGAGGTCGCGTACGGAGGTTTTATTGAATTGAAAAAATAATGCCTTTCTGATTAATAGACTGTGAATCAACGTAATTAATAATTGACGCAATGCAGAGCAAAGGCCTTCTCATACAGGAAACTAGCATTCACCACCGTTGGTGAATAACTACCAAAATTCTTTCATCTGTCAATTTGAGGCCTATATTCGGAAAAAAATCGGGCCCCCTATACATATTTCCCATTCGTCATTATTTTGGAAAATTGATGTCGTATTCATCTCATCTCATATTCTCATTTTTATTCTTTTAAGTAATAGATCTGTTATTATTATTTTTACTGCAGTGTGCGGCCGTGACATTTGGACGTTGCGGTATTTCTAGTGTGAACTTTAAAATTCCGCTCACGATCTATCAAAGAATCTTGGTTCGAATATAACAGACAGGAAAGGTACTTGGAATTACGACTCTATCTAAATAAGCATTATTAAGTAAAAAAATCTTTTAGCGCGAATTATCTCTCCAGCGACAAATTACATATTATTTTTTATTGGTTTTTCGCAAATTGAACGTCTTGAACCCCCGACGCAAAAACGACGGGGTGTTATAAGTTTGACGTGTCTGTGTGAGTCTGTCTGTGTCATCGACCGAACGGATGGATCGATTTGGATTTAATTTCAATTGTGGGGTTTTTATTTTATTTTATTTTTTTTGTATACATTTTTATGAGGGCATAAAAACACAGTTTACAGTCCACTAGCCTATTGTATAGCCATAGCCAACATCATCAACATTGAGAAACGTGTTCAGAATGTTATATAGCCTTCACCTGTGATGGGGCACTGAACCTTACGCTATGCAGTCCCCTACCTTTGCAGTGTTGCGCACAATATCAACCTACAGTATGTGTAAGCGACGCATTTATAGTTGAGAACAGATTAGGTTTTGAAAAAGGAACAGTTTAAGGGTAAACCTTCAGGCGTGAAATTAAATTTCTTTTTGGTTTTTCGCAAATTGTTCAATTTCTATAAATACTAAAACTCGTTATCGTGGCGCATAGTAGGTACTACCTAGATTAATTTTAATTGGGAACAACGACGAAATTGACAATTTACACTATTATTGCTACGATAACGATTTTTAAGCAAAAGTTTAATCTTTACTTAAGGGTAAATTTTTTCTCGGATTTTCGCAAATTTTTCGGATATAACACATTCTAGGTGCAAGGCGGTAGAAATTGCGATATCAACAATAACTTATTTCACGATTGAGTTATATTTTTTTTGCTAAAAATCGTTATTGTCAAAGATCTTGGTGTAAAATAATGGATTCGGCCAAAAATGTCAATTCACACATAAATCTCCTACGATAAGGATTTTTAAGCAAACGTTTTAACGTTACCTATTCATAGAACCCTGAATGTGACAAATCACAACAAAATTCATTAATATAAAACAAACAGGTTTCTCCTAACGTCAAAGGCGTAATTCTAAAATCATACGACCTTATTCCGCCTTCCCTTTCACTTTCCGTCGCCTGCCTAAACGTTACAAAAGACACGTAATCGTATTGTGCTAAATGCTATGACTAAAATAGCTGACTGGAACTAAGGTTTTACATAAACATTGATGCTCTTTTTTATGTGATAACTCGGCAAACGATCAGGCGAGCCCCCTGATGGTGTGTCATCGCTGTCCATGGACATCTGCAATACCAAAGGAGTTGCAAAAGCCTTTCCGATCCTAATATAAGAAAAAGGGAAGGTAAGGAAAAAAGGAGAAAGAAGTGGACTGAGGGAGGAATTGGGTTTACGACATGATAAGTATCTGTCTGATATCGATAAAATCGACGTGATTTAGTAAAATCTCTGGATTTTTCTATAACATTCTTTTGTCTCTGTGTAAAAATATAGCTATGGTTATACTTCCTAGTTCGGTTATTAAGGTCATGTCATTCAGGAAGTGGTTTTAGAGGTTCAATCTCAACTCCTCCTCCCCGAAATGTCGAACGAAACCCACCATTTTGACTTTATTTACTCGAACTGTTGTTTTTTAAATAAAGTTGCTCGTAATTCCGTTATTTCATCACTCTTGCTCCCAAAACGATGAAGGAGAACATCGTGAGGAAACCGACATGTCCTAGAACCAAAGATTCGAAGACATGTGACATCTACCAACCCGCACTGGGCCCGCGTGGTGGATTACGGCCCTCTCCCTCTCACCGAGAGGAGGCCTGTGTCCCAGCAGAACATTATAGGCCGATTATGCTATTCTTATGCGTGGTGTCTGCAGTTTTGTGAGACCAACATTCAATTTTTTTTTTTTTTTTTTATGGTATAACTCGGCAAACGAGCAGGCGAGCTACCTGATGGTAAGTAGTCATCGCTGCCCATGGACATCTGCAAAACCAAAGGAGTTGCAGATGCGTTGCCGAGCCTATTTAGGGAAAGGGAGGGGAAGGAAGAAAGGAGAAGGAAGGGGATTGGGGGAGGAATTGGGCCTCCGGCCCTCTCGCTCACCGAACGAAGCGCAGTAACTAAACGCTACTACTCGGACGTCGGTCTTCTGCGAGAGTGTGGTACCTACTTCCCCGGTCAAGCCGGCCCATTCATGCTGCGAACAGCGTGGCCCTACCACGACATGACATTGTTTCCAAGTTACATAATTTGGGTAATAGCTCGCCTCTCTACGTCATCTTAAAACAATGTAAGTAGGATGTAGGCGTTTTAATATAATGACTTAAATTGTGTCTATTTACACAATTGCTTTCAAGAGAGATGACAGAATTGAAATGTAGATATTTTATTCAACAACCATTTACGGACAAGTAATGTAAGTTAAGATCATGTTCATCATTATATTGTCCCACTGCTGGGAACGGATCGCCTTTCAGAATAAGAGGGATTAGGCTATAGTCCACCACGCTAGCCTACTGCGGGTTGACAGACTTAACATGCCGTCGAGAAAATCTCTCAGGCATGCAGGTTTCCTCACGATGTTTTATTTCACAGTTTAAGCGCGTGATGATTATTTATTAACTAGTGTGCGCCCGGCGGAAATAACCGCAATATTTTTCTGCACTCTTTCTATGAATGATCTTTAATTATGCCAAATCTCACACTTCTCCGTGCACGCATATCACAAGATACGCTAAAAAGGCATAAAGTTTTTCTTCACGTATTTATAAATAGATACGCACCTGACTTCGAAAAGTCAGAATAGATGTAGACTCTCCCTACGTAATGTGTACTAATGGAGACCCACAATTCGCCGGTATGTTTAGGTCCCATGTAGAGATGGGACTATACCCGGTAAAAACCCAGACTTTGGGTAAATACCTATTTATACCCATTTCTAAATTGCCATTTTTAATTTATACCGGGTAAAAATTACAATCAGTTTAATTTAAACTAATTGTTGTATTTTTAACAGATACTTTGACATACAAAATTTTATAATTGATTTTTATTTGAGACTGTCGTCAGCACAACATACGCGTACATTGTTTTCTCATTAGAACAAAAGAAGAGTATAGCACTATAACTGTGCAATAGGGACGACGAGATGATGATGATGACCAACACTAATCTTACAAAATTACTAAAATAATTATGAAGATTAGATTACAATAATTAATGAAGGATATATAAGCTATACGAGTATGAAACTAATTGTGCAATATTAATATTTTTTGAATTGGTTACTATTTCTTACTGTATTACTGTCCGAGTTCCATTTATTTATTTATTAATTCTTTATGCACCGTTGGTACAAAGGCGGTCTTAATACCACATATAATTAAAATGAAAAAATCTAAGTAATTGTTACTCATTGACTTGTTTTGAAATGTTGTCATGATATATAGACATAATTATGTTACTTATCTATATATTCTTAAAGGTAGTGTGCAGCATTTAGTTAACTTTATAACGTGCAATCAGTACAATATTCAATGCTTGTTTTTATTGTAATTCGTTCATTTAATTTGAAAATTTATGTTGATTAAAGTTTTAAAAGACATTTAACTTCGTTTTATTTAAAATCAATACTTTATCTTTAATGGTCAAGGTCAAAATTAACGTGGTAGATCGTAGTATTGATGACAAAGTCAATTAAATAATATTATGACAGTATTCATTTCATGACAAAGCCATTTCAATAATATAAACACAGTCCTCATTTTTACCCAGTATTTTTAATTAAAACCCGGTAAAAAAGGGTGTTTATTCTATTTTACCTATTTTACCCTTTCCTTCCAATTTTTACCTTACCATTTTTTACCCACCCGCCCATCTCTAGTCCCATGTAATAGGGGCGAGCCTATTTCCATTATAACCGGTTACAAACTCCGAGCTGCTACTGATAATGTTGTTGAAAAACCCAATAACACTTTGCTCGACCCCAGGATCTCTAGCGTAGCAGAGGGGACCACTAATGAGGCAGTATAGCAGATTTTAAAATTATAGGCCGATTATATTATTGATTATATTCTTATTACATATAATTATGTAAACTTTTGACTGCCTCATTAGTCGAGTGATCCTAAGTGCGACTGCTACGCTAGAGGTCCTGGGCTCGATCCCCAGGTCGAGTAGTGTTATTGGGTTTTTCTATGAAATTCCCAGTGGCAGCTCGGAGTCTGGATTTGTGCTCGGTTAATGGCAATAAGCTCGCCCGCTATTACATGGGACCCAAATATACCGGCGAACTGTGGGTGTACATTAAGTACACCTCTGTGTTAAATAATATTTTTTTTATTTGGGCTCAGGATAGGAAAATGAAGAAACGGTATATTTGTTTAAGGGGCTTAATAATATTGAAATTTTGTCACAGTGATATGGTATGTTTATTTATGTTTAATTTCGTAATTATTCAGTAAGTGAATGATCACATACCTACATTAATTAAAAATAGATTAATAACGCCTAATTGGCCTAGTATTACAAAAAAGAGTATTCTAGACAGGTTGTATTTAAAAACGAAGTACCTACTTACGATTATTGCAAATTTTAAATTCGCAATCTTTTCGTAAACCGGTCGCGAGTTCGGTTTGCGGTGGCTTAAGAAACCCGTTATTCTAGTTTGGCAATACATTACGATCTAAATGTCAGCATTTTATTATTGTTACTTTATTTGCGGTTCGAAAGGTTAGATTTAAAAGTTCAAAGGAACTATTATGACAGTGAATGAAGCTATGTCATCGTTTTTCGAAGGGTTAAGTACATGCGGCTACACATTAAGCTATACAAAACCAGTTTAGACTGACCTCCCATTGTAAAGGTTTTCCGTACAATTCTAGGCTAGCCTAAACTGGTTTTGTATAGATTGATGCGTAGCCGCGCGTACCTACTTTTGCTTTCCTAATTTTGAGCGATCACATCTTCATCTTCACAATAATAAAACCGAATCAAGAACTTATTTTTTTTTAAGACGTCAGGGAATTTGATAAAATAATAAAAAAAATATTTAAAAAATACTTTAATCATTTTACCAAGTATATGGAATAATATATAAAATCTCATTTATTTATTATGACTAATATATTTAAGTACATAATTATAATACAAGGTCTTACTTCTAAAGTCAACTGACATTTTATTTCTTTTTAGATGCCTTTGCAAATATATTTTCATTGACGTAGCTATAATTTAATATAACAGAACTTCAGACTCCCAAAAATATTGTATTTTTTTTATTTATGGCCAGATCAGCCTAGCCCGCCAAATTCAATCTGTTTTGGTATTTGCTCAAATTGTATTTCATAGATATTTTTTTTATAATAATTTCATCATAGTATTTTTAAAACTCTTTCCATTTTACACAGACACAAAGAAATTTCATATATTTTGCGTTTTTTTTATTGAAAACAACTTTATTAATATATTACTAAATTATATTGAATAATTGTGATACATTTTAATTTTTCTATAGTTTATAACTATGTTTACGAAACAAATATATTTTTTAAATAATAAATACGCAAGTTGAGTATATTTTCAACAACCTTGACACTTATTATTGCAATACTTTACAAGTAAAATTACAAAAACAAAATTTGAAACATATAATTATTATACAATATTAATTAGAGCATTAAAAGCCCACAAAACGGAATTGACGACTACTTTCTAGCAATCAGCGCTACCAACATAATTAAATATTGTGATGAATTATATTCTTGGGAAGCAATTAATGAAATAAAATTCTATTTCGGCACCGAGATCTAAAGACGCTTTTTACAAATCAATGTTTTGGTTTTTTAGCAGGTCACGCTGACGTTTCCTGGATGACAGCCACGAACGCCGAAACAAACCCAAAGATCATCAGCCCACCGAAATGTATCATTTATTTCGAAAAGACTATTTGATTTGTCACAAATTGTAACAAAAACCAAACAAAATGTACTAAGCGAAAGCGATGTCTTAATTTAATTAATCAAAAATATATCATAATTAAAATTCCCAAAATCAGTGCTAACTAATAAATTTAAAACATAATTTTTGTGATGATTTATATTTTAAACTAATTAATAAAATTAAAATATGTAACAAAACAAATGTGACTGGCAGTAAAAGCTAAATTTATTTCTGAAGTCGTTAAATAATTAAAAAGTGAATTAGGCAGTTATTTAGCTAAACTATACATTAAAGTATAATTATTATGTCTTTTAATAAAATATTTACCTAATCATCTATTACACATTTTTCAAGTTTTAATATTTTTTGAGCATGCAACAGACGGGGAGAGGAATATAATCCTTTAAGTAAATTTAAAATAACATTTCGCTTTAAAAAGCATAAAATATTTTCTTTTAATTAATTGAAAACCGTTTGGGTAAAATATTTTACCGCATTATTATTTAACTTAATCATTTAAAATGATTGCGCATTCTCTTGCGAAAAACTGAGAATCTTTATAAAAAAAAACAGAATATTAGTGCAATAGAAACTAAATTGAGTCCACAAGCCTTGTCTTAAAAAAATACATCGATAAATCTATCAAAATCAAACAAGCAACTAAAGATAATAATATATTAACGTTATCTTAGATACCAATATTGTTTCATTGCGATTGTGTTGAGATATTGGCGCAATTATGAGTAGGCATACGTAATATTATTACGCGCACATGAAAAGGGGTCACACAGACAAAAAACAAGTCTTCATAACTTTAAAACAAGATTCACTGATGGCCTTGAAAGTAAAAGTGAAATTAACGCGCCAAATTATTTCACGGTTTATACATTCGATATTTAAACTTCGTTGTAAAAAATAACTCTTCAAAGGTAAACAACACTTAATATTTTTTTTTTTATTGTTGTTATTAAATAATAAAAGTTGTTTTAGTTTATTTTGTGCTATTAATGATAAAAGTTTCGGTGACTCAACAGGGATAAAAAGCTTCGTTTATAAAAAAATCTGTATTTTTTATAAACAAAGCTTTTTATCCGTATTCTAAGAATGAAGAGTTACTCAATAACTCAGTTTTTTATTTTTAGTAGTAGTGGGCAAGTATCGGTTTCTTATTTTAAAAATAATTGGCAGTTTAAAATACGTTCTTATTTTGAAATGAATAAAAAAATAAGATAATTTTTCCCGCGTACCTAAATATTATTCGCGCGTATGAATCGATTATAGTAGGTAATTTTCTTAATTTGCTTGGCAGCCAATATGTTATTTGTAACTAGAATTTCATACAACGAAGGTATAAAATTCTTGGTTTGTAAATGGTATTATAATGAAAGTATTTGTCAATAGACATGGATGCCCAAATACCGTGGAATAATTAAGTAATTCTAATGAGTTACATAAACTAATTAAAATTAATGCAACTAATTATTGCTATAATTTCCTTAATTAGACGCAAATTATAAAATAATTATTAAATTTCTTAATCAATAATGACTTAAATTTCACATCACTTAGTCCTTCAATTTAAAATACATTAGAAGTAAATTCATAGAATATCCAAAAGAGAAAATTAAAATCTTTGTCCCAACAATATCAACAATACATACCAAACAAATTTTAAATCAGATATTTTTTTAAACTTTTAAATATCAACAACCAAAGAGTCCTTCGCACAATTTTAGCACAGTTTGAGTACTATCCTAGTGGTTACCGTTTACTCCATTGCCATTGGAGACCGATTCCTGCAAGCTTTTGAGGTGGAAGGGGCTGATTGTAAATACCTCTCCGCTCACCAAGTCTCGCAAATTCTCTCCTCCATATGACAGTAGCGGTGAGATCTCAACATCTATGTTATCTTCAACAACACCTCCCGCTTCCCTGATGTATTTTCGGTGCAACCTCAAGAGATCCTCTCGAGCAGTTGACGGACAGTCTTTCTTTGCAGCATCAGAGTTTTTCAAAGCAGAAAACTCAACATCTCTAGCAACTTCTAAACAAATGAAGTTTTCAGCAAATTCGAAGACATCGAAAATAAACTTCTCCATTTTAATTCCATTTGGTTCTGTTGGCTTCTGACGTACACCCTCATGGTCAACAAAGGGAATCTTCTTCTTAGCAATGTGGAGTTTCAATTTGGATTCAAAGTTACAGATTTTCGTTAAAAATTCAGATGAGAAATAGTGGTTGCAGATATTACCAGCAGAGAAAGTGAGTCTGCCATCTGCATTCCGACTTTCTGCTGCTTCATCGGTAAGTTCTGAGTACTCTACCACTTTGTAATGTCCATTCACTCTGCACACAACACCAACAGCTTCACTAGGAGTAGATTTCTGGACAACCTTAGCAGCACAATCAGCATTTTTGCTCTTGCAGTAACCAATAAACACTGGGTCTGCTACTTTAATCAGAATATTGTCAACGGAATGAGCATGTAAATGCTCTACACCACGCTTGGAAATGTCTGCTAGAACCCCTTGAGTCTTCAAAGCTCTGTAAAGTCCTCCGTTACCATCGGGTGCTGATGAAACATGATGTTTTTCATCTAGAAATATTTTTCCTTCAAAATCAAAGCATGGTAACGTTCCCTGCTCGAAGTAGACAATATCCTCTTCGTTCAGACCGAAGTATGAGTGGCTTTTGAAGTAGTCTGCTGTTGGTCCCTTAGTATGCTGCGAAGTCATGATGTACCAGGTAATTTTACCGTCCTTTCCATACTTCTCAGCGGCCATTTGCTGTACTCTGACAATTCTTTCAGCCTGAATCTGGAACAGTGTCTTCTTTGATGGTAATCCAACATCGTACATACCTTTGGGGTGTCCGAATCCAAGCCTAGTGGCCTGTCCTCCAGCGAGAAGCAGCACACCAACTTTCCCATCACTAATTTCCTTTAAACCAATACTTTCATACTCCTCAATTTTCTCATTCGTCAAATTAGGAACCGCTTCGTAATGGGAATCGGGGATGGGTTTTAAATCCTCAACCTTTTCCAAAATCACTTTAGTTTGTTCGTTTGCGCGCCTAAATAATTCATTTACTTCTGCGAAGTCGATTTTTTCGATATCAGTTAATAGTTGCTCCCGCTCTTTTTCGCCGATTTCCAGCCAGTAGTTAAGGAGATGTCCTTGACCATGGAGGTTCAGGTTTTCAAGCAACTTCTCGTAAGACATTTTTATTTTGTACTTATGACTGCCCGGCGCGATTAGAAAGCGTACACTGTTTCATGGTTGCGAACAAGATAACATTTTCACTAAATTCTCCCACCACGGTTGTCCGATACACGTCGGCTCGATTTGACATTTGCGACAGACATTTTTGTATACAAATCTTGTATTTACATTTGTGCCAGTACCACGACATGAAAATAGGAGTAGTTTTTAATTTTGCAGTATACATTGCTGGGTTTGACTTTGTAAGTTTGGAGAGGAACAGGTGTATGATTGTTTAATAGTGACAGAAGTGTAACACAGATGGCATTGCTACAGAGCTATAATCTGATATAATTATAGTACCGGCCAAGCGTTCTGAAAATATGTTTTCAACTAAATTATTTACTTTGACAGTTAAAAAAAATACTATTTTAATTTTCTTATTACTCCGCATTTTTATAAAGATTAGAATCAGTGTAGCTCAATTCATTAGATTCATTTTAAGGAATAAAACCAAACCTGTATTTTTGTTGAATATTCATTTAAAATACTTTTACAAATCTGTAATAATTGTATTCTCGAACGCACCAACATTTTGACTATGGAACTTATTTGACATCTTATTTACAAAAAATCTCCTTGGATAGGTACTGTCAATACATTTCAAATGTTGTAAAACACCTACGATCGATAAAATACCATTACAAAAATGTTTTATCGCAAAATCACAAGACAGTGTAGTTTCTTGAAGTTGAGGAGGTGCAGTGGGTAGACCATAAGTCTATCTTTGAAAATATAGTAGTCTATGGCCGCCATGCGGGCGTTCTGTCAAAAAAGATGTCAAATGGCTTTATTCGGGACGCACTTTATTTACTCTTGATCGTAAATGGATTCGTACTTAGTATCGTGTTTAATGTGATAAACAGTATATTTTTTATACTAAAATTGTTATTACATAACATATTTAATGTAAATATGACTGAGTCGACGAAAAAACGCAAGAGAAACTCGAATGAGCATCCTAACCAAACTGTGGCATTTCGAGGTTTCATAGATGCTAACTGGCAAAAATTCCTATCAAGCAGCCTTATCATGGACAAGAAAACCGAGAAACCAGCACAGGAGAACAACAAGGACCAGTTTACAGGCACATTCAGGCGCGCCAGAAAGAAAAAAGCTAAAAATCATGACAGCGTTCAAAACGACCTCAGAACTCTAAACTTGGCATCAGATACTAAAACCTTAGTCAATAACGTAGAACTAAAAAAAAATAGTGAAAATAAAAATGGTGTCGTGAAAAATAATGCTAATAATAAAAATAGAATTACCAAGTTTTTAGCAATAGATTGTGAGATGGTTGGAGTAGGTTATGATGGAAATGACCATATGTTGGCAAGAGTGTCTATTGTCAACAAATTCGGGGATTGTATTTATGATAAATTCGTAAAAGCGCGGGAAGAAGTCAAAGACTATAGAACAGATATAAGCGGAGTTAGAAAAGAGGATTTACTCAACGGGGAAGACTTCACGACTGTTCAAAAAGAAGTCTCAGACTTGATCAAAGGGCGTATCTTAGTAGGGCATTCATTGAAGAATGATTTATCTGTTCTGTTTCTGTCGCATCCTAAACGAAATATTAGGGATACATCTAGATATAAACCATTTAGGAAGGTAAGGATAGAAATAATTAACAATATCATTATCAACTCATATCATTGTCACACTGCTGGGTGTGGGTCTCCTCTCAGAATGAGAGGGATTAGGCTATAGGCCACTCCACTAGTCTAGAAAATCTCCCAGACGTGCAGGTTGTCCCACAATGGTTTTCTGCACTGTTTACGCATATGATAATTAATTATTAATATTTGCATGACTTCGAAAAGTTCAGTTTGGTACACTTTACCCCACCTGCACCCTGCATGCCTCATGTGGCCTGGCCCATCTGGTGTTTCTTTATTTTAAACCATTAAACTTTTTTTTTTGTGGACTGCAACACCAAAACTTAGAAGTGTTTGTGACCCCTATGAAAAATTGGTTGATATAGATATCACTTCTTTAGCAAATTAAACTAACAAAAGACTTAATTTTTACCTGATCCTTATTTATTTTTCAGATCACTAAAGGCAGCACTCCCTCGCTGAAACGTTTAGCTAAAGAAATACTTGGTATCGATATACAATCAGGAGAACACAGCTCCGTAGAAGATGCCCGGGCAGCTATGCAGCTATATTGCAATGTTGCCCGACAGTGGGAACCAACATTAGCTGATAAGAGAGGTAAAAAGAAGGTCAACCCTGATGATGATTAACAGCATGAAGTCCAAATATGATTATTAGAGCCTGGTTTTGTCGAGCTGTTTCATAAAATCCATACAGTCTGCATAAGATATAGAGGAGAGCCTAAACATATGCTTCTATATTTTTTTTTATAAAAAATTGATGTATTTAGCATAAATATCTATGTAAAGTCAGCAGGTGAAGGTATACAAAACTGTCAAAGTTCTCCAAATGATTTTAAACCTTAAATTGTTGAAGATAAAGTTCAAAATCAACTAAGAAAATTTGTCATTTTGTGGTAACTTGATGTGCTGGCCACCGTACTTAGCTCCTATGAATCAGACAAGTCATTGTCACATTTAAACTGAATTTCGATATTTAGAAGCATATGTTTATGATTGTGATTGTCCATGTATTTTGTTCCTAATATCCTTATTCCAAAACACTCAGACCACAGATACTAGAATTCCATTTAAAGTTCCATTTTAAAAATCTATAGCTGCTATCTCTATTAACATCAAAATGACAAGACAGATATATGTTTCAAAGTGTCATTTGTCTAGAGATTCGTATTTTATTATATGATAGTGGCTATCATATAATAAAATACGAATCTCTAGATACGATCCATAAAAAAGGCTGTACGATATCTAACAACACGCTACGATCCTTACTGACGACGATTTACGACCTAAAAATACCGGCTAAGTGTGGGTGTACATTAGTACACCTCTGCCTAGAGAATTGTTTTTTTTAATATTCAGAAATAAATATAATTTTGAGTGTTTTGGCGGTAAGGCCTTAAATGTTGCATATATTCTAAACAACGGTGCTTATTGACAACAACTGTGATGACACTATCTCTTTCTAACAAACATAATTAGAAAAGGAATGAAAATATTCAGAACTGTCAAACATGTCATCAGTATGTCATTGTCATCTACGGAAATAGTTGTCTTTAGGCTTCAAAGTAACACCAAAATAAATGTATGGATAATTAATATTATTTACCTAGGTAGTAATTATAGAACACTAGCAGAAATTGTTGAAAGAATCTGTAATTCCATGAAAATAAATATGTCACCTCTTAACAACTAATTCTTGTAAAAAACTACCAAGTAGCATATTTTGACAAGACTAAATATCTTCTATCCGTTTTATTAGTTAATTGTTAAATCGGGTCTCCACTTATGTTAATAACTTTCGTGTCGGTTACAAAAAATATTTCATATTTCAAAGTTTCCACTAAAGGAAAATTTATAACACAATAAAATCTAATTTTCCCTGAACAACTGGTAACACTTGTATGATAAACAAAATAGGGCAGTTTTCCTACGTGGAGACCCGGCTTTAGAAAGAAACTTTGATTATTGTATATTAACTATTTTGTCGTAATAAAATCAAGAAAAAAAATAAAAAGGTTTATAGTAGAGTTACTATGATTACGTCGTTCATGTTTCTACAATATTAAACTAATGTTTGCCAAACGTTAATGTTGTTGAATAAAATATATTTTTTTATTACGCACGAATGTATTTTTATTTAATTTTTAAAGGAAATTGCTTATCCCGTCAAATTCTAATTTAATAGTAGCGTAAATTAAAAATTTTGGTATAATCCCTTTTTTACACTTCTTTCTGCTAAGAAAACGATTTTGCAAAAAAAAATATACTCAAATTGTGAAACAGTTATTGTTGATGTAGCCTTTATTTTTCTACTGCCATTACCTAGAATGTACTAATATACGAACAAATTCCGAAAAACCAAAATAAATTAGGATTTGGCGCTCAAAACGTGACGATCGCCGATCGATGTTTCATCTAACGGCTAGGCTTAGTTTTAGCCGGCCTCACTTCTTTGTTCGCAAAGTTCCATCTTAACTTTTTATTTGATCTGAGCTGCAAACCAGCAGTCGAGCTACCTGATGGTAAGTAATCGCGGCCACCCATAAACATCTACAATACCAAAGGGTTTGCAGATGCGTTGCCGATCTAAGGGGACTGAGGGAGGAATCGGTCCTCCGGCGCTCCATATTCACCATACGAAACGTATCAGTGGACGCAACATGGATACAGTTTGTTCGAAATCAGTAAGCCGATCGGAAGTTAGCCGTTCCGAACTACCGCGGTGCTAAAATCGTTTAATTAAGTGTTTTAATACATAAATATCGAAATAAGTGAACAAAATAATTAGAAATGTGAAACATATACGACTCTAATTATCTTTACACCGACTCTTTCTATTAAAATTTACCACTTCTAAACCACTTGCAGACAACTTCCGATCGGCTTACTTATTCCGAACAAACTGTACTGCTACTTGACGTCGATATTCTGTGGGAGGGTAGTACTTCCCCGGTCGTGCCAGCAAAGCTTCTACTACTAAAATAAAACAATACAATAAAAAAGAACTGCACTTTATTATATCAATATTTTTTTATACAAATGTTTACTATATTATGCCACAGTTAAAATTCAATTTATACATGACACTAACTATTTTAAACACTAGTTTTTTTTAAATAATTTTTCGTTGCTTGTTTTGAAATGTGTGGATGGATATTTTTTTAATTTGTGTATTATTTTACAACGTTCGGAAATCACTTTTATCTTAACTCTTGTTATATTGTTGGGATTTGGGACAGGAGTTTTAAAAAGCATTGCGATAAATAAAAAAATACTAAACAGACATAACGCTCACAATTAAAGATAAGTAAATAAATAATTCACACATAATTGTATATTTAGCTCGCATTTTACCTTGACAAAATAGATGACTCACAGAATAAATCAAAAATATAAATTGCTGTATAATTACATTGAAGGGAACGTATTCGGAGTTGTTGAAATAGCGCTTTATGATTATTTATACCTGCAGGTTTATATGGATTTATGCCCGGATATTTATTTTTGATGGCCAATTTTTTTATGAAGTACTTATTTCTTTTTACCAAAAACACTTCGGCATAAATCCATCACTAATACAGAAGTAAGTTGAAATCTGTCCCTAACCCGCCGTTACCACTGACAACAAAACATGTTGCAAACAGCTAGCTATCCCACGCACTCTTTGAGAGTTAGATGTTTGCAACATGTTTTGTCGTCAGTAGAAACGTGGGGGTTATAAAGCACGGACGTGCGAATTCAATTTGTTTTATTATTAATTTTATGCACACACAGTACGCACAGCTTTACGTCGAGCTATACAAATCCAGTTTACGCTGGCTTCTTAATGTATAGAAAGCCTAAATAGTACGAGGTCAGGTTAAACTGGAATTGTATAGCTTGCGTAGCCGTGTGTACATGCAAAAGCGAACTTAATGCCTACGGCATTTTCTACCAGTCGACCTTAGGGTGATGTAAAATTTGTAGGTGATCTAAGTAAAATTGGTAGGTGATGTAAGTAAAATTGGTAGGTGATCTAAGTAAAATTGGTGGGATCACAATATTCACGAATGCAATACACTTATTTACAAGGCCATTTATTGTCTTTACAACGAATTTTTGTATTTAAAATGTTACCATAACACAGAACATTACGGTTCTTTTTTGGGAAGCAAAGACTTGTCTATAGTTTTTACGCAATTACGTATTAAGCTTTGTCATACACATTGTTTGATATATTTTAAGTTTATAGTTAAATAAACAAAACGTATTTAAAAATTAAATAATACCACAGCAATTCAATTGCGGACAACAGACGAGCAGTAGCGATTCACGTAATTAAAACCGTAGCGATATCGCAGCGACTTAAACGTTGAAACACTTTTCCAGTGTTATGTGAATACTGTCAAGCCAAAGTATTAGAACAATTCTTGCCCAACGAACATGCTTGAATACGGTTCAACGATTTTTCAATAGGATGACTCCTAAATCGGTCCGTTCAACGGATATGAATAGGAAAACTGTTTCAGCGATTAAGTCGCTGTGACATCGCTACGGTTTTAATTACGTGAATCGGGCTAGAGTTATTTCGACCGGACTGAATATTTACCGGGTGACAACAAACATATTGCAAACGGCAACCTATCCGACTCACTCTTCGAGAGTTAGTAGAGTAAGATAGATGTTTGCAACATGTTTTGTTGTAAGTTCGAACACGGGAATAGAGCAACAAAAGTCAAAACAACATTGACATTGTAATATTGAGATTAAAATCGAGGTTATGTATGTTTATTGTCGTAGGCCGCTAGATGGCGGTTAAAACAACATTTTAATATCTTTTTTTTATAACTGGACACAAACAACGCAATGACTAGGAAATATAAATCCTATGACTCGCCTACACAACAGCTCACATTAGAGAAGGATGGCATTATATTATAAATAGTGCTATCTTGGTCTTACGTCGAAGAATATTTATTATGTCTAGAGAAATCATTACTGTTATATGATTTTTCACACTTTATACCTACGATTAAGGCAGATCGTATCGCCGAATGTAGATGAAGCGAAAGTAGTGGAAATCTATAGTCTCTGCCTACCCCCATGGGGGGACAGGCGTGACAATATGTAAAACATTCTAGATATACAGTTTGTTCGAAATAAGTAAGCCGATCGGAAGTTAGTCGTTCCGAACTACCGCGGTGATAAAATCGTTTAATTAAGTGTTTTAATACATAAATATCGAAATTAGTATACAAAATAATTAGAAATGTGAAACATATACGACTCTAATTATCTTTACACCGACTCTTTCTATTAAAATTTGCCACTTCTAAACCACTTGCAGATAAATTCCGATCGGCTTACTTATTTCGAACAAACTGTACAGGGCTACAGGTCAACCTATACAAATCCAGTATAAGCTGATCTCGCATTGTATAGATACAATAAGAGGCCAACGTAACCTGGTTTTGTATAGCTTGATGTGTAGCCGCCGTGCGTACTATCGCTTTTGTTTAAAACTCGTTATCGTAGCAAATAGTACTGTAAATATTGTCAACTTTGGTAGAATACTCAATTTAACCTTTTGAACGCCATTGTCACATATATGTGACAAACGAAATCTTACCCTGAACGCCAACGTCACAAATATATGACAAAATATACGTCGCACCATATTATGAAATAAACAATTTAATCATTACTTTAGTGTGTTTTCACTACCTTGTGTAATTTGACAGAAAAAGTGTCCTGGCGTCAGGGGTACGGCGATACGTTTATACTCTGGCGTGCAAAAGGTTAAAAAAAATATTATTCATGCGTAGGTACATATCTAAAATGTGTTAGAGACAGTACAATTTACGGAAAAAAGAAATATTGACGTACACACGGCTACAGGTCAACCTATACAAATCCAGTTTACTCTGGTCTCGCATTGTACAGGCTCTCCAAACAGTAAGAGGCCAGCGTAAACTGGTTTTTTATAACTTAATGTGTAGCCGTGCGTACCAAGGCGAGACGATCCCCCTTAAATACATGCCAATGTGTGGACAAGTCATTACATAAATAAAATTAAATGTTTATTTTTTATATTTCATACAGTACTTTTTTCTACTTATTGTGCAATCATAACTTATTTAAATAGATATTAGAGATAAGATTTACATGTAATCCAACTATTAACGTAACATAATGCTAGTATTCTCCGAAGGGTTAGGCAGAGGTGTACATAATGTACACCCACAATTTAGGTCCACTGTAATAGGGAATAGCCTGTTGACATTCACTCCAGCGGCTACTGTAAATATAGAAAAACCCAATTATATTGCTCGACCGGGGAATCGAATCTAAGACCTCTAGCGTAGCAGTCTCGCTTAGGACTAGACTAATGAGTTGATACAACTTTTTGATAAATTTATGTAAAAAAAAACGAATATACATTTTAGTGTTTGGTGGTAAATGATTTCTGATAATTCTGGTATTCACATACGCGACTTTCGTCAGTCCTGGATTCGATTCCCAATATGAAAATCAACATTTATTCCGTTAGGAAATACTCTTCTGGTCTCGTTACTTTGTATGTTAAGTCATAATTGTTCAGTTTGCCTAACCCAGGAATCGGACGGAGATCCTTACGCTTCGCAGCCGCGGTTGTAACCACTACACCTCTACAGTCAAACATGTACATCTTATCTCTAATACCTCAGCAACAATACTCGATGCTGACATATTAATTATGAATAATAATAACATTGTTAAAACCAAAATATGTAATTTTTCTTATTGGATAACTCGGCAAACGAGCAGGCGAGCTACCTGATGGTAAGTAGTCATCGCCGCCCATGGACATCTGCAAAACCAAAGGAGTTGCAGATGCGTTGTCGAGCCTATTTAACGAAAATGGATGAGAACGAGAAAAGGAGAAGTAAGGGGTATGAGAGAGGAATTGGGCATCCTGAGCTGCACACTCACCGTACGAAACGCAACAGTATGCATACTGCTACTTGACGTCGATATTCTGTGGGAGGGTAGTACTTCCCCGGTCGTGCTGACACATTCATGCTGGCATGTAGACATGCCAGCGAGACACTAAGTATTATACAATTGAGGCTGTCAGCGCAAAAGCGGCCTGACCCTCAATTTCGAATATCCTGACTTATGTACTACTTCTTCTTCTTCGAAGTGCCTCTCCAATTACTGGAGGTTGGCCGTCAGTTCGGAAAACTTCAGTCTGTCCTTCGCAAGGCGGAACAGTTCTGCGGCGCTGTTAGTCCACTACAAATGTACTACATCATCATCTTCAACCCATTACATTGTCCCACTGCTGGGCACGGGTCTCCTCTAAATACGAGAGGGTTAGGCTATAGTCCGCCACGCTAGCCTACTGCGGGTTGGCAGACTTCACATGACGTCAAGAAAATCTCTCAGGCATGTAGGTTTCCTCACGATGTTTTCCTTCACCGTTTAAGCGCGTGATAATTAATTATTAATACGCACATAACTTCGAAAAGTCAGAGGTGCCTGCCTTGGATTCTAACTCGAGATCTTTGACTTGGCAGTCCAATGGTCATATCACTAGGCTATCACTGCACTCTTTCACTCAAATGTACTACAAATTACTTAAATGTGCTCAAATTTATTGCACCCTTGCATTTCACCTATTGTTTACTTTTTCAATGTCATCTGTTGATGATTGGTGAAACAACAAAATTGGCCAGTCTTACATCAAATCTTAGATCCTTTTAAATATTTTTTAGTAGATAAGTCAAGATATGAATAATTGTGGGTTAGGTCACTTTTGCGCTGACAGCCTCAATTGTGGAATAGCCTGATCCGTCTCATTCTGAGAGGAGTCCCTTGCCCAGCAGTGGGACAATATGATGGGATCGTAATGACATTCATCTTCATCATATCAACAGGCTTGCTCTATATTTCATTAAATATACTAGTGAAATGTGTCTGTTACACCTCTGCCTAACCCTTCGGGGAATACAGGCGTGATGGTATGTAATGTACACCCACACTTCGCCGGTATGTTTAGGTCCCATGTAATAGGGGATAGCCTATTGCCATTAACCGGGCACAAAACAAACTCAGAGCTGCTACAGAGAATTTCATAGAAAAACACAATAACACTTTGCTCGACCTGGGAATCGAATCAAATACCTCAAGCATAGCAGTCGCAAAGCCAGTAAGTAAGTAGGAAACTAGCAATTAATGCAATATTTACAATATTTTGGTTTCATCAATGTTTATAATTTTAATATCTAATATTATACGCACCATCTTTGACAAAATTATACAGACATTATTTTGACAGAAATATTGATTTGGCAGACGTTTTTGATCGGACTGTCTGGATAATGATGTAATTTTTTTGTGCCAAATGAACCTACTGAAACCATCAGGCCTATATTTTCCGAAGTCCCATGTAATAGAGGGCGAGCCTATTGCCATTAACCGGGCACAAAACAAACTCCGGACTGCTACTGAGAATTTCATAGAAAAACACAATAACACTGCTCGGGAAATCGAACCCAGGATCTCTAGCGTAGCAGTCGCGCTTGGGACCACTAGCCTTTTGAACGCAATTGTCACATATATGTGACAAACGAAATCTTACCCTGAACGCCAACGTCACAAATATATGACAAAATATACGTCGCCCATTTTATGAAATAAACAATTTAATCATTACTTTAGTGTGTTTTCACTACCTTGTGTAATTTGACAGAAAAAGTGGCCTGGCGTCAGGGGTACGGCGATACGTTTATACTCTGGCGGTCAAAAGGCTTGACTAATGAGGCAGTCACTTCTACAGAACACTAAAATGACTTGTTTTAAAGATTTCTGTCTAAATAGATGCTGAATATTTTACACGAATGCTGACAATTTAACACGAAGCGACTGCCGTCAGCCCACCGCAACCAAATTTCTGGGCGACATCGATATTCGAAGTATATACTGGTTGTCAGACTTTTTGGGTGTCTGATTACCACTCAGGATTGTCATAGGTGTTCGTGTGACAACCGAGACCGATGGCTTAACGATTCAATAAGTTAAATGTTCACCCATCCATAGACTGGCCGCGGTTACGCCTGCTTAACCTTGAGGTTCAGCGATCCGCTTGTTTATTATTAGCTGGGCACGAAATAATTTTTAAATTATCTCATCAATGTTGATATTAAAATTACAAAGGACGGTACTGTTTCAAGAAATTTTTTATATTTAATATTTTTGTTTAAATTAATATTTAATATTAAAATGTCAATCAATATTTTTGTCAATTATAGTGAATTTTTTTAAAAAATCACAACATTACTAGTAAATAACAGAAAACAGAGTAAGCGCACCGATTGTCGGCATTATTTTGACAGAAATATTGATTTGGCAGACGTTTTTGATCGGACTGTCTGGATAATGATGTAATTTTTTTGTGCCAAATGAACCTACTGAAACCATCAGGCCTATATTTTCCGAAGTCCCATGTAATAGAGGGCGAGCCTATTGCCATTAACCGGGCACAAAACAAACTCCGGACTGCTACTGAGAATTTCATAGAAAAACACAATAACACTGCTCGGGAAATCGAACCCAGGATCTCTAGCGTAGCAGTCGCGCTTGGGACCACTAGCCTTTTGAACGCAATTGTCACATATATGTGACAAACGAAATCTTACCCTGAACGCCAACGTCACAAATATATGACAAAATATACGTCGCCCATTTTATGAAATAAACAATTTAATCATTACTTTAGTGTGTTTTCACTACCTTGTGTAATTTGACAGAAAAAGTGGCCTGGCGTCAGGGGTACGGCGATACGTTTATACTCTGGCGGTCAAAAGGCTTGACTAATGAGGCAGTCACTTCTACAGAACACTAAAATGACTTGTTTTAAAGATTTCTGTCTAAATAGATGCTGAATATTTTACACGAATGCTGACAATTTAACACGAAGCGACTGCCGTCAGCCCACCGCAACCAAATTTCTGGGCGACATCGATATTCGAAGTATATACTGGTTGTCAGACTTTTTGGGTGTCTGATTACCACTCAGGATTGTCATAGGTGTTCGTGTGACAACCGAGACCGATGGCTTAACGATTCAATAAGTTAAATGTTCACCCATCCATAGACTGGCCGCGGTTACGCCTGCTTAACCTTGAGGTTCAGCGATCCGCTTGTTTATTATTAGCTGGGCACGAAATAATTTTTAAATTATCTCATCAATGTTGATATTAAAATTACAAAGGACGGTACTGTTTCAAGAAATTTTTTATATTTAATATTTTTGTTTAAATTAATATTTAATATTAAAATGTCAATCAATATTTTTGTCAATTATAGTGAATTTTTTTAAAAAATCACAACATTACTAGTAAATAACAGAAAACAGAGTAAGCGCACCGATTGTCGGCTCTTCGGGCTTATATAAACTACTTTAAAGCATCGTTTTTTAAATTTGTTTCACATTCAACCGACAATCGGTGTTCCCGCCCTATAAACTTTAAATAATACGGTGTCACCAACAAATATAATAATATATACAATTAAGTAATAAGTACATTTTTAATACGTTAAGATGTCTTTACAAAAATCTACCATTATAGTAGGTTTTATAATTCGTGACAACATTTATAAATTTGGTGTCAAAAAAGGAATTTTAAGGTTACTCCTTTATACAAAAATCATATACATTTAGCAATAGAAAAATCTGGTTCTAGAAATAAATTTAACAGAAAAGTACTAAAAAAGCAAAGTCGCTATGGCTACAGGAAACACATTTAGATATTCTAGATTTAACTTTACTGCCATCCATTTATACATTTATTCTTAGCTTGAAAATGCAATTAACTTATTAGAAAGGATAAAAAGCAACAACTAAAACGTCGTCAATATAACAGAAAAAATATAATATTATAAGCTGGTTTAAAAATACTCAACCAAACTGAATGAAATTTATGTAGGACCAATCTAATACAATCCATTAATAAATAAAGAAAACATCATTCATATCGGCTGAGCATTTTCAGAGATATGATGATGCAAAAAAAAACAGGAATTGACAGAAGTTCTTCCTAGGAATTTGCAAAAAGAAATACGGTAATACGGACAGATACGTTTCACTTTCGCTCTTATAAGAATAATAAATCTATAGTCGACAAAAGCGGAAGTTTTTAAGGATATAAAACGGTAATTTTTGACTATCGAAGCAAACAGTGTGTATTTGTGTCTGTCTGTGGCAACATAGCTCTCAAATGATTGAAACGATTTAAATACGGTTTTTTTTCTTTTTGAAAGCTGACGAGTTCAAGTGTTCTTCGTCATGATTTAAGGAAATCTGTTCAGTCGTTTGAAGATCATCTGATCAGTTCTTTTTTGGTCGATAAAGGGTTACGAGCAAGTCTGATCGATACAAAATTTGGTCGTTTTTTTTTATTAATAGGTAACTTGTTCATTAACTTAGCTTTTTTCCAAAGATACCATGCTTCGTACAGATGGCAGTAGAGTTTACATCAATAATTATTTTGTGCAAAGCATTTAAAGATAATTATTTGTTCCTTAAACATCTTAAGTCTATGTTGTATTTAGGTACAATCCTAAATTCGGGAAATCTATTTCATAAGTAAAATCTATGTTAAAATATCATATGGCTCGAGAAATCGTTTAACTTGAGATTCTAGTATATATAACATCTGCTATTAATCCCATCACACACCTACCTATAAGGTATATATTTATATAAATAATAGCTAGGCTAGATATATTTTCTATAATAATTTTCGTGCGACCGCACGCGCAGTTATGATATATATTATTGCATATTAATATATGTATAGTATACTAAGACATGAAGGCAAAATATATAATATAGCATCGTCTCCGTGTGTGGTAGCTTGCTATAATATATATATTACAGCTAGGTGTATGACGTGCTTTATTGTATCAGAATAATCTTCCAATGTTACAAACACCGATAGATTTTATAAAACAAACTGTTAAAAAACACATTATATTTTCGCAGTTGAATTGATTAATCTTTCTTTTATTGTTGCGGCAAGCGTAATAGGTTCAATTTCTACCCAAATATTTGTGTTGAGACACTTTAATGTCCGTGAATTCTGTGTTTATGTAGAGAAGGTGCAGTAACCGTCAAATTGGAGCGAACACACTGTTCATAATTATCTGCGCAACTACAGAAATTAAACTATATCTCAATGGGATAAAATACATGTCAGAATGTCCGCCGCCGTGTGTAATGTTCATTCTAAAACATGCTTTATGTTGCTGAGTTAGAGTTTAATTTTCCTAGTTGCTCAGATAATTATGAACAGTCCGTTTGCTCTGATTCAGTAGCTTCAAAGCATAGATGTTTAAGGAACGTCATTATAAAAGCATGTTAGTGGAATGTTTGTATATGATATTGTTATGCATAATAAATGTTTCGCCGAGGTTGTCGACCTATCTTCGTCATGTTCGCACATAGCTCCTGATCTCTGAAAACAAAAGTAAATGGTCATAACAAGCCTAAACGTGCAACTAAAATGTATTTTTCCCTTAACTTATTGATGAGTTCGTACCTGATATCTCCCCACCCTCCGTTTCCCTTGACAAGTTTTTTATTATGCTTAGCGCCGCCAGCACTGACGGTCGCGCTCACTCGCGTCGGAAATAAATAAGGTTTGGCGTTCTGAAGCAGTTTTTGTACTTTACTTATAACTGTTGACGCATTACAGTTCGATTTCTTGTGATGGAAACCACTGAAATAAAAAATATAGGTATATAATTAAGCATGCAAACGTACCACTACTTAAATGAGGAAGAGAAATACCTACAAGAAGTTTTAAAATAACTACAAGCTTCTGACTACCACTAACAATTGTCTGATGCCGACTGATACAATGATTAACGGTGAGTCTCAATATGCTAAGGATAGTCATCCAAAGACGATCCATAGATCGATTAATAAGTAGATCTAGTAACAGAGATTGAGAAATGTATGTTTAGATGGTTTGGTCATGTAGAGAGAATGACGAAACAAAGATACGTGGCGAGTACAAATGGACGAGTTGAAAGGGAGGCCAATCTTGGCGAACGATATCGAAGTATGTGTAGCGACATCAAGCGCGCTACATAGCAAGTACATCGAGCAAATCCTGAATCGCGCAAGTGAAGTTTACCGCGCGACTAGAGTATAGACAACCGCCTGACATCAACCGTCGGGCCGTAGCCCGCCAGGCAAAACACCTGCCTGGTTGGAGGGACAACGCAACTCGCCTCTCTACATATGTATGTAAGTAATCAACACGCCTCTTTGGTAGGGAAGTATACAATGATCATGATTAAGAATATACTAACCATTCCCCTATATGAAATACTCGCGGCCCTTTGCACACAATAACTTTAAACTTATCCTTGCCAGGCCGATTCTGCGACAGATGTAGCAAAGAATAGTCCCAATTATAATCGTCGTATGCACAAAACTGACTCTGCAACTCCATTATATTGTTCCAAACAGTTCTATTGAAAGCGAAACCCATGTTGTGTATGCTAGAATGCCATGGCGTTATTTCCACCTGGAAAAGTTTAAAATCATTATATTATCTGCATAAAGCACTATTTTGAAGTTGGCAACATTCTTTAGTTATGGTAGATTTTTGAAATATGGAGTGGTAACATTATTTAATCATTTTACTTTGACCGTCTAATAAAGGCGGGAAATTTGACAATTATAGGGATGGTCTATTTAATTGAATATTTTGTGTCAGAGCTTTAATTGCATTCAATAAATTCAGTTTGAAAGGAAGAAGCAACTATAATCTACATTACTGTTTACAATAAATTACTTAATTATAGTAACAAATTTATTTACAATTTCTCATCTTACGTCTATATAAACATGCAAGGCAATACTATTTACAGTATTAAAAGATATTGTTTTTTCAGGATAGAGTTACAAGGTATATTTCGAGTTAACTACTTATTAAGATAACTAAATAATTGACTACGAAATATCTAAATTAACTAATTATAATCAATACTTATCTACTTTAACTATGTAGGTATACAATATACATACATATACACAGTAATATAAATTTAATACAAAATACATTTTTATGTAGGAAGAGCCATATTAAAAATTACACTAATAGTTTATCAGATGGCATACCCTTACCCACTAGTCTAAAGAAGCACTATAAAATAATTATGAAATTGCAATTATAACTAAAAAAAAACCGGCCAAGTGCGATTTATGACGTATTAAAAAAAACTATTTACTAGATCTCGTTCAAACCAATTTTCGGTGGGAGTTTACATGGTAATGTACATCATATATATTTTTTTTAGTTTTATTGTCCTCTTATTTTAGAAGTTACAGGGGGGGGGGACACATTTTACCACTTTGGAAGTGTTTCTCGCGCAAACTGTTCATCATCATCATCATCATCAACCCATTACATTGTCCCACTGCTGGGCACGGGTCTCCTCTCATTACGAGAGGGATTAGGCTATAGTCCGCCACGCTAGCCTACTGCGGGTTGGCAGACTTCACACGCGCTCAAGAAAATCTCTCAGGCATGCAGGTTTCCTCACGATGTTTTCCTTCACCGTTTAAGCGCGTGATCATTAATTATTAATACGCACATAACTTCGAAAAGTCAGAGGTTTTGCCTTGGAGAGGAGCCTTGGATTCGAACTCGAGACCTTTGACTTGGCAGTCCAATGGTCATATCACTAGGCTATCACTGCACTCGCAAACTGTTCAGTTTAGAAAAAAATGATATTAGAGACCTCAATATCATTTTTGAAGACCTATCCATAGATACCCCACATGTACGGGTTTGATGAAAAAAAATATTTGAGTTTCAGTTCCAAGTATGGGGAACCCCCAATATTTATTGTTTTTTTTTTCTATTTTTGTGTGAAAATCTTAATGCGGTTCATAGAATACATCTGCTTACAAAGTTTCAACAGCATAGTTCTTATAGTTTTGAAAAAAAAACGGCTGTGACACGATCGGACAGACAGACAGACAGACAGACATGACGAATCTATAAGGGTTCCGTTTTTTGCCATTTGGCTACGGAACCCTAAAAACGACTACCCAACGACTGTACATGTACATGGGTTTTGGCAAGTTGTTATTTTTTATGATATTATTATGGATTACTGGTTTCTGAGACTTACGAAATTATTAGACATTTTACGGATTCTAACTTTAAATTTAATTTTAAGTTGACCACTATATTTTTCTGCTAAGAAAAACAATATGTAAATGGTGCCTCGTGATAAAAAGTCGTGTCCACCAGGCAGGGATGTTAAAAATAATCGATTATTATTTCATAAAAATAGTTTTTTATATGAGCGATTATTATTTAAAAAAACGATTATTAATTAATCGTTTATTTTTAAATTTAATCGTCCCGTTTTTAGATAATTTCCTACTGGCATCTATTAAAAATAACAAGGCAACAACGCTACCCAGTCCATTTCACGTTTTCATAAAAATCGATTTTTAAATAATCAATTTTTTACCGTAAATTCACTTCCCTACCACCAGGAATACCAACATTTATTCAAAATATACCTTGTACAGTTAATATCAGTGGAATACATTGAGATAAAAAAGTCACGTAATTTGACTACTGCGCAGCCGATTGCGAACAACTTCAAAAGTAAGTCCATAGACAGGACTTACTTCAGCGACAATAAGACCAGAGACAAATTGTCCTCTTTGGGCGCCAAACTTTTTTTTTCTTTTCGCAAAACAAACTGCAAGTAACTGTTACTTTACTGTGTTGTTCGAAACAACTGTTTTTGTCTGAAGTTTTCAGCAAATGATTTAGCAGAGGTAAATTTTAATAGAAGCATCGGTGTAAAAAGAATTGGGATCGTATATGTTTCGCATTTTCTTTAATAATTTAGTTTTTTACGTATAAAAACACTTGATTAAGCAATTTTACCTGTGTGGCAGTTCGAAACGGCTAACTTCAGACAGGCTCAGTTATTTCAAACAAACTAAAAAAATTATGAAAAACAAGAAAAAACAGAATTTGGCGCCCAATGCGATATGATTCGCATTAACACATTCTCATTTTTTCGTGCAATACCTCCAAATATGCATGCATGCATGCATAAGCAATCGTGCTTACAAATCCAAAACCCGCGACCCGCGCCAAGCAATTACCGCCACTATACAAACTGGCTCACTTATACACAATAGATAACTGTTAGATAAATCAAACTTTCAATATTTCGTTGTTCTATCTAAGGCGATGACCAGACAGAAGTCGACGAGTCGCGGACAGGGCGCGGACGGGGTGCCGACGCGACTTTTCAATAAACATAGAGTAGACGGGGCACGGACGTGACGCAGGCGACGCGAGAGATAATGGGCCTTCAACTTTTTCATTTTCATTTTTCAATTTGTTGTGGTAGGGCCACGCTGTTCGCAGCATGAATGGGCCGGCTTGACCGGGGAAGTACCCCACTCTCACAGAAGACCGACGTCCGCGTAGTAGCGTTTAGTTACTGCGCTTCGTTCGGTGAGCGAGAGGGCCGGAGGCCCAATTCCTCCCCCAATCCCCTTCCTTCTCCTTTTCTCCTTCCCCTCCCTTTCCCTAAATAGGCTCGGCAGCGCATCTGCAACTCCTTTGGTTTTGCAGATGTCCATGGGCGGCGAGGACCATAAAAAAAAAACCCACACCCCGCCCCGTCCACACCTCCGTCCTCGCCCGTGCCCCGTCTTCTCTGTATGTTTTGCAATAGGGCGCAGACGAGTAACCGTCGTGTCTGCGCCCCGACTTTTCTGTGTTCTGAATTACGACGTCTTAAAAACTAATAGTCATATCGTTTGAAAAAAAAGAAGTACCATCGCCAACCTATTAGTTAAGACACTTTTAGCCAACCACCCCATTTTACGCAATGAACGTCACTTTTTTTTTTTTTATTTGAAAATGGCAAATAGTCACTTTTAGTCAACGTCCTCATGCTCAACATACGTTATAAGAAATAATCCAGTGTTCAGATAAAGATATTAGGTTGTACTAAAGTTTCATAGGTTCTTGTTCAAGCTTTTTCTTTTATTCATAATTAATAAATAAAATGCTGTTTGTTGTTAGATAATCGCATCAATTGAAAACATTTGCACTGATTCGCCAAAATTTTCTCAAGCCCACAAAAAAAATGTACACAGAATGGAATGAAGAGAAATGTGATGCGAATTTTGTATGGACTCAAATTAATTAAAATTTGGACAAGAAAAAGTGTCTCTGATCTTGAGTTATTTAACTGTGCTCATCTGAAGAAGCTTTTACGCAAAAATATTAAATGTTTTTCAAGAAAATAATCACGAATGCGAAATATTTAGGACCCCAAATGTCGTAACATCAAGATTTTATAGCGAAATTGACTACAGTTTCAGAGAGGAAATATAATATTGTGATGACTCGCATTACTAATTACAACTATATTAACTAACTAACCAACTAGTCTACGTTTATAAGGAGCATATTAACTGCTATTAATAACCCAAACCGATAGCATAGTTCTATAAGCTTGCATTCTTAATATATTATACAATTCATAGCAAGTTATAAGGTAAAAGTAAAGACAATGGTTGATATATTTAGAAAAAAAACATCCGAATCATAATTTAAACATTTAACCCGGTAAATGTAGTTTGTACACTAAATGTGCAAAAAAATTTGCGATTTTTTTAATCATGGAAATTCGTAAAGCTGTATTTTTCCTGCTCTAATTTGCAAAAATTGTAGGGAAACGAAAAGGATGGCAATAATAGTCATATATGCACCTGCATACTGCACATTTTTGCATATGTTGCATTCTAATCGTGGGAGAGGTTAAATCCGTTTTCCGACTAATCATACTTCATCATCATCATCATCAACCCATTACATTGTCCCACTGCTGGGCACGGGTCTCCTCTCAGTACGAGAGGGATTAGGCTATAGTCCGCCACGCTAGCCTACTGCGGGTTGGCAGACTTCACACGCCGTCAAGAAAATCTATCAGGCATGCAGGTTTCCTCACGATGTTTTCCTTCACCGTTTAAGCGCGTGATAATTAATTATTAATACGCACATAACTTCGAAAGTCAGAGGTGCGTGCCTTGGATCGAACTCGAGACCTCATACTTGCTTATTGTTAAATGTGTTTCACGGTTTCGTCTCTCTTTGACTTTGTTTTAAAGAGTTGATTAATGTGTGGATTACCGGGACCGGGATGGTTAGCGCTCTTTGCCCCGGAGGCCTACGTTCAGCAGTGGACCGCAATAGGCTGATATAATTACAATTACAGAAAAGTGAATTAAATGATGAAGGCCTTTACTCAGGAGTGGGATAATACAGGCGTATCAATAAAAAAATATATACAGGTTCAAATCAATATTAAAACTAAAAACAAATAATAGTATGAATATTTTTAAAATACTCAAAATAGTAACATTTTATTAGCAGTTTTAAGTGTGGGTTTTGCTAGACACTTCTTTTGAGTAGTAGTGATTTAGTTCGAGGACCCCCAGCGACCTTTTAGTAAGTTATAAAGACGAGTCATATTCATTAAAAAAACCATAGTTACTGTTTAGCGCTGTATTTAAAAAAAAGTATAAATAGGTAAATATTTTAATTAAAACGGCTATCAACCAGTGACTTTACCCTACATGAGGTAACAACATACTTCTAGAAGATATTTACATTCCTTAGCAAAATACTTGCTATATTTAGCAAACAAATATGAAAAATCAGTGGCCACCATTTTTATAACCAGTTTTAAATCATTTATTTACTCTCATTTTCAACCCATTATATTATCCCTTCTTAAAATGAGAGGGGTTAGGCTAAAGTCTACCCACTCCTTCACCGTTTAAGCGCGTGATAATTAACTATTAATATGCACATGACTGCGGAAAGTCAGAGGTGCACGCCTTGGATTTAAACTCGAGATCTTTGACTTGACAGTGCAATGGTCATACCACTAGGCTATCACTGCACTTTTTTCACTTACTATTGGTTAATTTCAAAAATATAAAATATCTGTGAGGATTATCCACACACTAAACAAAAATTGGCCGCTACGAAAACCTTTACTAATTAATATTCAAGTTTGTTTGCTAAATATACATCATTTATAAAGAAAATAATAACCAAGCAATAAGATAACATTGTTTAGGTGGGCTTAAATTTCCACTTTTGAGGTATCACACTAGGACACGAACAGACGGCATATGTGCTATATTAGCCAATATAAGCTGAACTATCATTGTAAGAAAATGGCAATCCAACAAGGAGTCAATTTATACTAGAATTTAATATGTAAAACATCTGAGTGAACAAATTAGAATTTTTTGTCTCATCATTTCACTTCGGAATAATCTCAACTAGGTCAGGGATGGTGAACCTTTTTTGATCAACGTACAGTCGTCAGCACATCAGGTTATACATAAACTTACAAATATCTCCAAATGATTTTAAACCTTAAAGTGTTGATGATTAAGTTTAAAATCAATTGAAAAAATATAATATTTTGTGGTAACTTGATCACGCCTGTATTCCCCGAAGGATAAGGCAGAGGTGTCCAATGTGTACCCACATTTCGCCGCCACAAATCCAGACTCCGAGCTGCTACTGGGTATTTCATAGAAATACCCAATAACACTGTGCTCGACCTGGGAATCGAACCCAGGACCTCTTGCGTAGCAGTCGCGCTTGGGACCACTAGACTAACGAGGTAGTATGGGATGTTTTAGGAAGTCATAAAGTGCTATCAAACAATCTGAAGTTAAGTAATAAATAGCAACAACTTTCGTTCGATATCTGTGTAGGTACTACTACTACTAGACTCTCTTTTCAATTAACTTCCAACTAACAGGCGAAAAAATAAACCATTTTTTTTTGTGACGTGCCAAAAATGGCACGCGAGCTATTGGTTCACCATCACTGACCTAGGTCATGAATGACGAAAAATATCTTGTCAACTTTAATCAACAAAGAGGAATATACAGCATTACCATTTAAGCCCTCCTGTATTTCATAGTGCGAAAGACATAAGCTCAGCCATTGAATTTGTGCCAGTCCCCACCAAGCCCATTAATATACCGGTCCCGCCTTCAAAATCTGACATCTCGAACTAAAAAAGTGTTAAATCACTGACACCCGTATTGGTCACTTGTAACTTGCAACAATTGATTTTGCATTGCGTCCATAATAAATCGAGATTTTACGCAAATAAAAAAAAACTAATTAGGGTCCTTTATGGCACAGACTGTCTTATGCACCGTGAGCAAGACACGTGCATTAACAGTGCGTAAGAGTGAGATAGCATGCGACTACTAAAACTGACTTCTACGCAGCAACATGCGTCCAATTTCAGAGCGGCACAGTTATATTATTCGTTAGATGGTTGCGCCGTGCTTCAAGCCGAATACCAAACAGCAGTAAAAACCGCTTCAAACAATGCGTAGGGATGCGCCGCGACTCAAGCCACGCTTTTCAAAATAAAGCTGAGTTTACACCTATCGCACTGTATAACTATAAAATATGCTATAAATAGAATACATATGAAACCTTTTGCATCGTCGTGTAAAGGTGTGGGTACACTTGAAAGTTCCACATTTGTGTGTTCTCCATCTTCTTCCTGCGTTCTTCATTGGCCGCTTTAACTTGCTGAATGTAGTTCAGGTTTAGGTTTTTCTTTCTCTGTTTTTTTCATTTATTTTTTATTAACATCATGAAGAATACTTTCGTCTTTTATTTAAAAACAAACAATGCAATAACAAAGCAACAAATATTCATGTGTTCCACGAATCGAATCGGATGGGAATCGAACCTCCTGGAAAACGCTTATAAACACTTAGTCAAACGCCCCATTTATCCCTGTTAATTGCACTATTTTTATTCAGTACTCCCTTTATTAAATATACTGATATCAACATAAACTAGAAAAGAAGACACCTTAGCCAACCACCCCATTTATCCCTGTGAACGACACTATTTCTATTGAGTACTTTAATATATTTAATATTCATATAGCATAACCAACCTATCAAAAAAGACACTTTGAGACAAACACCCCACTTATCCCCGTCAACAACACTATTTTTATTTAGTACTCGCTTAAATTAAACATACTTAAAGCATCACCAAATTATCAATAAAGACATTTTTAGCCAAACACCCCATTTATCCCCGTGAACGACACTACTTTTATTGAGTTCTTTCTTTATTCAATATTCTTATAGCATCACCAATCTATCATTGAAAACACTTTTAGTCAAACACCCCATTATTATTAATCTTATATTTTTTAAATAAATATTCTTTTCCATTCTTCTTCAACGTTACCTTATCACTATTGACGTGGTATTGATAAGTCTTCAGATACGTGCCCAGTGATAATATCTCACAGTGTGGGCAACTCTTATCTGCTGTCGACTTGAGGAGACTGAGTATGTGCAAGAAATCTTCTGCCACGTAGTGATCTTCTTCTAAGAAAAGCACCATTCCTGGAGATGGAAAGTATTTTGTTTTATAACAAATTTAATCGGCAATTTAGTTAAAAGCGTTTAATATTTTTGGTGGGGATTGAATGGGTATTTTTTGTCCCTTTCCCGCAAAACGAGTATTAGTATACAATTTTTGTGGTTCGTTGGCTTGTGATGTGACGTCACAAGCCGCTATAGTACCATCTCTGTCTAACATAAAATCAAAATGCTTATAACTTCCATATTTTTGAACATTTTTTTAATATAAAACATTTGTAAACATTGGTTGGTGCCTATTTGGTGAATGGCAATAACTCAAATAGTTATTTATACCTGAGTGTCCCACGGTACATTGCAGCTGGTTGAATATCCTATTGGCTTTCCACCACCAATGGTGTTTTGTCTGTGTGTATTTCGCTTCACGGTAGTGCCCGTGGAGGTCCGGGTAGAGGGCGTTGATACACTGCAGTTTGACGGCTCTGGAAACGTGAACAGCTAGTATAAGTGTTATTTATTTCTCTAAATAGATCTTACTATAGACACTGCCTTATTAGTCTAGTGGTATTATTTTAAGGAAGGGGACGATGACTAAAAGTGACTAAAATTTGAAATAAAAATTAGTGACGTCCGTTGGGAAAAATGGGGTGATTGTCTAAAAGTGTCTTTATTAATAGGTTGATGATGCAAGGTCGAGTTTTTTTTATTGGCATCACGCTCGCCCTATATTACATGCCAGTTGGTGTACATTAGCACACCTCTGCCTAACGTAGGTTTATTAATATTAAATAGATCTTTTCTAATAAAAATCGTCTATAACACGTTCTAGGTACATGGCAGTACAAACTGCCACATCAACAATTACTTATTCACGAATGATTATTAAAACTTTTGCTTAGAAATAGTTATGTTAGCAGAAAGTACTGGTAATTTTTTTACATTACAAAACACTTACAAGCCGATGTCTTACATTTAAACTACATGACGTGGCATTTCCGTTCTGACAACCTCTGAAGAAATGCCGAAACAAACTCATAGAATAAGCCTCTTTTAAAGTCCTGACAGTGGTAGGTATTATCATATATGCTAGTTTTACAATTTAGTGCAAAAATATTAGTACTTACTGCGCAAGCTTCGAGTCCCGGGGACAATCATTGGGGTCCATCCCAGGGAACTCATTCGGATGTGTCTGTATAGAATATGGATAGAATATCTGCATCACCTGCAATAATAACTTATTAAATAAAAAAAATAAAAAAATATTATGATATAATAAATAGAATGCAATAAACTAGCATAGAATAAAACTAAACAAAACTAACACATACATAGATTTTAAGAAGTGTAAATTTACTGGAAATAACATTACATAACATAACATACCATCACGCCTGTATTCCCCGAAGGGTTAGGCAGAGGTTTACTTATGTAAATACACCCACATTTCGCCGGTATGTTTAGGTCCCATGTAATAGGGGGCGAGCCTATTGCCATTTACCGGGCACAAATCCAGACTCCGAGCTGCTACTGGGAATTTCATAGAAAAACCCAATAACACTTTGCTCGACCTGGGGATCGAACTCAGGACCTCTAGCGTAGCAGTCGCGATTGGGAACACAAGACCAACGAGGCAGGCATCGAGTAGTACTTATTAAATAAAAAAAAACTATAAATATTAAATATTATGATATAATGCATAGAATGCATATATAAACTAGCATAGAATAAAACTAAACAAAACTAACACATACCTACATAGATTTTAAGAAGTGTAAATTTACTGGAAATAATAGGCTATTTTATTTATTTCATTTATTTGAAGTTTACCCATATTGTTTACATTTTTAAATATTTTTATAAAAAACAGAAGATAAATAAAAAACATTTAAAAATATAAAAATAGTAGTCCACCGGTGTCGGGAGCAGAGTCCAAGCCACCGGTGGTAAGGGACCCAGAGAGAGGAACCTCCTAACAATACGCGCCGTATCTAGGAGTACTGCTTTCTGTATCAAGCCACTGAACGAGAGCGTCCTTAGGTGTTGGTCGAGGCTCTTGGCTATTAGGCCATTCGCTGACACAACGATTGGTACAATAATTGCTGAATCCACCCCCCACATGTCGACAACCTCATGTGCCAAATCAAGATACTTTATTTGTTAATCTTTTTCGGCTTTCACGTGGTTCTCGTCATGCGGAACGGTGATGTCAACAATCCCTGCACGACATTATTTATTTTATTATTAAATAATGCGAAATGTTCACAAATATGATTTTTCTAGTGACAGAAAAATTCGGCCTCATGCAGGTTTTGAACTCGCGTCCCTCTTATTATGTACACCAGACGCTTTACCAACTAAGCTACCACTGCCTGTGATGCCGAATTTCTCTTCCACATTTTACGAATCCGATCTGCTGCTGAGAATTTCATAGAAAAACGATAAAAAGATATTCAACACACTGACTCATTAGTCTAGGGGTCCTAAGTGCGACTGCTACGCTAGTGATGCTGAGTTCGATCCCCAGGTCGAGCAGTGTTATTGAGTTTTTCCATGAAATTCTCAGTAGCAGCTCGGAGTCTGGATTTGTGCCCGATTAATGGTAATAGGCTCGCCCCCGTGGTTACGTAACCTAAACATACCGGCGAAGTGTGGGTGTGCATTAGTACGCCTCTGTTTAACCCTTCGGGGAATACAGGCGCGATGGTACGATACTGTACCTTTAAAAATATTATTATACCTTTGTAAAATCAATGCTCCTTACTAAATTGTTGATTTCTTCATCGTAATAATCGTGGGAGAAAATAAGAAGAGTTCTGTCTATCTCTTTCGCTTGTGCAAGCGACACTATAAGGTGCCGGAGGTAGGTGAGCCGCGTGTGTACCTGAAAACAAAAGGTATTTGGCATTTACAAAGAAAAAAGGTTTAATTTTTATACTCTTTCCTACGATTCGTTTGCATAAAAGCTGACAATTTTTTTATGGTCACATAAAAAAATATATGGTGTTTACCCCGGAAATCCATATCCTATGTCCTTCCCGGGGTCTGAAACTATCGTCATACAAAATTTCATTTAATTCAGTTCAGCGGTTTAACCCCAGCCCCCCCTCGATTCCCTTTGAGAGCTCATTGTTTCCAAAACAAGGTTTAAAAAATCAAAATTATTCTTTAAAGTTCTTGGCATCCTGAACCTTGTTTTTGAAACAATGAGCTCTCTAACGGAGTTATATTATTTATTCGTAGATGATAATAAATAAAAAAGTCAAAAGAGGTTTACAGCTAAAACTATTCCTACGACACGAGCCTGAATCATAAAAAAAATTAACAGTTATATATGACAGATCTGTCAAATATCAAAGCATTCTCATCCACAAGTATTTATTTTTAATTATTAATTTATTGTAATATATCAAGATGTTTGCCGAAGATGATGAAAGTGAAACATCCGTGGTATATGAGATTTTTTAAATTCCTTGTCTCTGAATATTGTATTATGAAGTGGTAGAATTACTGCATTTTTGGGACATTTATCATCATTACCAGCCCCTATCTAAGATCAAATAAAAAGTTAAGATGGAACATTGCGTACAAAGAAGTGAGGCAGGCTAAAACTACGCGTTGCCGTGTACAAACACAATTACACGCACACACGTATACCGAAACTACTTTATCTTGTCAGTCGAGCTATCGAAAGCTCGACTGACAAGATAAGGCGTACTTAGTTTCGGTATTGCTATATGGTGTTAAATTGAGATTGTACACGGGAAGGCGTAGTTTTAGCCGGCCTCACTTCTTTGTTCGCAAAGTTCCATCTTAACTTTTTATTTGATCTGAGGTCGACCCATCAAAACTCGAAGGTCGGCCCATTGCAATTGCAGTAGAAAATAGGAGGCCACTTCGGGACGAATAATTGATAGCTAAGTCTCTCTTTCAGACCCGGTTAAAAGCCGAGGTACCACTAAAGCGGAGGAAACCGAAGAAGATCAAGATACCACGGCGAGCTCCCTCCGTGGTGATTCCAGAACCAAAGGAACTAATTATGACGGCTGGAATTAAGAGCAAGCCGATGTAAGCCCGGAAAAGCTCAGTATATATTACTCCTTCGTAGATTAGGACTAGTGAGACTGATGACGGTTTCGATTCTCATTTTTTTTGAGGATTATTTCGGCAAACGGGCAGGCGAGCCACCTGATGGTAAGTAGTTTTCACCGTCCCATGGACACCTTCAACACCAAAGGAGTTGCCGAGCCCATCAACTGTGGAAGACGAGCGAACAGTCTATCTGATTAGGTGACAACTGCCACTTGGTAGACTGGCTGTGTTCTCTAAGCGAAGAAAACTCAAAGCCGCTGCCTACCGTAAGGGAAAAGGGAGGGAAGGGACTGACGGAGGGATTCGGTTGCCATGCTTTTTGGAGTATCGGGCTACTATTAACGATAGTCAGAGGTGTTCGTATGGCAAATTGGACGGCTTTATGTGCTCTCTAGGGAATTTGTTAAAAATGCTCATCTATCCAAACACTCGACATACCTCAAAGGATTAGCAAGCTGAAGAGGCAATGGGCAAATATCAAACACTCTCGACAAACTTCCATCCATCGCATCACAAACAGATCACACTCAGGTGCTGGTATACCAAGAGCATTTAGCGTCCCGAGATAGCGAACAAGTGGTGAGTTGGCTCGACACTGTACGCGCAGGTTGTACTGCCAGTAACGGGTGTTTTCTGGGTCTGAGGTGAGTTGTATGGACAGTAGAAACATTCAGCCTTACAACTTGTCGCCGATCGCCGTTCGTTTACCTTCCAACCGAGCCAAGAACTCAAACGCATGTCTCATAAAGCTCTTATTACTTCCAGACCACTCAAACAATGTCAGATGTCGCCTCTAACTTTATACGAGTTGTGTGCGATAGTGTTGGACATGCTGGTATACCCGGAGCCCTTCGACTGGAGCGAGGAACAGGTGGCAGACTGGATGGAAAACGACGTCGGTCTACCGCAATATAGAGTAGGAATCTATTCACTGCTAGAATTTAAGTGAGAAATAGTGTGATAAGGAAGCGTTGCGGTCTAATGATGATATAGTGACACGCATTGAAAGGGGTATGCTGTGATGGTTTGGACATGTTGAGAGAATGGATGAAAGGCGATTGACGAAAGGGATTTATAAAGCGAATGTCAGTGGAGTCGCCGGGAGGGGACGCCCTAGAAAGACATACCACGACCTTATTGGTGAGATCCTTCAGAAAGGTCAGGTGCGTAGTACCCGCAACCGGCGCATGTGTATGACAAGATGTATGAATGTGGACGAAGCAAAAGAAGTATGCAAGAATCGTAGCAGATGGCGTTCTGTAGTTTCTGCCTACCCCTATGGGAAAAAGGCGTGAGTGTATGTATGTATATGACGGCGCTTTGTACGAGAGCGGCTGTAGTCGTCAACGCAAGTGACAGCTGACAGCACTCTGGTGAAGTGTCGCGTCGATGGTAGCCGGGCAGCCATGTTGGTTGGTTGAAGCTCGGACCGAAGGCAGCCCGCGCACCGTTTTTGCGACAAATCGCCGTAAATCTTAACAATCTGTTTGGTATTATGGTGTTAATTATGTTCTTGGACATTAGCACTTAATTGAAGTTATAATAGTGTGTTAATCTTGCCGATTAAACGTGATTCTTGTAATAGACGTTACATTTGAATTGTGTGCTACGTAAACGGATATAAATCGGACTACACCCACCTCGCCCACGATGAATACAGATAAAGGCCCTCCCCACGCGCCTTTATATATATTTAAGTGATCATCATTACTCCATGACTGCCTCATTAGTCTAGTGGTCCTAAGCGCGACTGCTACGCTAGAGGTCCTGGGTTCGATTCACAGGTCGAGCAAAGTGTTATTGGGTTTCTCTATGAAATTCTCAGTAGCAGTTCGGAGTCTGGAATTGTGCCCGGTTAATGGCAATAGGCCCCCTATTACATGGGACCTAAACATACCGGCGAAGTGTGGGTGTACATCAAGTACACCTCTGTCTAACCCTTTGGGGAATAAAGGCGTGATGGTATGTTATGTTGTGATATGTCTATCGTTACTCCATATCGCCTTGGGTGGCAAATTATTATTTTTTAGTTTTTCGTGAATTAAACGTACGTCTAACAGAGTCTAGGTTCATGGCAATAGAAATACCGACATCGACTATAATGTATCCACAACGTAGTACAAAGTACATACATACATACACTCACGCCTTTTTCCCACAGGGGTAGGCAGAAACTATGGACTGCCACTTGCTACGACTCTTGCATATCTCTTTCGCTTCTTCCACATTCATACATCTTTTCATACACACGCGCCGGTTGCGAGTACTACGCACCTGACCTTTTTGGAGAACCTCGCCGATAAGATCGAAGTACGTCCTTCTAGGGCGACCTCTTCCGACGCTGCCACTAACATTCGCCTTATAAATTCCATTCGTTAATCGTCTTTCATTCATTCTCTCGACATGCCCAAACCATCTTAGCATATTCCTTTCAATACGTGTCACTATATCATCTTTCAGTCCGCAACGTTGTCTTATCACACTATTTTATATACAAAATATTTTGGATAATATTAGCAGATGTAGTGTAATTTCGGCAGAATTTATCATCATCACTCCAGTTACAGTCCCACTTTTGACTACGGTTCTCCTCTCATAGAGAGAGGGTTTCGACTTTTTTTAATGGGATAACTGGGGAAGCGAGCAGGCGAGCTACTTGATGGTAAGTTGTCATCACCGCCCATGGACATCTGCAATACCAAAGGAGTTGCAGATGCGATCCGAGCCAAGAGGCCAAGAAGAGCCGAGGAAGGGGATCCGGCGCTCATTGCAGATGAATTTGCTGAGCCTATTTAAGGAAAATGGAAGGAGAGAAGGAGAAGGAATGGGACTGAGAGAGGAATTGGGCCTCCGGCGCTCTACACTAACCGTACGAAGATATTATAGAGTTTGCGACGTAGTAGGTTGTAAGCTCTGGATCTACTGAACCGATTTTGAAAATTCTTTCACCAATGGAAAGCTGCATTATTCCTGAGTGACCTAAGCTATATTATCCCGCAAATGAAAAGAAACGTATAGTTCACGTGGGCGAAGCCGCGATCGGAAAGCCAGTTTTTATTAAGCACATGATTCCGAAAAATCAGAAGTTCGTGACTAAGATTCGAAGCGCAGTCCAATGTCACCATTATTTCTATCATAATTGAATTTCAAATGATGTCCGAATATTAATGACCAAGTTCAATTACAGGAATGCATCACAAAAAACCGGATAAATGGTCGAAGACTCCTCCGTTTAGAAGATCCTTCAGTTTTTCCAGAAATCAACATACATTATTTTGAACATATAAAAGTAAGTTAAAATTATAGAAATTTATAATACGAACGATTGCTTTGCAGTTTCAAAGTGGCAGCATATATGTACATATGTGCAGTAACCATTTATAGTGGTACGTAGGTGAAGTTTAAGGAGCATCTTACCAAAAAGGTTTTTAGCATTCATCATCAACCCATTACATTGTCCCACTGCTGGGCACGGGTCTCCTCTCAGAACGAGAGGGATTAGGCTATAGTCCACCACGCTAGGCTACTGCGTGTTGGCAGACTTCACACGCCGTCAAGAAAATCTCTCAGGCGTGCAGGTTTCCTCACGATGTTTTCCTTCACCGTTTAAGCGCGTGATAATTAATTATTAATACGCACATGACTTCGAAAAGTCAGAGGTGCGTGCCTTGGATTCGAACTCGAGACCTTTGACTTGGCAGTCCAATGGTCATATCACTAGGCTATCACTACACTTTTAGCATTAGTTTTAGCAATTTTCATGTGGAAGTTATTGTATAGAGGTGGAGTAGATTTGCCGAATCTACTATATTATAAATATCCTATATCACTTACCATTAGGCGGTTTGCAGTCATCTTATTACATTATATTTTTTTATGGGATAAATCGGCAAACATGCAAGCCTACCTGATGGTAAGTAGTCATCGCCGCCCATGGACATCTGCAAAACCAAAGGAGTTGCGATCCGAGCCAAGAGGCCGAGAAGAGCCGAGGAAGGGGATCCGGCGCTTCACAAACCGTACGAAACGCAGCAGTATACCGCTACTTGACGTCGATATTCTGTGGGTGGGTAGTACTTCCCCGGTCGTGCTGACCCATTCATGCTGGCACGTAGACATGCCAGTGAGGCACTACTACTACTACTAACTTTCAGATGATACATACATCCATACATATTGTCACGCCTGTCCCCCGTGTGGGTAGGCAGAGACTATAGATGTCCACTTGCTACGATCCTGGCACAATACTTTTACTTCATCTACATTCATTAATCTCTTCATGCATGACCGCTGGTTTAGGTTGCTTGGAACCTGGCCATCCATTTAAGAACATCCTCAATTTGGTTGCCAAGGTACGTTCGCCAAGCTCGTCCCTTCCAACTCGTCAATCCGTACTCGCCATATACTTGTTTCGTCAATCTCCGTTCATCCATTCTCTCTACATGACCAAACCATCTTAACATACCTTTCTCAATCCTTGTTACTAAGATGATAACAGCAGAAATAAGGAAGATATTTAAGACAGACTTCGTAAGGTTCGCGCGAAGTATTGGCCTGCCTCTGCGGAAGCCTATTACTCACTGTACTTGGTTCAAATCTAAGACTGGACAGAACTGGGGTATTCGACAGAACTGGACCAGGTAAACATTTTAATATATCTATCCATAGCTTAAAAAAAAACATTGTAAACAGTAATTTATTTAAAGGATGGACTATGGATTTACTTCCTCATTAGTCAAGTTGTCCTAAGCGCGAATGCTACGCTAGTGGTCCTCTTGGTTCGATCCCCAGGTCGAGCAGTGAGGGTTTTTCTATGAAATTCTCAGTAGGAATCTTTTTAGGCATTTTCCATGCAAAGATTATGAAGCTTGCTAGCAATTTGGGTCGGACATTACTAGTAATCCTGTTACCCCTCGTACTAAGCTAAATGCTTGTATAACGAGTGTGTTCGCGTCGGTAGTGCAATGGGTGAGTTTCGAACTGGCAACCACATGATCGCAAGTCCGACGCCCTAGCTATTAGGCTACCGCCGCTTTATTAAGTTATTTTAGTGAACGAAAAATCCTGCCCGCTGTCGTACTTTTCCTTTACTAAAATAACTTCTCAGTAGCAACTCAGAGACTGGATGTGTGCCCAGTTAACGGCAATAGGCTCTCCCCCTATTACATGGGACGTAAACATACCAGCGTACTGTGGGTGTACATTATTACACCTCTGCCTAACCCTTCGGGGAATAAGCGTGATAGTATGACAACTTGCCATCAGGTGGCTCGTCTGCTCTTTTGCCGATGTAAACAATAAAAAAAGCCTATGGCTCATGATTCCTTTCGCTGAAAACCTGACAGGAATACTGCTGAATGGACTACCTGCTCAATCACAGAAACATGTTCAACATCAATTGGCCAGCTCATTTAGGACTGAAAGTTCTTTTAAGAGGAGTGTCCCTCGCGAACGCAACAATGTTGCACTGTTGTCCCTATCCCTCACGATGCGAACGCGTGTCCGAGAGGTGAAACAACAATACATTTGCAACATTTTAACGCGTATTTCTTGTTTCGAAATTCGGAGATTACTCTTTTAATATAGTAATTACGTAAATTATCTTTGTTTGTAAAAGGATATTCATTATATTATCTGGGTTCCCCATGAGTCAAAATGGTTCTGTATTAGTACATTATCTTGAAATACTAGCATAAAGTTGAGTTGTTTTCATCGAAGATTACCAATCTTTGAGCTCGTGTTACTTTTTAACCATGTATTGAAATGAAGTATTACATTCAAGGAACATGTATTTTAATGATAAGATTGTAACTGCAAAATTTCAAAGACTTTCATTCGTTATTATTCAAGATAAGACCAAACTACGTTTGTATGGAGCGCGGTCATATGGACACACCATATGACCGCGCTCCAAAAGATGCTTTTAACTTTTCTTAAGAGGGATTGTTGGGTTATTAAACAACTTGAGCTTTATAAAATCTATATTAAGGGATACGCTTAAACTTAGGGTGTTAAAATATGAGAACTCTACTATACAATTTGAAGTGTTTTTTATCGTTTAAGCTGTATAAATGCTGTATTTTGTTCAGTGAGTGTGAAACGTGCGCTTTATTACCAATATTAGTCATCATCATCATCATCATCATCATTAACCCATTACATTGTCCCACTGCTGGGCACGGGTCCCCTCTCAGAATGAGAGGGATTAGGCTATAGTCAACCACGCTAGCCTACTGCGGGTTGGCAAATTGTTAGTGCCCTTATAGTACCTTAGATCTTTAAGATTCTTTTAAACAGTTCATGTCGCACTTATTCTTATCACCAAAATGCTAGTTGGGTGAACACTGAATGTGTCCCTTAAAAAACCATTTTTGTTTCAGGAGCGATATACTTCGGTGGATGAAGATAATCATGCCGAAACCACTCTACCTGGACCACTGGGACTTAGTATGGTAAATCACCATCATAATCCTTTATAATAAAACTATTGACTGCCTCATTAGTCTAGTGGTACTAAGCGCGACTGCTACGCTAGAGGTCCTGGGTTCGATCCCCAGGTCGAGCAAAGTGCTTATTGGGTTTTTCTATGAAGTTCTCAGTAGCAGCTCGAAGTCTGGATTTGTGCCCGATTGATGGCAATAGGCTCGCCCCATATTACAAGGGACCTAAAACATACCGGCGCAATGTGGGTGTACATAAGTACACCTCTGCCTAACCCTTTGGGGAATACAGGCGTGATGGTATGTTTAATAAAACTATAGTCTTCAACGCGTGCGTCCTACAAGTTACGATCTATGGAGCCGAAACGTGGACACTCAGAGACTGGTCTCTGAGACAAGCTTAAAGTCGTACAGCGAGCTATGGAGAAAGCTATGCTCGGAGTCTCTCTGAGGGAAAAATCCGCAATGAAGTTACCCGTCAGAGAACTAAAGCTACCGATATAGCTCAAAGGATTAGCAAGCTGAAGTAGCAACGGGCCGGTCACATCTGTCGGAGAACTGACAAACGCTGGAGCAAACGAGTTCTCGAGTGGAGACCGCGTAGGCAAGAGTAGTGTAGGAATTTTGTCAATTTGCTGAAGGCAGCTGGCAGTGACTGGATGAGGTAAGCCGAAGATCAGGAGTTCATAAGGAAACGCGTCCAGTTAGCGTCAGAATGGCTGGTTTTATTATTAGGCACTTCTTTGTACAAATTTTAATAAAAGCTATATTTTTTTAACCTTTTGCATATACGAAGAAAGAAAGAAGAAAGAAAATAATATTTATTGACACAGTCACGGACAATGCACACAATAACTTAAAAAAAACACAAATTAAAGAGTATATACAAAAAAAAAATAGACAATAAACAAAATTATTGTGTGCCCCACGGCTGTGCCAAATGGCCCAGTTCAGCTAAAAGCCAGACAACTAGTAAGCTGCCTGGCGCTGGTTTTCAACTGGACCTGGAAACCAAGTGCGTGTCACGGATGCAAACCAGTACGAAGCTCAAACTTAAATTAGTTAAAGTAGCAACTCGTAAGCAATTATTGATACAACAAACTTTTAGAAATTCGGCGTCTTTCATGCTGAACGCGGAGGCCACCATCCATCCTGACGTCTGAATGGCTGGTCAAAAACATATTCATATTTCTCTTGATGTATAATATGTAACAATTATTGAAGAAATGTAGCAAATATAAGCAATTGGATAACAATTCTTGAAGATACTAAATAATAAATAGATAATAATGAATAGATTTAAAGCGGCGGTAGCCTAATGGCTAGGGCATCGGACTTGAGATCATGTGTTTGCCGGTTCGAACCCCACCCATTGTACTACCGACGTGAACCCACTCGTAACACAAGCATTGAGCTTAGCACGATGGGTTAACAAGAATACTAGTAATGTGTGACCCACATTTCTAGTAAGCTTTTTTTAAAAAAAAAATACTTTCAGAGCCACTTGCCATAGGCAACCAGCCATTCTGACGCTAACTACGTCCAACGACGCCACTTTGTAGGAGGTAATCTCTGGATCTGCTGAATCGATGTCGAAAATTCTTTTACCAATAGATAGCTACGTTATTTGCGAGTGTCACGGGCCAGCTAGTTTTCAATAAATTCAACACCAGTGTGTGATACTTCTGGTGTTGCAAGCGTCCATGGGCTACAATAACCGCTTACCATCAGAGGGCCGTATGCGCTTGTATGCTACCTTAGTGGTATATTTAATTTAAAAAGCCCCGACAATCGATCTCTACCGATCTCTACCGATTTTCATCAAACATAGCTAAGAACACTCCCGACTAATTCACCTTTCGAACAAAAACAAACTAAATCCAAATCGGTCCATCCGTTCGGGAGCTACGATGCCACGGACAGACACACACAGACACGTCAAACTTGTAGCACCCTGTCGTTTTTGCGTCGGGGGCTCAGATCAAATAAAAAGTTAAGATGGAACTTTGCGAACAAAGAAGTGACGTCGGCTAAAACTACGCCTAACGGTGGACAACACACAATTACACGCACTTATTAGTTAACTACGCCTTATCTTGTCAGTCGAGCTTTCGATACCTCGATAGCTCGACTGACAAGATAAGGCGTAGTTTCGGTATACGTGTGTGTGTGTGTGTAATTGTGTGTTGTACACCGTTAGGCGTTGTTTTAGCCGGCGTCACTTCATTGTTCGCAAAGTTCCATCTTAACTTTTTATTTGATCCGAGGTCGGGGGTTAAAAAATATAACCAGTCAATTACTCTATTTTCAGGTACCAAAAACCGGAATTTCCGAAGGTCATGTTCGCGAGGATACCGAAAGCTGAACCGCGTGAGAAGTTGCCGTTCTATGAACCTCCTGAAGACTACTGCAACGAGTTCACGGTAAGTCGCCAGCTCATCAGGTAATACAAAACTGTCGAATTTCTCCAAATGTTTTTAAACCTGTTGAAGTGTTGACGATTCAGTTCAAAATCAACTAAAAATATTTGTCATTTTGTGGTTACTTGATGTGCTGACCACCGCACACACCATAGACCCATATTATACTGCCGTCGTAACTTAAAAGGGCACAACTAACATTTTTCAAATTTTTTTTTTACAAAAAATATAGGCAGATTGGACTTTTAATTCTGATTCCAAATATGTATATATATAAATTTAAAAAAAATGTTAGTTGTGCCCTTTTTCGTAACGACGACAAGCCGCAAGCATACCGTTAAGAGGATAGTCTCCTCTCCGCGCTCCATTTTTTTTTTTTTTTTATGGGGTAACTCGGCAAACGAGCAGGCGAGCTACCTGATGGTAAGTAGTCATCGCCGCCCATGGACATCTGCAAAACCAAAGGAGTTGCAGATGCGTTGCCGAGCCTATTTAGGGAAAGGGAGGGGAAGGAGAAAAGGAGAAGGAAGGGGATTGGGGGAGGAATTGGGCCTCCGGCCCTCTCGCTCACCGAACGAAGCGCAGTAACGAAACGCTACTACTCGGACGTCGGTCTTCTGCGAGAGTGTGGTACTTCCCCGGTCGAGCCGGCCCATTCATGCTGCGAACAGCGTGGCCCTTTTTTTTTTTTTTTTGTCGGGGTTGGAAAAGCTTTATGCACTATCCACCGCCCTGGGGAGAGCGATGGGGTGTGTCGGACTCCGCTCTGAAAAGAGCGATCTACCGACTAAAACCAACCTCGGAACAGCGTGGCCCTACCACAACAAAAGTATCCATATCCATTTAAAAGTAGTTTGGTCCTATCTTGAATTTTAACCAATGAAAGTCTTTGAATTTTTGCATTAAAATACGTGTTCCTTGTACGTAAAACTTAATTTCAATATACGGTTAAATAGTTAAACGAGCTCAAAGATTGGTAATTTTCGATAAAATTGACCAAATGTTATGCTAGTATTTCAAGTATAGGTATGTTATGTATATGTTTGTATTTTAATATTACTGTCAGGACTTTAAAAGAGTCTCTGAGTGTGTATCGGCATTTTTTCTCAGAAGTCGTCGGAAAGGAAAAGCCGCCGCTAGCTAGTTAAAAAAAAAATTGACTTCTTTAAGTGTCTTTAAAAGATCTATTTACAGAAATAAATATTGTTTAGTCTAGTGGTTCTAAGCGCGACTGGACAAGCAAAGTGATATTCGGTAAAGTGTAGCAGTTCGGAGTCTGTATTTGTGCCCTATCAATGGCAATAGGCTCGCCCCCTATTACATGGGACTTAAACATACCGGCGAAATATGGGCACGGGTCTCCTCTCAATACGAGAGGGATTAGGCTATAGTCCGCCACGCTAGCCTACTGCGGGTTGGCAGACTTCACACGCCGTCAAGAAAATCTCTCAGGCGTGCAGGTTTCCTCACGATGTTTTCCTCCACCGTTTAAGCGCGTGATAATTAATTATTAATACGCACATGACTTCGAAAAGTCAGAGGTGCCTTGGATTCGAACTCGAGACCTTTGACTTGGCAGTCCAATGGTCATATCACTAGGCTATCACTACACTAACTACACTAAACCTCTGCCTAACCCTTCGGGGAATACATGCATGATGATATGTTGTGTGATGTAAAATAATAAGTACGAGATCTAAAAGTATTTTGTTCAGAATAGATTACTGAATCTTCTCGTAATACAGTGGGTTTTGACAACAATTTATGTAATTATTTTTATCTGAAATTAATGCCCCCAGATCTACCAGTAGAGTTGCTGCTCTGAATCACAGTAAAAGACCGATAAGACGGCAACCTTATGGCGGTGATCCAAGCTGTAAAACTCAATCTTCAACAGCTTTTCATCACCTATTAGCCTTTTGGCCAGGCATTAGATTAAGTTCGGCGTTTCCCGTGATCAAAACTATTTCATCATCATCATCATCATCAGCCTATACTCGTCCACTGCTGGATGTAGGCCTCTCCTAGTGAACGCCACAGAGCCCTATCTTCGGCTTTCCTCATCCAGTCACTGCCAGCTGCCTTTCCGCAAGTCGTCACTCCATCTGCCCGGCGGGCGCCCTAAATTAACTATTTACATAACTACACATTTGTACAGAACCCTTGATGAGTTCGAGTTGCACTTCACTAGGTTTTAATCAGAAATCTCTATTTTTATCTGCAGACTCCTCGAAAATTCAGACTCCAATCGAACATACCTGAAGATGCCCAGCTTATCTGGATGGAACATCAACCAGGCTCTCCTTCTAGAAGAGAACCGCAGGGCTCTACCAAGAAGTCGGCCAAGAAGAAGGTTAAGGTTCAAAAGGAGTCCCGACTCTCGCCTAAAAAAGTTTCTTTGACAGGCCTAACAGGAAAAGACCTAATTTTAGCTAGAAGAAAAATGCCAACGCCAAAGTTTTTGAAAAATTAATTATATCTTGTATGTACTGTTTATTTCGTTTTTTTTTTTGTATTGTAGTTTGTTGTTCACTGCACGGCGTGCACGACTTGTGTCTGTCTGTCTGTTCGCGATAAACTCAAAAACTACTGCACCGTTTTTCAGGCTGTTTCCACCAATAGATAGCGTAGTTCTAGAGGTTTATTTGTATAATTCATATAAATTATAGTACAGAAAAGCCAAGAAACCACGCGGGCGAAGCCGTGGGCGGAAAGCTAGTTATAATTTTCGCATAGCCATCAGAAACTAATAAAAACGTGTTAATAATAAGGGGCGGTCCGTGGTCTCCATCAGCAGTTTCATTCCACCAAATGATGCTTCCCGTTAGCACATGCCCGAGTTACTTAAAAAATACAAAAAAATATTATAGGTTTGCCTATAATATTTGCAGAGTTCCTTCGATTAATTGGATTTCTCCAGGAAACCTACCATAATCAGAACTTAAACTGATGATAATGGGACTTTGGGAGTTACCCTTTCAAACAAAAACATAATTTTCATAATTGCTTCGCAATTGACGGAGTAATTGACGGAGTAATTTTTATATAATCAGTTCTCAATTGGCAGAGTAATCGGTGAACCTCCTCCTTTTTGAAATTTCTAAAGCCGGTAAAAATAAAACAAATATACTTACAGACGAAGTAGTTCTTATTGAAATCTCGCTAATCGCTAAAAAAACTAATTTAAAGACGAACGTATATCCTTCTCCTTTTGAAATTTCTAGTCAGTTAAACAAATATACAGACTAACGTGTAACCTCCTTCTTTTTGAAATTTCTAAAGTCGATTAAAAAGTATTTATACAGACGAACGTATAAACACACCCTTTTTGAAATTTCTAAAGTCGGTAAAAACAAAACACATATACAGACGAACCTATAACCTTCTCCTTTTTGAAATTTCTAAAGTCGGTTAAAAACAAATATACAGAGGAACCTATAACCTCCTCCTTTTTGAAATTTCTAAAGGCGGTTAAAAATAAATAAACAGAGACGAACGGATAACTTCCTCCATTTTGAAATTACTAAAGTCTGTAAAAAAACCACTTATACAGACGAACGTATAACCTCCTCCTTTTTGAAATTTCTTAAGTCTGTTAAAAATAATAGTTACCTGTATTGCTATGATAAGGGTGTCATTCTGTACTGGTCCGAAGATATCCTCATTATATATAGTCTGTGCATCATTGTACTTCTTTATAGCTCTCTTGATTTCTGTAATATTCTTCACTGCTATCCGCTCTGTGGAGTTAGCTGAAAGAAATAATTTATTTTTACTGTAAACTTTTTACTTCTTTACTTCTGGCACGGGGCTCCTTTCACATTAGGGATTAGGTTTTATAGTCAACCAGACTAGCTTGTATAATAACTGCCTCAGTATTAGGATTATAATAACTGCCTTGGTATTAGGGAATGAAAGTGAATGTAAGCAAGACAAAAGTGATGGCCTTTGTAAGGGAAGAAGTTATGACAGCGTGCAATATTTTGATAGGTGGCGTAAGAGTAGATCAAGTGAAAGAGTTTGTATATCTGGGCTCTATGTTTACTAGAGATGGTAAACATGAGAGTGACATTGAAAGGAGAGCGAATGCTCGTAACCAGGTGAATGGGGCGCTACACGCCTTCATGAATAGTCGGAAATTGTCCATAAAGGCACGACTGGCTGTGATTGGGGGAGTGTTGGCGCCGACACTTATGTATGGTAGTGACAGTTGGGTATGGCAGAAGAAACATGAAAGCAGAATAAATGCTGTAGAGATGAGAGCTTTGAGAAGTATGTGTGGTGTTACGTTAAAAGATAGAGTGAGAAACAGTGTTATAAGGGAGCGCTGTGGAGTGAAAGAAGATGTAGTAACAAGGATTGACAAAGGTATGTTAAGATGGTTTGGTCATGTAAAGAGAATGGATGAACGGAGATTGACGAAACAAGTATATATGGTGAGTATGGATGGACGAGTTGGAAGGTGAAGACCTCGGCGAACGTACCGCAACCAAATTGCGGATGTTCTTAAAAAAGGCCAGGTTCCGAGCATCCTAAACCGACGGTCATGCATGAAGAGATTGAATTTAGATTGATGAATGTAGATGAAGCGAAAGTAGTGTGCCAGGATCGTAGCAAGTGGAAATCTATAGTCTCTGCCTACCCCCATGGGAGACAGGCGTGATAATATGTATGTATGTATGTATGCCTCAGTATTCCAGTTGTCCTAAACGCCACTTCTCAATAGCTCGGAGTTTTAATATATACCGGGTTAATGGCAATAGGCTCATCCTTCAGGCTTCACGATAAAAATGAAAGATTTATGATCGTTTGGCATACAATATTCAATTTGACAGAATTTTGAGTTACGTCGATGTTCTCGCAAACCAGCGACATGTGAAGTCTTCAGGCGACGTCGAAATATAATAAAAAATAAGCAGTTCATTTATTCTTCCACTTACCTGTAGTGTTCCTAGGATGTACCGTCAGGTATTTATGTAATTCAGGAGGGACTAAAGCCAAAACTTGCTCCGAAGTGTCGTTAGCGTTCATCAGCTCTTCTAAAAACAATCATATACCTTTACTTATAAAGTTTAAAATGTATTGTGCCGTGCTAGCAGTTGTCGATTTGAAACAAAAAACGTTTTAATACCCAAATGTTTTTGCATAGTTGTCTGTCCTGCCTACCTTATAAGAAATGTTAAAGGCGGATCGTCCTAATTCAACATTTTGATTTTTCGAAAATTGTACGGTGGCCAATCCCACAAAATGTCAAATATTCTCAGTTGATTTTGAACTTTATCTTCAACAATTTAAGGTTTAAAATCATTAGGAGAAATTTGACAGTGTTGAATACCTTGACCTGCTGGCGACTGTACGTCCATATCACATTCTAGGTCCATACATATATACATACATACACTCACGCCTTTTTCCCACAGGGGTAGGCAGAAACTATGGACTGCCACTTGCTACGACTCTTGCATATCTCTTTCGCTTCTTCCACATTCATACAGTTTGTTCGATATAAGTAAGCCGATCGGAAGTTAGCCGTTCCGAACTACCGCGGTGAGAAAATCGTTTAATAAAGTGTTTTAATACATAAATATCGAATTCAGTAAACAAAATAATTAGAAATCTGGAACTTATACGACTCTAATTATCTTCACACCGACTCTTTCTATTAAAATTTACCACTTCTAAACCACTTGCAGACAACTTCCGATCGGCTTACTTATTTCGAACAAACTGTACATACGCGCCGGTTGCGAGTACTACGCACCTGACCTTTTTGGAGAACCTCGCCGATAAGATCGGTGTACGTCCTTCTAGGGCGACCTCTCCCGACGCTGCCACTGACATTCGCCTTATAAATTCCATTCGTTAATCGTCTTTCATTCATTCTCTCGACATGCCCAAACCATCTTAGCATATCCTAGGTCCATGGTAGTAGAAATCGCGAGATCGACTAACCCTGCGTTTCCACTGACGACAAAACATGTTGCAAACAGCTACCTGTCCCTCTAACTCTTTTACAGTTAGATAGAGTAAGATAGATATAATTGCAACATGTTTTGTCGCCAGTAGGAACACAGGGTAAAATGTATTCACAACTTAGTTAAGCTAAAGTTTTAATATTCAATTGTGAATAAGTTATTGATGATTTCGCAATCTCTGCTGCTATGTACCTATTAGAATATGTTATAGCCGAATAATTTACGAAAAACCAAGAACAATTTGAATTTCGCGCCCACTTAAAATAAACGAAATCTTTAATATTCCAGAAAAAAACTAGATGGCGCTGACATTTCTTAACTGAAAATTCTTATACATATTTTTTTGTACGACATGTGCTCACTCATTCATGGTTTTTTTTTTATTACAAAACTAACAAATATTACGTACCATTTGCGTGAGAATTATGTCAAGTACGTTCAAGTACTCTAAAATAACGTAAACTCGGCAGATTGCCAAATTTCTATGTACGCACAGAGATTGTAACTAATTCATAATTTGAGAATTTCAGGTTGTTTTTTATGGACATAGGACCCCATAGTGGTTGGCTTTAGTGGGTGGGTGGTTATACTGTGTAAGAAATCTATACTCCCCGGTATTATCAACAAATACCGGTCGCCGTTTAATGGGGTTTCCCCGTAAACAAAAATAAGGGCTCCGTTGCAAAACCAAAATGAAATATAATTTCATTATCCTCAAATTGTCGATCAATAATGCAGTTTTCACGGCAAAAAAAATGCGACAGGCTACTAAACAGTTACATAAGATAATTAAGAAATAGCGCCATCTGTGGGAGAGATTAAAAAGGTATTTGCGTAAGATTTTTAAATTTTAAGAAACTAGCGCCATCTATGGGTAGTCTACTCAAGCTGCTAGCAGCACAAACGTACAACTTAAAAAATATTATTATCCACATAACACACTGTCCATGATAAAATAGGTGACATAGTCAGTAAACAAATAATAGAAAAAAATGTTTTTTAGACCATAATGTTATTGTTTATTCTGTATATACGTTTACTTTTTTACACACTCGCAAACTTAACGAGTAGGCACGGCTACACATCAAGCTATACAAAACCAGTTTACGCTGGCCTCTTATTGTATGGAAAGTATATACAATGCGAGATCCGCTCAAACTGGTTTTGTATAGGTTGACCTGTAGCCGTGTGTACGTACAGTGGCAGAAAGCATTGCAGATATGAAAAGAATAGCCCGGGTGGGGTGTGAGCAGTTTGGTACAAACAGCTTTATACCAAGCTTTAATTTTCCAACATAAGCTGACCTCCCATTGTGTCGGCTTTCAGTACAAACAGAGCTCAGCTTATGCTGGATATAAATAGCTTGGCGTGCAGCCGTGCGTACGACTATTATTTATTATTAAATAATTAGAAATAATAATCTCTACTGCTTACCAAGAACCAGTGATGCACAAACCGCGATTGTAACAAGAAAAATGAAATGTATATGCGCTTGACCACCGAAATGTTAAAATAATAGGACTCTAAATGAAGATCTCTAGTTATAAAAGTAAGTGTGAGAAACATAACTCGACTAACTAAAGCGGATCGTACCTGCAATGTTATTTAAGGCATATTGCATTTTCCATGAATTAAGAAGACATTTATATAGCAATGAAATAACACTATATTAAACACTGTCTATTTTATTAGACAAATAACTTTAACGTCATCGTTACTTTGTTAAAAAAAAAATCTTACAGAAAAGTTTTATATGTATACGTTTAAATAGTTTTATTTCAAAAGATTAAGATATCAAAACATTTAATAGAATAGACATACTTATGACATCCCTGAAATATAAAAACATAAGACACATAAAGAAATATTTACAAGATTATATCAGGGAAAATATAATTTATCTAGCGCGTAGATAAAAGAGTTCTAGTTTTGGATACGTTTTACATGATTTAATTTCACAATTCTTCTATTCCTTGTTCAAGACTAGGAATACTTTTTTCATATACTTTGTCCATTATGAGAACCGTTTTTTGACAGATGCCTTTGACTGCCTTAGAGCGTAGGTGTTACAGATTACGTAAAAGTTAACTTTGAAATGCGTCACATAATAAATGTATTATCTACCTTATGATAAATTATCTTAATTATGATTCCTTGCAGACATTATAATACTATAAATGTAACCGATTTTCCAAAAAAAATTATTATTGTTAAGCGTATTAAATTTAGTTACATTCTACCGTGTCTAGTGATGCAATCGAATGTATTCGCTGCAATCATTTTGAACAATGACATTTAATCAGTATCGGAAAATGGCATTCACTCTAATATCAATAAAATATAAATTAAACAATATTTTTGAAAAGAAATGGATGGAAAATGAATATTATATAAAAAATAATACATTCAGATGAATATTGTACATATTTATTTATTATTGGTTGTCGTAGCACCATTTCGATTCGACAACCAAACAATCGATAATCAATACTAGACAGTAATCAAAGTATCAATAATCGGATCGGTAATCGCAATATTAAGTTCCTGCAATCACTAGTTCCATCTGTCAAAAAACGGTTCACATATTGGACAAGGTATAGGTTACCTATGTCCGAAAAGGAGCAGACAAACCACCTGTAAGTAGTCAGCGCCCCCTTATGGACACCTGCAACACCAAAGGAGTTGCAGATGCTTTGCCGGGCCTATTAATTGTGGCAAACGAACAAGCGGCCCCCTTCTTTCTCCTTTCTGATGAAGGCATCAGGCCTCCGCCGCTCCACACTCACCGATCGAAACGCAACAGTATGCATACTGTTACTTGACGTCGATATTCTGTGGGAGGGTAGTACTTCCACTGCCTGCCGGCCTGACTGCCTCGTTAGTCTAGTGGTCCCAAGCGCGACTGCTACGCTAGCGGTCCTGGGTTCGATTCCCAGGTCGAGCAAAGTGTTATTGGGTTTTTCTATGAAATTCCCAGTAGCAGCTCGGAGTCTGGATTTGTGCCCGGTTAATGGCAATAGGCTCGCCCCCTATTACATGGGACCTAAACATACCGGCGAAATGTGGGTGTACATTAGTACTCGTACACCTCTGCCTAACCCTTCGGGGAATACAGGCGTGATGGTATGTTATGTAGTTCTTCCCCGTTCGTTCTGACCCATTCATGCTGGCATATTATATACACACCAGCGAGATACTACTACATAGCTAGATTAAATATCCGTTTTTTTGTACAGGAAGCAATTGTATAAGTTCCAGTTACTAGCAATTTTTAAAAGTTTAGCCTGAAAGTCAGTCTACAACTCAAAAATGGCATCATGTGCCTCGATCAGTCTCTGCCCATCTATAAACTGGCCACAGTAGGAAATTTACACAAAAAAAATATATTTACAAACAAATAGCAGTACGGTTTAGCTTATTTTTCACCAAAATTAGCGACAATAACATCTGACAGAAAATAAATTTATTTAACACATATCGTCTTTCACATTTCAAGAAAACGACACATTTAGATAGTGAAAGAAAGAATGAAGGAAAAACATAAAATAATAATCAAAAGAATAAAAAAACCTTGGTATGGCATTACTATTAGTAGTTCTGAATCCACTATTGGGTTAGTATTTGAATCGTTATCTGAAAAATGGTAAATAATAGCTTAGACAAAAATGATATTTTACAAATAAAACTTAAGTCTACGGATGGTATAGATCCCCAGATTATTGGACCAGGAAATCAATTATTCGAAGTCGACGTGTCTTGTATCAAGCTCAGATCAAATAAAAAGTTATGATGGAACTTTGCGAACAAAGAAGTGAGGCCGGCTAAAACTACGCCTTCCCATATACAAACACAATTACACGGACACACGCACGTGATACGTTAATGACGTTTTGATAGACGTGCAGCGATAGCTCGACTCTGCTCGACTGACAAGATAAGGCGAAGTTTTGGTATGCGTGTGTGCGTGTAATTGTGTTTGTACACGGCAAGGCGTAGTTTTAACCGGCCTCACTTCTTGGTTCGCAAAGTTCCATCTTAACTTTTTATTTGATCTGAGGTATCGAGGCGATAGGCTAGCTGACTTATTATTTTTATGGCCCCATAAACAGAGCCGAGACACATGAGAAGATTAAAATCGGTTCGAAAATCAGGAAGATAAAAGCATTTTACTATGGACACACGTGACGTCAAGTATTCCGTGAGCCATACAAATCATATAGTAAAACTCGAAAGGGACAGAGCATCTCCGCTCGATCGCACCAAAATCTATCGTTTAAATTTTAGAACTGTATTAGTTGATTTAAATTATTTTTTCCAGTGAGAATATGTTTTATATTTTAAATTAAAAATAATATTTTAAATAAATCACACACCAGTCAGCTAACCTAGTCCCGAGATAACGGGACTACAAAATAATATTACTGTATGCCTCAGATCAAACAAAAAGTTAAGATGGAACTTTGCGAACAAAGAAGTGAGGCCGGTTCAAACTACGCCTAACGGTGTACAACACACAATTACACGCACATATGTATTAGTTAACTACGCCGTATCTTGTCAGTCGAGCTTTCGCTAGCTCGATAGGTCGACTGACAAGATAAGGCGTAGTTTCGGTATACGTGTGTGCATGTAATTGTGTGTTGTACACTGTTAGGCGTAGTTTTAGCCGGCCTCACTTCTTTGTTCGCAAAGTTCCATCTTAACTTTTTATTTGATCTGAGCTGTATGCATGTAAGTCTGATAATAATCGCCGAACAGGAAAAAATATCAATGCAATCAAAATCAAATCAGCGATTACTCACTTTCAAAATATAAGTCGTCCCCAAGTAAAAATATATTTGTTTGCAATACAGGTGTAATAATATGACTAAATGTTAACGCTAAAGTAACAAGAATCCTTTTGAGCAACATCGCCGACATTAAGGTGTTACATGGAATAATTGAAAATTATTGCAGACTAAAAGTGTGCATAAAAGTAAAAAATATACGATTACTAATAGATCAAGGATAAATGACTAAATTAGTAGACAGTATAAAAAAAAAACAATTGTTTTGTCCCTCAAGAGGGTCGCAGTTCACAGTATTACCATATCCATACAGTAATTAAACGCCTTTGATATTCGGCACGGCGCCGCTCATGTCATCATACGCGGTTATTGAATAAATTTAATAATTATTATGTCCTCAATTAATAATTAATTTGTATATAAATACCTTTAAATCTTATTTTTTATTTACGGGACACGTTATTTGTAGATTTATAGTTTCTATTTCTAAATTTAACCATATCTAATGTGCGGTGATTTGGGCTCCTCATGAAGCGAAATACAATGTCATGTTAGAGCGAGTACAGAATAAATTTATATGACACCTGTATTTTATACTTCATGGGGTGTACCCATTTGACCCGCTGATGTATCCAACACTTTTTGTACTGGGTATGGTGGGGTACAACGAACTTAGAGTGCGGTGGGAATTTACACTTGCGGCGTATGCACTAAAGGTCCTGCGTGGAGTAGCTCAGAACCCGAGTGTACTGCGTCACCTGAAGCTGTGCGTGCCAGACCAGTATGTATGGAGGCGGCGGCGGCCGCCACTGCTGGCAGTGCCTGTTGCCAGAATCAACTGGCTGTCAAAAACACCCCTCACCCGCACAATATGTGTATTAAAGGAAGTGCATGAGAGTATTGATATATTTTCGTGCAATCTGAGTGAATTCGCAATAGTTTTGTTGAATTTAGCTAGTTATATTTAAATATTATTATTCTTTATGTTAATGCTTTGTATTAGTTTGTATTATTATAAAGTGTAGATTTGCAAACCACTATTGTATTGGGGTTATCCTGTAAAGATAGTGTGTGGTATAAATAAATAAATAAATCGTAACTGGATGAGATCATGATGAATCTTATCATACGAGATTGTGGGATACATGTTATTGAGTATGTCCTTGACTTAAATTCTACTACGAAGTAGTAGTACGTTCTACTATTTAGTACGATAAAAACAATATCTGAAATATTGTTTTCACATAATGAATGGAATATTATGTTGGTTCATCTGTATAACTTATTGCGTAATTAAATGTTGATAAACATTTGTGTGTATCTACGCGACGCCGACGCCGCAATACATAAGCATAACTACATTCATAATTAGATACATGAAAATATTCTGATCAGGAATATCAAAATTTGTTGAAGCGGTTTTTGTGCTTAGACAAGTACACGACTGCGTGTAAATATTGATATATTTTAAGTAAAATCCAAACATTGGGATAATCTATTCAATGATTCTTGTAAATACGCATATATTAAAAAAAAACGCTCACGTCTGCCCTCAACTTTCAAGTGCGCAAACTAAGCATGTTTGGGGGCCGCAACCGCAACTGTATGGATAATAAAACTGTGTCCTGGATATATCATATTTCGAGTGAAAATATTAGCAAAACACATAGTCCGGAAGACCAATCAATTTATAATAAAACATTTTAAAAACCTTGTCTTTTTTTCTTATAAGCATTTATCAACAGGCCTTGTAAAGTTATATCATTACTTTTATCTGAAATTATACAAAAAAGAAATACAATAATACCAAATAAGAATCAATAAATTGTTTTTGGAATACAAAATGTGAATTTCGACTCGAAATCCATAGCAGGATGCTGCCCGATGTTCCTGTGTCATCTGTATCAATGAACATATAATAATAAAAAAATAATAAAAAACGTACCTCCATCTCTATACATGCCCCCGCTTGAAGCCGAGAGCATAATCTGCAGCCATAGACAAAACAGTCCGAGTATAACAACAACTCTGGCAACCGACGCATATTTTAAGCGTGGCATCTCGTCTGTCACTCAATAGATGGCGCTAGTTGCATTTTACGTAGTCCGCCCATCGGTCGAGAGATGGCGCTGGTCAATTTTTTCCTTCAGGTCATAGTTCTGGCTTTTTGTTTCTGGGGAAAAAAGATAAATTAGGTTAAAAACATTACCCTTACCCCTATAAAATCCCTTTGTCGCCCGACAAAGGGATATTTATTAACAACAATAGAACTATGAAGATATTGATTTTTGGTGCTACAAGTTCAGTTTAAAGGAGATTTCGACAAAATGTCAAATTATCACTGCCTCGTTGGTCTAGTGGTCCCAATCGCGACTGCTACGCTAGAGGTCTTGGGTTCGATCCCCAGGTCGAGCAAAGTGTTATTGAGTTTTTCTATGATATTCTCAGTAGCAGCTCGGAGTCTGGATTTGTGCCCGGTGAATGGCAATAGGCTCGCCCCCTATTACATGGGACCCAAACATACCGGCGAACTGTGGGTGTACATTAAGTGCACCTCTGCCTAACCCTTCGGGGAATACAGGCGTGATGGTGTCAAATTATCATACTATTAAGTACCTATGCGAATAAATAAAATTAAATTATCTGTTCTTATTGTCAAAATAACAACTTCTTACTTAATGCAAATAATTATAACAAACAAAAATTACAATTTTTGAAATTCTTGTTCATCGGTTTGTTCAGACTAATCTCCGAAACGGCTAGTCCTCTTTATAGAAATAAAGATTCATATTATTATAGTGGTCGTAAGCGCGACTGCTGAGTAAGCCTTGACTGGCCTGGTTTCTATTTCCGGGTTGAGCAGTGTTATAGGGTGTTTCGACAAAATTCCCAGTAGTTGCGCGGGACCTATCAGACGAAATGTGTTGGTGGGATGGTATGTTATGCAACTTTAATTTATTGCCGATGCAAAAATCGCTGTCAACGTCAAGATTATCAACACAATACCGTCATAATACCTACATACATACATACAATCACGCCTTTTTCCTTTTCATTCTTTCATTCATACATCTTTTCATACTCACGCGCCGGTTGCGAGTACTACGCACCTGACCTTTTTGGAGAACCTCGCCGATAAGATCGGTGTACGTCGTACTAGGGCGACCTCTCCCGACGCTGCCACTAACATTCGCCTTATAAATTCCATTCGTTAATCGTCTTTCATTCATAAATAACTAGAATATTCATTATGTATGCAGTAGTTATATTATGTTTCAACAACAACAGATTATATTCTTAGCAAATGTCTTGGTGATCTGGTATCGTCGTGCGACGGATCGTTGAGCTCCCTAAATAATGGTTGAGGTACACGATGACTGATTTATTAGTGCCGTCAGTTACGACAGGTCCACTCAAAGCTACCCGAGCAGGCGACGCGGTCTGCAGTTTCCGCGCCACGTTTGGTAGAAGAAGGGGAAGGAGAACTTCTACGTTTCAATACTCAATACTCAATGTTTATTGCATTCCACAATGTAGTTTACATGGATGGTAGGTTTTACAATTTTGTTCATTATGGACCCTGTCGGGCACAGCAATGTAGGAGAGAGGAAGCAATGTAATGTAATGAATTATCTTATAAAATAAAATCAAAACCTTTATTTGTAATGTAATTGCGTATCTCTCACTTTACGCGTAGAGGGCCGCATAGCCGGGTCTGCAGAGGAATGCTACACCGCTCCCGTATTCCCGGCACTAAAGTGGTGACGCGAAACGCCGAGGTTGGTTTTAGTCGGTAGATCGCTCTTTTCAGAGCGGAGTCCGACACACCCCACCGTTCTCCTCAGAGCGGTGGATAGTGTATAAGGCTTCCAACCCCGCCAACAAAAATAAAAGCGGATGAATGTGGAAGAATAAAAAAGTTGAGGGCTCAAGTTTCACCCGATACAATTAACGAACACTTTCGGCAGTTATTGGAATCACTGAGAGAAATTGATCCAAAAAATAGAATTAGTGATGACCCTGGACGCAAGAAAGTTATAGTGAAAAGGGGAACTAAGTACCCTGAAAAAGTGCTGTGATAGCCATGTGATATGACCATTGGACTGCCAAGTCAAAGGTCTCGAGTTCGAATCCAGGGCACGCACCTCTGTCTTTTCGAAGTCATGAGCGTATTAATAATTAATTATCACGCGCTTAAACGGTGAAGGAAAACATCGTGAGGAAACCTGCATGCCTGAGAGATTTTCTTGACGGCATGTGAAGTCTGCCAACCCGCAGTAGGCTAGCGTGGTGGACTATAGCCTAATCCCTCTCGTTCTGAGAGGAGACCCGTGCCCAGCAGTGGGACAATGTAATGGGTTGATGATGAAGTACCCTGAAACAGTCCTTAATCAGTCGTGTTGGAATGTAAAACGAAACGCAACATTGAGTAGTTTATTATCCTGTAACGTCAAAGTCAAATCTGACACTGCTTATGTCAATTCTTTCTCTCGATGTCCGCCTACGCGCCATGCGGTATCATCTCCGTCGTACATAATAAACATCTACTGTTTTCTCTGCAATCTTCGTTTCTTTTTGACCCTAACCCATCAAGTCGAAATTTTCAATATCCATAATGATGGCTGGTACAGATTTATAAGGCCAACAACATTTATGACCCTTGGACTACAGGCGGGCCTAAAGGTACACGCTTCAATAGAACTGCATCTGGATGGATTGATGTAGAGGTATACGAGAGTCAGTACCAAGTAGCGGCAATGTCGGTTTTAGCGGTCTGGAGGGCTCGGGGCAACATAGAAGTGGAGGCCCCCAGCCCCAAATTGTTTTCCAAATAAAATGGAGAATGGTATTTTATTGATTGCCTGATTGGAGTGAACAAAAATATAGATCGATGATTTCTGTTATCACTACATAGTATAAAACAAAGTCGCTTTCTCTGTCCCTATGTCCCTTTGTATGCTTAAATCTTTGAAACTACGCAACGGATTTTGATGCGGTTTTTTTTTATAGATAGAGTTATTCAAGAGGAAGGTTTATATGTATAATATATATACATATATATATATATATATATATTATAGTATAGAAAAGCCGAGAAACTACGCGGGCGAAGCCGTGGGCGGGAAGCTAGTTATTTAATATAATCATGTTTGTACTAAGCACTGTAGGCAAAGGTAAAACGCGAAAAGAAACATAAGGGGAAAAGTAGTTTACTAGTGTTTACTAGTCGGATTTGAAAAAAAAATCCGAAGCCTCTGTGGCGGCCCCCGGGGCTGTAGCCCCGGTTGCCCTCCCCTAAATCCGGCCCTGAGTGGCGGTCTAGTTTCTGCCTTACCCGTGGGAAAAAAGCGTGAGTGTATGTATGTAAAATATTCATAATGTATGCAGTAGTTATATTGTATCAACAAGGACATATTATAATTATCTAGCTTCTGCTCCGATGGAGCAAACATTACTCGTAATATGTTTCCATTTTAGATAAATTATATCTTGTTTTCCCTTTCTATCAACATTTAAAAACTTTCTTTCTTTCAAATAAGAACACCTAAACCTGCCACATGAATCACTGTCTATTTGTGACGACAACATGAAAATTTGTTTAGTTTAAAAAAAAAGAAAGAAAAGTATGTGTATTCTTGTTAACCCCTAGTGCTAAGCTAAATGCTTGTTTTACGAGTGGGTTCACGTCGGTAGTGCAATGGGTGGGGTTCGAACCGGCAACCACATGATTGCAAGTTCGACGCCCTAGCTATCAGGCTACCGCTGCTTAAATTTTTTTTACGTTTATCGCGAGCAGTAAATGCGTCGTGGAACTTTGTTTTTTAATATGTAGTGATTAACTGTGGCAGAGTCGGAAGCGGTCTTTCTAGAAGGAAGAACATCTATCTAATCGGCGAGGTCCTCCAAAAAGGACAGGTGCGTAGTACTCGCAACCGGCGCGTGTGTATGAAAAGACCAGCTTTCCGCCCACGGCTTCGCCCGCGTGGTTTCTCGGCTTTTCTGCACTTAATTTTTTCCCGTTTTTGCAACATTTATAATTTATGCTCCGCTCCTATTGGTCTTAGCGTGATGATATATAGCCTATAGCCTTCCTCGATAAATGGACTACCTAACACTGAAATAATTTTTCAAATCGTACCCGTAGTTCCTGAGATTAACGCGTTCGAGCAAACAAACAAACTCTTCAGCATTATAATATTAATATATATACAGTATAATATATAGTATATAGCATAGATATATGAATGCGGAAGAAGCGAAAGAGATATGCAAGAGTAACCAGTGGCAGTCTACAGTTTCTGTCTACCCCTGTAGGAAAAAAGTGTAAGTGTTTGTTTGTGTGATTTAATTATTTCTGCTTTGTCCTAGAACAGCCAAGTATCAAATCCGACCTTGATCGTATTCAGTTTTCTCGTATAGTCGTACATTGACCGCGGAGACGCGCTCTAACGGTATTGCAACACGTAAACATATATATGTCGTAAGCACATGGCTACGTAACCGACATTCCTCAAACAAGCATTAAGTAATCACAAATAAAATTGACACTACTTATTATCACTTGTGAAAATGTTACCACCGCTAAAAAACATTAATTTAATACTGTAGTTGCTCTACGGTTTCTCTCGCGATCCTCAAAATGATACATACATACATACACTCACGCGTTTACCCACAGGGGTAGGCAGAAACTACAGAACGCACTTTGCTACGATTCTTGCATACTTCTTTTGCTTCGCCCACATTCATACAGTGTGGTGCAGTGATAGCCTTTTGATATGACCATTGGACTTCCAAGTCAAAGTTCTCGAGGTCGAGCCAAGGCACGCACCTCTGTCTTTTCGAAGTCATGTGCGTATTATTAATTAATCAACGCAACAATTTTGCACTGTTGTCGCTGTCTCTATTCCTCACGATGCGAACGCGTGCCCGAGAGGTGAAATAGCAATACATTTGCAACATTTTGGCGCGTATTTCTTGTTCGGAAATTTGGATATTATTTATTTATTATTTATTATATACTTTATTGTACACCAAAACAAAATACAAAAGACAGGATACAAATGAAGCTTAAAACATACAAAGGGTGGCCTTATCGCTATCTGCGATTTCTTCCAGGCAACCTTAGGATGGACAAACTGGAACTGAACATAAAAATGGGTTTGTTCACGGTGCAGAAACACATAGGTACATAGATAAAAATATATACATATATATTTGTAATATTACGTAAATACAAAAAACAATACATACTGATATAGCTACTATACTATATTAAATTAATTATAGATAAAGTTATATGAGATAGTTAAAGAATAAGCAACAAGAACTAAGGGTATAAATTTGCAACAGTGAAGTGACACAGTTATGAAGATAAGTAGTATTCCTTCACAAGCCTTCTAAACACGGGGAGTGATTGAGCACGCCTGATCGGTTCTGGCAATGCATTCCACAAACGAGCAGCCTGAACTGTGAAGGATTTATCAAAAAACGTTGTGGAATGCATAGGCATCTTAAGTTTGAGGTTATCTGATGATCTTAGACATAGCGTGTGAGTATCACCTAGGAACTCGAAACGTTCTTTTAGATAAGGAGGTGTAGAAGAAAGGAAAAGCACATTATATAGTAGTGAGAGAATATGAGCATTCCGACGAAGACGGATGGGTAACCACTTAAGCTTAGCACGGAATTCAGAAACGTGGTCATACTTGCGTAAACCACGATACTATTCTTTTCGGATACGGATATTATTCTTTTAATATAGTTATTACGTAGTTTTTTTTTTTGTAAAAGGATATTCACTATATTATCTGGGTTCCCCATGAGTCAAAATGTTTCTATATTCATACATTATCTTTAAATACTAGTATAAAGTTGGGTTGTTTTCATCGAGAATGACCAATCTTTGAGCTTGTGCAACTTTTTAACCATGTATTGGAATGAAGTTTTACATTCAAGGAACATGTATTTTAATGATAAGATTGTTACTGCAAAATTTCAATGGTTTTCATTGCTTAAAATTCAAGATAGGGCCAAACTACGTTTGTTTGGAGCGCGGAGCGGATACTATCCTCTTAAACGGTGGAGGAAAACATCGTGAGGAAACCTGCATACCCGAGAGATTTTCTTTATGGCATGTGAAGTCTGTCAACTCGCAGTAGGCTAGCGTGGTGGACTATAGCCTAATCTCTCTCGTTCTCGTTTCTGTTAATTGTTACGTTCTTGTGAGTTCTATAGTAAGCGACCTCGTCTACAAAGTTAATAAATGCAACATTATCAAGAACTATGTGCGGAATGTAGTCTGTATTGCACCAGTTTTGCAGATAACAACGCTCATTGTCTGTGTTACGAACTGAGTTACAAAAAAAACGGAAGATAACACTTGATGCGAGACAAACAAACCAACATGTTTGATAATACTTATTGTGTACAAAGAATTTTTGTTACGAGGGTGTCGCAACGACACTGCATCATTAGTCTAGTGGTTAGGCAGAGGTGTACTAATGTACACCCACGCTTCGCTGGTATGTTTAGGTCCCATGTAATAGGGGGCGAGCCTATTGCCATTAACCGGGCACAAATCCAGACTCCGAGCTGCTACTGAGAATTTTCATAGAAATTCCAAATAAATTAATATTGTCAATTAATTAACACTGGACTCATTACTGCCTCATTAGTCTAGTGGTCCAAAGCGCGACTGCGACGGTAGAGATCGTAAGTTTGATCCCCAGGTCGAGCAGAGTTATTGGGTTTTCCTATGAAATTCTCAGTAGCAGCTCAGAGTCTGGATTTGTAATAATTTTTTGGTTCCCTGTTTTGAAGTTTATTCGTAAAAAAATTTAGCCTTTTAACATTTTTTTCTTATTGAATAACTCGGCAAACCAGCCGGCGAGCTACTTGATGGTAAGTAGACATCGCCGCCCATGGACATCTGCAATACCAAAATAGTTGCAGATGCGTTGCCGAGCCTATTTAAGGAAAAGGGAGGGGCAGGAGAAAAGGAGAAGGAAGGGGACTGAGGGAGAAACTGAGCGTTTAATTAAGTGTTTGGACTGCCTCGTTAGTCTAGTGGTCCCAATCGCGACTGCTACGCTAGAGGTCTTGGGTTCGATCCCCAGGTCGAGCAGTGTTATTGGCTTTTTCTATGAAATTCTCAGTAGCAGCTCGGAGTCTGGATTTGTGCCTAGTGTATGGCAATAGGCTCGCCCCCTATTACATGGGACCTAAACATACCGGCGAACTGTGGAAGTACATTAAGTACACCTCTGCCTAACCCTTCGGGGAATACAGGCGTGATGGTATGTTATGTTAAGTGTTTTTGTACGGTGACCAGCACATCAAGTAACCACAAAATGTCAAATTTTCTCAGTTGATTTTGAACTTAATCTTCAAACATTTTAAGGTTTAAAATCATTTGGAGAAATTTGACAGTTTTGTATACCCTGATGTGGTGGCGACTATCGAAATAAGTAAAGGAAATACTAAGAAATGTGAAACATATACGACCCCGATTCACTTTACACTGACTAAACTCTATTAAAATGTACCACTGCTTACATTCATTCTCACTGCATTCACTCTCGTAAAAAAAAAACACTCAGTCATACACACACCTGACTCACACTATCTCATTCACATTTACACTAACACACACTTTGTTTATTTTTAAATGAAATATGTTTCTATTTCACTAGCGCATAAAATCTCAGAAGTGAGATCCTGGTGATCTGTAGTACAGGCATTGTCAGACACCAGTCTCTCACAAACATTATACTGCAACTTATAATTATTACACTTGATGTTACTGTCTTATTATTTAAACATGTTTGCGAAGAGAAAATAAATATTTTTGTATTGTATTTGTACTGCTAAAACACTTACGGACAAATTTAGACAGGTTTCGTTATTTCGAACAAACTGTAAAACAAATCAAATCAAATCAAATTATTTATTTGTGATACATGGGTGATGCATGTGTTCAATATACAATTATTTATAATCAGTGTTCATGCCATGATCAGCCACTTGGGCACACAAATTATTAGTTAAATTAATTATTATTATAGTATACTAATTTAAAATTATGATTATAAAATTACTATTTACAAAATTAATTAAATATTAAATTATATGTCATGCAGGAGAGACACAACACAATATGTGATAATGAATGGTCATAATGTCCACATTAAACAATTAAAAAAGCTCTAGCCGATATAAATTCATCCACAGAATAAAAACGTTTCTCTGTCAGAAATTGAAACAATTTATTTTTGTATATTTTGTCCCTATTTCATTCATTCTTGATCACTTCTATGCGTATACGCATGTTGTTGTACTACTGTTACGTCACCAAAGTTTTGAAAGAACCCAATGGACTGAATCCGTGATTCTCACTTTCACTTTTTGCAGTTAACTAATGTATTTTGTTCTTATTTTATTTAAAATGCCCCATAAGTCTGATAAGTAATACGCGCGAATGCTATGCTAGATGTCTTGGAATCAATTCCCAGGAAAGGTTTTATCTGTTTTTTCTGCAACGTTTGGATTTGTGCCCGATCATTTTTTTTTGTCGGACAACTCTGCAAACGAGCAGACGAGCTACCTGATGGTAAGTAGTCATCGCCGCCCATGGACATCTGCAAAACCAAAGGAGTTTCAGATGCGTTGCCGAGCCTATTTAAGGAAAAAGGAGGGGAAGGAGAAAAATGAGAAGGAAGGGAACTGAGGGAGAAATTGGGCCTCCCAATGGCAAAAGGCTGGCCCCCTACATGAAACCTAAAAATATCGGCGAACTGTGAGTGTACATTAAGTACACTTCTGCCTATTCCATCAGGGAAAACAGGCATCTTAGTATGTTTGTATACCATCATGCCATCACGCCTGTATTCCAAGAAGCGAGCGTTGGCCATTAACCGGGCACAAATCCAGACTCCGAGCTGCTACTGAGAATTTTATAGGAAAACCCAATAACACTTCTCGGCGCTCAAAAAGCACCTCTAGCGTACCTACCTAGCTGTCAAGCTTAGGACCACTAGACTAATGAGGCAGTATGTATGTATCTATTCAAAAATCGCGTGAAACATGTTAAGGCTAAGCAGCCCAATTCACGTAATTAAAACCGTAGCGATGTCGCAGCGTCTGAATCGTTGAAACAGTTTTCCAGTGTTATGTGAATGCTGTCAAGCCAACGTTTTAGAACGATTCTCGACCAACGAACATGTGTGAATACGGTTCAACGATTTTTCAATAGGACGACTTCTAAATCGGTCCGATCGACGGATGTGAATAGGAAAACTGTTTCAACGATTAAGTCGCTGCGACATCGCTACGGTTTTAATTACGTGAATCGGGATAAAGGTTATTGTTGATGTCGCAATTTCTACTACCATGTACAGTCGCCAGCAGGTCAACGTATACAAAACTGTAAAATTTCTCCAAATGATTTTGAACCTTAAATTGTTGTAGATAAAGTTCAAAATCAACTATGAAGTCTTATCATTCTGTGGTAACTTGATGTGCTGGCGACTGTATCTAGAATGTGATATAGCCGAATAATTTTCAAAAGGCCTGTTCAGATTTTGCCCTACATTGTAAAACTCGCATATCTATGATATAACTATTGTCTGGACTTTAAAAGAGACCATGATTCTCAGAGTTTGTTTTTACATTTCTTCTCAGAGGTCGTCAGATAGGAAACGTCGAAGCCATCTAGTATAAAAAAAAAAAAACGACTTGTAAAATTGTCTTCAAAAGATCTTTACAGAAATAAATATCATTTATCATTTAATTTGCGAAAAACAAAAAAAAAAATGAATTTCGCGCCCAAGGCCGACGCTTTAGCCTTAAGGCTAACAATAACTTATTCACGATTGAGTATTAAAACTTTTGCTTAAAAATCGCTATCGTAGGAGATTTAGGTGTAAATTGTCATTTCTGACCAAATCCACTATTTTAATAAAATATATTTGAAGATAACGATTTTTAAGCATAAGTTTTAAGAGTGTCCCTCGCGAACGCAACAATGTTGCGTGATGCGAACGCGTGCCGGAGAGGAGAAACAACAATACATTTGCAACATTTTCGCGCGTATTTTTTGTTCCGAGATTTGGAGATTACTCTTTTAATATAGGTAGTTATTACGTCGATTATTTTTTTTGTAAAAGGATATTCATTATATTATCTGGGTTCCCCATGAGTCAAAATGGTTCTGTATTAAAACATTATCTTGAAATACTAGCATAAAGTTCGGTCGTTTTCATCGAAAATTACCAATCTTTAAGCTTGTGTAACTTTTTAACCATGTATTGAAATGAAGTTTTACATTCAAGGAACACGTATTTTAATGATAAGATTCTTACTGCAAAATTTCAAAGACTTTCATTTGTTAATATTCAAGACAAGACCAAACTACGTTTGTATTGAGCGCAGAGCGGATACTATCCTCTTAATACTCAATCAAAGTAAAATTTTAATTTCTGCCTGCATTTGCTTTAGCGTTAACTTGGTTCACACTGTTTACAGTCGAGTAATAAACATTACTACAACATTGTTTTACAGTAATATGCAATAATATATGATATTTTCAATGTCGTAACATTTAAAACGATTTGTTATACTTGGAAACAATGTATTCTGTTATGTTCCTTTGTAATATTTTGTAATGAAGTATTATTATATAAGAAGTGTGTTTACTAAGGATGGGAACGATTAGAAACTAATGTTATTAGATCGTTAAACAGATGCAGCAGAATATCTTACACGAAGTATTACAGTAAGTATTTTACACCAAGCGACAGCCAGTGGCGGCGTATGACCGAAATTTGATGTGGGCAAGATTCATTTTGCGGGGCCCTCTGCCTCTGCCCTCTATCTCATAAATTTTGCGGGGCCCTCTGCCTCTGCCCTCTCTCTCATAAATTTTGCGGGGCCCTCTGCCTCTGCCCTCTGCCTCTGCCCTCTATCTCATAAATTTTGCGGGGCATCTGCCTCTGCCCTCTATCTCATAAATTTTGCGGGGCGCTCTGCCTCTGCCCTCTATCTCATAAATTTTGCGGGGCCCTCTGCCTCTGCCCTCTATCTCATAAATTTTGCGGGGCGCTCTGCCTCTGCCCTCTATCTCATAAATTTTGCGGGGCGCTCTGCCTCTGCCCTCTATCTCATAAATTTTGCGGGGCGCTCTGCCTCTGCCCTCTATCTCATAAATTTTGCGGGGCCCACTGCCTCTGCCCTCTCTCTCATAAATTTTCGGGGCGCGAGGCCCCCTGGGTCGCGAGGCCGTAGGCGGTGGCCCACGTCGCCCACGCCTGACGCCGCCACTGGCGACAGCCATCAGAACTCCACAACATAATTTCTGCGCATCACCGATATTCGAAGTATAGACTGGTTGTCAGGCTTTTTAGGCTTGTGACTACAACTAACGAGCCTAATGGCTAGGGCGTCGGACTTGCGATCTTGTGATTACCGGTTCGAAACCCACCTATTGCACTACCGACGTGAAGCCACTCGTAATACAAGCATTTAGCTTAGTTCGAGGGGTTAACGGTATACTAGTAATGTGCGACACACATGGCTAGAAAGCAAAAATTACATTAAAAAACAAAAATATACAGCCAGGCTAGATTTGACCTGGTGTAAACGAAGCTTAATTTGCTGAATTAAAAATATCACAATGATCTCATATACGTAATACCTGTTTTAGTTGAGGCATCTAATAACCGCATGCAATGTAATATGATACAAATACAGTTTCATATTGATAGGGTTGGCACACAATAACACAGATTTATAACGCGGTAAACGAGGAGGCGAGCTACCTGGTGGTAAGTTGTCGTATGGATACGTTGTCGCTGTCGTATTGGATGGATGGATGAACGGAGATTGACGAAACAAGTATATATGGTGAGTATGGATGGACGAGTTGGAAGGGGAAGACCTCGGCGAACGTACCGCAACCAAATTGCGGATGTTCTTAAAAAATGCCAGGTTCCGAGCTCCCTAAACCGACGGTCATGCATGAAGAGATTAATGAATGTAGATGAAGCAAAAGTAGTGTGCCAGTATCGTAGCAAGTGGAAATCTATAGTCTCTGCCTACCCCCATGGTAGACAGGCGTGACAATATGTATGTATGTATGTATGTAAGTTGTCGTCGCCGCTCATGAACATCTGCTATACCAAAGGGGTTGCAGATGCGTTGCTGAGCCTATTTAAGGAAAAGGAAGGGGCAAGGAGAAAAAGGAGAAGGAAGGGGACTGAGGGAGGAATTGGGCCTCCAACGCTCCACACTCACCGAACCAATCGCAACAGTATGCATACTGGTACGTGACGTCAATATTCTGTGGGAGGGAAGTACTTCCCCGGTCGTGCAGACACATTCATGCTGGCATGTAGACACGCCAGCGAGACACTAATACTACTACAACCTGTTCGGTGCACCACGTCCTTTTCTTCCATCCATCCCTGTTAGCCGTCATCTCTTTATGTTGTACCAATGCTGGGCACGGATCTCCTCTCAGAGAGAAGAGTTAGGCTATAGTCCACCATGCTAGCTTAATGCGGGTTGGCAGACTTCACACGCTGTCGAGAAAATCTCTCGGGCATGCAGATTTCCTCACGATGTTTACCTTCACCGTTTTAAGAAAGTGTCCCTATCATATCGTTTAAATAACACCTAAATTAACACCATTTTAGTAAACATGTGACAATGATATTTATTTCTGTAAATAGATCTTTTAAAGACACTTTTACAAGTCGTTAAATCTTTAATGGTATTTGTTGCGAAAATAAATTTAAAAAAATATTCAGTGCGTGATAACCCTTAATGTGGGTGAATCATCCAATATTATGCAGACCGTGAGAGTTCGCGCCATTTGTTAAATTTAATATCATCATGTCAATTACCCCATGGATAAAAAATATTTTATCATAAACTACCTAATCTTTCTCATCCTTTATTATCATAGTCTCATAATTTGGGTTAAATTGGCTTCCACGTAAGATATTAATACACTTTGGACCGGACCTGTAAATCTATCCTAGGACCTCTAGCGTAACGCTTAGGACCACTAGACTAATGACCAACTATACAGGGTGGGAGGGACATCGACGCACAAACGTTTAACATGAATTCAGTTCATGATTCTGGACCCACTTGCGTTGAAATATTTCATCGCTTTAAAAAAAGTTCTGCTGTTCCATACATTTTGACCGTGTAGGTATTGCACTTTTGTATGAAAAAGCTTTTTTTTTTAATAACCGACGAAAAATATCAATGCCAAGGGGTCCAGAATCATGAACCGAATTCATGGTAAGCGTTTGTGCGTCGATGTCCCTTTCACCCTGTATATAGTTGATGCGTCGCTCGTTTAGTTATCATATACTAATATATATATTAGTATACGAATTGATTACTTAACGACACATTTGTGGTTGGTTTTTCTTGTGTGCGTCATTTAGGGTATTCCCTAGTAAGCAATGACAAACCTTAAGGTTATCCTCATTATCGTCAACCCATTATACCGTCCCACTGCTGCTAAATTTCGATTGGTGGGCGAGTTCATCCATGTACTACTATCCCTTTGGGGAATACAGGCGTGATGGTATATTATGTTATTAGCTTATGCTAATAAAGTTGGGTCGTTTTTATTAAAAACTACCAATCTTTAAGCTCGTGTTACTTTTCAACCATATAATAAAACGAAGTTTTACGTACAAGGAACACGTATTTTATTGATAAGATTGTTACTGCAAAATTTCAAAGACTTTCATTGGTTTAAATTCAAGATAGGACCAAACTAGGTACTTTTGTATGGAGCGCAGAGCGGAGACTATTCTCATAACCTTAAAGATCTGTTGATCAGTGCAGTTATAAATGCTCATGTAATCATTAATGCGTTAATTAATTTCATAACCACAACGAATGCTAGTTGTAGACTACATAATTTTTCAATCAGAAACGATATGGAGTGTGATATTTTTTAATTAAGTCATGAAATTTTATCGTGGGACCGGAGTTAATAGTTTAGAACTTTAGACAATACTAGCTTTCCGCCCACGGCTTCGCCCGCGTGGTTTCTTGGCTTTTCTGTACTATAATATGTTTGTATTATACTTATAAATCTTCCTCTTGAATCACCCTACCAATAAAAAAAACCGCATCAAAATCCGTTTCGAAGTTTTTTTGGTTTTATATAATAATATTATAACAACTGCCTCATTAGTCTAAGAGTCCTAAGCGTGACTGTTACGGTAGAGGTCCTGGGTTCGATCCCCAGTTTAAGCACAGTGTTATTGTTGTTTATATGAAATTCTCAGCAACAGCTCGAATATTGGGTTTATGCCCGGTTTATTGCAATAGGTTTGCCCCCTATTACATGGGACCTAAACATACCGGCGAAGTGTGGGTGTGCATTAGTAAACCTCTGACAAAACAGGCATGATAGTATGTTATTTTAATTAGGTTTTATTGCTCTCCTCTAAGTATTTATGTTTAACTTTTTTATGTAACCACAAAAAATATTATTCAACTAGACTATTCATTCAACATACATACATACATACAGTCTCCACTTGCTACGATCCTGGCACACTACTTTCGCTTCATCTACATTCATTAATCTCTTCATGCATGACCGTCGGTTTAGGGTGCTCGGAACCTGGCCTTTTTTAAGAACATCCGCAATTTGGTTGCGGTACGTTCGCCGAGGTCCTCCCCTTCCAACTTGTCCATCCATACTCACCATATATACTTGTTTCGTCAATCTCCGTTCATCCATTCTCTCTACATGACCAAACCATCTTAACATTCTTATGCTTATGCTATATTCATTATTCATTCAATCTTCCTCTAAATATTATCAACTTAAGATCATCATAATATTTAACTATGCACATTGTTCCTCAGACATTATCATAACCATCTGTTACAATAATGATAACTATTCAACTATTATATTATAGAAACATACAAGGTATACATGACTGCCTCATTAGTCTAGTGGTCCTAAGCGCGACTGCTTCGCTAGAGCTCCTGGGTTCGATCCCCAGGTTAAGCAAAGTGTTATTAGGTTTTTCTATGAAATTCCCAGTAGCAGCTCGGAGTCTGGATTGATGGCAATAGGCTCGCCTCCTATTACATGGGACCTAAACATACCGGCGCAATGTGGGTGTACATAGGTACACCTCTACCTAACCCTTTGAGGAATTCAGGTGTGATGGTATGTATATTTACAAGGTATACATAACGTGGCCATTTTTTTTTACAGAGAGGGACGCTGGTAGAAATAAGTAAAAAAAACTTATACTTTTTTTTTATGGCATAACTCGGCAAACGAGCAGGCGAGCTACCTGATGGTAAGTAGTCCTCGCCGCCCATGGACATCTGCAATACCGAACGAGTTGCAGATGCGTTGCTGAGACTATTTTAAAAGGGAGGGGAAGGAGAAAGGGAGAAAATCCTGCAGTTTATAGCAGCCGCAGGGTTTAGCGGTGAACTCTAAATTAAAAAAGTGGCGATCACAATAGACCGACTGCGGTCGCAGTGACATTACAGCCACAATACAGCAATAAAAAGAAAGGGAGAAGGAAGGGGACTGAGGGAGAAATTGGTCCTCCGGCGCTCCACACTCACCGTACGAAACGCAACAGTATATATAGGTACTGCTACTTGACGTCGATATTCTGTGGGAGGGTAGTACTTCCCCGGTCGGGCCGACACATACATGCTGGTATGTAGTCACCACTATTACTTAAACTTATGGTACCACAGACCACTAGTAGTACAAGTGATGTACATCTCATTAACTAATCATTCTGATTTCCGCTTGTCGGCCATAAATTATGCTTGATTACAATAATGAGAGCTGTAAATTACACGAGGTCACAGTATGCACAGCAACATTAATGTGTTTCCGTTTTTATGATACCTGACGGGCTGTCCGTATTAACACGTAGAAAAGAAAAATGTACAAACCATCACGCCTGTATTCCCCAAAGGGTTAGGCAGAGGTGTACTTAAGCCACACTTCGCCGGTATGTTTAGGTCCTATGTAATAGGGGGTGAGCCTATTGCCATTAACCCGGCACAAATCCAGATTCCGAGCTGCTATTGATAATTTTATAGAAAAACCCAATAACTTGGCATGACCTGGGGATCGACCCGGGACCTCTAGCGTAGCAGTCGTGCTTAGGACCACTAGACTAATGAGGCAGTAAAAAAAATAAAGAAAATGTGACGTGTGAGAGAAAGGAAATGTGACGATTAATGTAAGCTGTTCGCTCTTAGGGGGCATTAAAATTTACTTTAAGCGTTTAGGGGGCGAGTCAAATCTCACCCAATCTCGCGTGAGAGTTCGGCCAATATCACTTAACTTTTTATACGCTAGAAACATTGTAAAATTGCAAGAGGCTTCGGTAAAATTAAGTAAAACATGTTTCTCCGCTAAAGAATGGCTAAGTCTTACACAAAAAACCCCTATCGCGGTTATGCAAACACTGCCACAAAGTAGCAGTCTTTAGTCCCAGTAGTTCCTCGATATAAAATATAAATAAACACTTTAAAGAAAAAAAATACTAGCAATGACATACATACACTCACGCCTTTTTCCCATAGGCAGAAACTACAGAACGCCATCTGCTACGATTCTTGCATACTTCTTTTGCTTCGTCCACATTCATACATCTTGTCATACACAAGCACCGGTTGCGGGTACTACGCACCTGACCTTTCTGAAGGATCTCACCAATAAGGTCGTGGTGTGTCTTACTAGCAATGAGTGGCCCATTACTAGTATTCGAGGGGTTCCTCGTGCTAAGCTGTATTATGAATGGGTTCACGTCGATTTTACGTTCTCATAGAGACATCTAAGGGCACTTCTTACCTTCTCTAGATTGCTCTACAAGCATAAGGATGTTACATCATCTTACACTAAAGACATGCATATTTATGCGTGTAGCTATGTAGGTTGATGTGTTCAGCAATGTTTTACTTAGCATGTTAATTTTTTTATCAAACAAGTTTTTGTGTTAAGATGACAAATGCATACGGCCCGCATATAGACGTCAGCAAAACCAGTGGTATCGCTCAGTTGTTAAGTCTCATTTGTCCAGTGATATGATAAATCATCATCATAATCAACCCATATATTGTCCCACTGCTGGGCACGGGTCTCCTCTCAGAATGAGAGGGATTAGGCTATAGTCCACCACGCTAGCCTACTGGTTCTTGGCAGACTTCAAAAGCCATCGACAAAATCTCTCAAGCATGCACGTTTCCTGAATGAATGAATCATATTTATTTCTGTAAATAGATCCTTTACAGACACTTTTAAAAGTCAAAGTTTTTTTTAAACTAGATGGTGCCGTCATTTCCTATTTGAGGACCTCAGAGAAGAAAAGATAAAACAAACTCAGAGAATAACATATCCAATATCCAGTGCGTAACAATTAATTATTAATGCGCACATACACATATGACTTCGAAATACAGGTTTTTGACTTGACATCCAATAGTCCCATCACTGCTCATTTTCATCCATTTCTGTTACAGTTCAATAATTAAACTTATCTACAAAAGCCTCAGTATAATAATTAAACGCATCAACTACAGCCTTGCGGGTAATTGGCATAAATGCATAAGGACGTGCTTACATAAAACAGAAAAAAAAAAACAAACAAAAGAGTATTGATCCACGTCAAAAAAAAGTCAGTTACGGCTTTATGAATCTGTGTCAAGGATTGGAAGAAGAAGTAATTAAAAGAAAAAACATTGACGTAATATATTTGACACTGACAGCTGTCTTATGAGGCTGTTTATCCAAAGGATGTGTCATCACTACATAGTATAAAACAAAGTCGCTTTCTCTGTCCCTATGTCCCTTTGTATGCTTAAATCTTTGAAACTACGCAACGGATTTTGATGCGGTTTTTTTTAATAGATAGAGTGATTCAAGAGGAAGGTTTATATGTATAATACATACATATTTTAGTATAGAAAAGCCGAGAAACTACGCGGGCGAAGCCGTGGGCGGGAAGCTAGTGTGTCAATATAACGAACTTGGTATTGCCTGCGACGCCGCTCGCCTTATTATAGATGTTGTAAATCAATTGAAATCATATTTATACTGATATGTATTTTATAACTTGAACCAATGTACAGACGTCAGCAGATCAGTTTATACAAAACTGCCAAATTTCTGCAAATGATTTTAAACCTTAAAATGTTGATAGTTCAAAATCAACTGAGAAAATTATACATTTTGTGGTAAGTTGTGCTGGCCACCGTATATATGAAAGGTTAGGTGCAAGGGCTAGTCCGATGTCATCATCATCAACCCATTACATTGTCCCACTGCTGGGCACGGGTCTCCTCTCAGTACGAGAGGGATTAGGCTATAGTCCACCACGCTAGCCTACTGCGGGTTCGCAGACTTCACACGCCCTCAAGAAAATCTCTCAGGCGTGCAGGTTTCCTCACGATGTTTTCCTTCACCGTTTAAGCGCGTGATAATTAATTATTAATACGCACATGACTTCGAAAAGTCAGAGGTGCGTGCCTTGGATTCGAACTCGAGACCTTTGACTTGGCAGTCCAATGGTCATATCACTAGGCTATCACTGCTAGTCCGATGTATATAAAAAAAAACGTATTTAAAGTATGTCTGCATAGGCTAGCGTGGTGGACTATAATAGCCTTATCCCTATCGTTCTGAGAGGAGCCCGTGCCTAGCAGTAGGACAATGTAATGTGTTGATGATGATGATGATGATGAAAATGCCAAATAATACTTATAGGTAGTCTGTAAAGACACTGACATCACATTTTTTTATGGAATATCTCGGCAAACGAGTAGGCGAGCTACCTGATGGTAAGTAGTCATCACCGCCAGATGCGTTGCCGAGCCAATTTAAAGAAAAGGGAGAAGGAGATAAGTAGAAGGAAGAGGACTGAGCAAGGAATTGGGCCTCCAGCGCTCCACAATCACCGTACGAAACGCAACAGCATGCATACTTCTACTAGTGTAAGTATTAAATGTCTTTGCTGTTACTTGACGTCGATATTCTGTGGGAGGGTAGTACTTCCACGGTCGTGATGACACATTCATACTGGCACGTAGACATGCCAACGAGACTACTACTACTACAATAAAAACAAACTTAGGAGAGTTTTTTTCTTGTAAATTAAAAATTCTAAGCTTGTTTTATATGCGGAGGCATTTTATCACGTAGGTATGCGATGACCACGTATCGAAATATGCTGATTATTAAGGTTTTTTTGTACAGGACAAAATTCGACGGAATTGCTTTTTAACGTGTATTAAATGTCTTTGTTTTAAACAGTCGTAAATTCAGAATGTGAAGGCAAATTTTGACCTGGCGGGTGGGACACGCGGTTGCATTTTTATTTTATAAAAGCTTACTAGAAATGTGGACCACACATTACTAGTATTCTTGTTAACCCCTCGTGCTAAGCTAAATGCTTGTGGTACGAGTGGGGTCAAGTCGGTAGTGCAATGGGTGGGGTTCGAACCGGCAACCGAGTCCGACGCCCTAGCCATTAGGCTACCGCCGCTTGATTTATTATTTGGTCATAGCGTCTGGGGTATTTAACCAGCAGACGCTGGTTCAAAATCATATTTTTTTGCGTGCGTTGCCGCGCCTATTTAAGGAATAGGAAGGGGAAAGGAGAAAAAGGAGAAGGAAGGGGACTGAGGGAGGAATTGGTCTCCGATGCTCCGGACTCACCGTGCGAAACGCAATAGAGCATACTGCTACTTGACGTCGATATTCTGTGGGACTTATGGGAGGGAAGTATTTCCCCGGTCATGCCGACCCATTCATGACCCATTCAGGCATGTAAACATGCCAGCGAGGCACTACCATTGAAAACTGGTTGAGCTACACGATGACTGATGTATGCGTGCCGTCAGTTAGGACAGGTCAACTCAAAGCTGCTATGGCTCTTTCTTCAAAAGGCCTGTTCAGATTTTGCCCTACATTGTAAAACTCGCATATCTAATAATTTAACTATTGTCCGGACTTTTAAAAGAGGGCATGATTCTCTGAGTTTGTTTCGTCATTTTTTCTAAGAGATGAACTTTTAAGAGATGATTGATTTCTAAGACAGGAAATGCCGGCGCCATCTAGTTGTAAAAGATTATTTAAAGGATCCATTTACAAAAATAAATATCGTTTCTCATGAACCTAGAATATCTTATAGACTCATATATTTTTTTGCGAACCAGCAAACGCTATTTTTCTTTTTTATTTGTTCTACCAAATCCCCCAAAATCCCACCATATAAACGATGCATTTTATTATCTATTATGATACTAAGATATGATAAATCTTAGACTAACAAAAGGAACAGTTTGATAACAGGTTTTATCTCGTGAACTATTTGTATGAGATAAATGCTAAGTGTCGTGGGTATAAATGTTTTAGCATTAATGTTTGCTAATCTACAGTCACCAGCACATCAGGTTCCCACAAAATGTGAAAATTTCTCAGCCGATGTTGAACTTAATCATTAACAATTTAAGGTTTAAAATCATTTGGAGAAATTTGTCAGTTTTGTATAACCTGATGTGCTGGCGGCTGTACTTTGTCCATTATGTGAACCGTTTTTTGACAGATGTCTTAGACTGCCTTAGAGCGTAGCTGTTCGTAGATTACGTAAAAGTTAACTTTGAAATGCGTAACAAAATTAATGTATCATCTACCTTATGTTATTCAATTATCTTAATTATGATTCCTTGCAGACATTATACCTAATACCATAAATGTAACGGATTTTCCAAAAAAATATATTATTGTTAAGCGTATTAAATTTAGTTACATTCTACCACATTCTACCGTGTCTAGTGATGCAATCGAATGTATTCGCTGCAATCATTTTAAACAATGACATTAAATCAGTATCGAAAAATGGCATCCACTCTAATATCAATAAAATATAAATTAAACAATCTTTTTGAAAAGAAATGGATGGAAAATGAATATTATACAAAAATTAATATAATCAGATGAATGTTATACATATTTATTTATTTTGGTCGTCGTTGCACCATTTTCGATTCGAAAACCTAACAATCTATAATCAATACTAGACAGCAATCAAAGTCGATCGATAATCGCATTGTTACGTTCCTGCAATCACTAGTTCCATCTGTCAAAAAACGGTTCACATAATGGACAAAGTATAGGTTCTTCAATCCATCCATAGTTTGTTTGAAATAACTCTGCTTGTCTGAAGTAAGCCGTTCCGAACTACCACGGTGGTAAAATCGCTTATACCTTGTCCATTATGTGAACCGTTTTTTGACAGATGCCTTAGACTGCCTTAGAGCGTAGCTGTTACAGATTACGTAAAAGTTAACTTTGAAATGCGTAACAAAATAAATGTAGTATCTACCTTATGTTATTCAATTATCTTAATTATGATTCCTTGCAGACATTATAATACCATAAACGTAACGGATTTTCCAAAAAAAATGATTATTGTTAAGCGTATTAAATTTAGTTACATTCTACCACATTCTTCCGTGTCTAGTGATGCAATCGAATGTATTCGCTGCAATCATTTTGAACAATGACATTAAATCAGTATCGGAAAATGGCATCCACTCTAATATCAATAAAATATAATTTAAACAATCTTTTTGAAAAGAAATGTATGGAAAATTATTATTATACAAAAATTAATACAATCAGATGAATATTAAACATATTTATTTATTATTGGTCGTCGTTGCACCATTTTCGATTCGATAACCTAACAATCGATAATCACTACTAGACAGTAATCAAAGTGTCAATAATCGGGTCGATAATCGCATTGTTACGTTCCTGCAATCACTAGTTCCATCTGTCAAAAAACGGTTCTCATAATGGACAAGGTATAATTAAGTGTTTTTATACATAAATATCGAAATTAGTAAAGAAAATAATCACAAATGCGAAACTTATACGACTCCTATAATTGTCTTTATAACGCTTTTTCTATTAAACCAAGTCTGTTAAACCTCATCTCCTAAGCGCGACTGCTACGCCAGAGGCCCTGGGTTCGGTTCCCAAGTCAAGCAAAGTGTTATTGGGTATTCAACCGAGTTCAAAAAGGGGAAAGGTACACAATTCGTCTATGTTTTTTTTAATGTTTCTTACGCGATATCTCCGTCAATATTATGGATCGATTTTTATGTTTTTTTTTGGTAGGTCATATTTAAATTTGTGGTCTCGAAATCGGTTCAGCGGTTTAAAAAATCAACAAAAATCTTAAAATTGTTTACATCGATGGTATTATCATAGTGTAATGAAATCTAATAGTGGGGCAACTCGCCGTCTAGACAGGTCAACGATGAGGTGGGTTGCGGGGCAGAGCGGCGTCCCCCCGACCCTTAGTCGCAGGCGTCCCGTCCGCCCGACATGTACTGCGCGTCGGTACTGCGCTGCAATAGTGGCTCGCGCTAGCGCTAATTATAATTTATTTTACAATGCGTTCTACATGTGCAGTTTACGGTTGTTTGTCGGCATCGTACAGAAGTAATAATGAAAACTAGAGATTTCATCGATTTCCAAAGGATGAGTATCGGTAAATGCCTGCTAACCTATTATAACTAAACAAATATTATCTCTACTTAGTAAACAAAGTCGCTTTCCGCGACGCTGTGCGTTTACTTCTAAATTATTTTAGCCTTACAATGGATTTTGATAAGGTTTTAACTATCATTTAGAGAATTTCTAATAATTATATAGGTACTTACACAGTATTAAAACTGGGTTCTTCATGTTGGTATGTTAACAGGATAATAAATAAGTACCTACCTGAGTAAGATTGGGCGAATCTAAACGTATTTATTATCTATAATATACTATATCAAAACTAATATATTAGGATAAATTTATTTATTATTATTTACCTACCTATTTTTTATAATAATATTATAAGGCTGAAGATTTTGTTTGTTTGTCTATTCGCACTAAAGTACTGGTTGGAATTGATTTTATTTTTGTATTGTATAGTCCATTTATCGAGAAAGGCTTTAAGCTATATAACATCACGCTATGACCGATATAAGTGGAGCATAAGTGAGAAATGTTGCAAAAACGGGAAAAAATGATTCCTTTAGAGTGCTTCCGTTGCGTGCGCTGCGTAAACGGTTAAAGTTATGAAAAAATACTGTATGACGGAAATGTTCCGCTTTAAAAGTTCTAAAAAAAAGTCCGCGACAGCATAGGTCTATCTTTTAAGGTTGACTTATTAATAACCCTTTTTGTGGTAATCGTATTTGTTCCAAAATAATGCATTATTTCCGAAGGTGTTTAGAAAATGAAAATGAATGAGAATTAAAATAGACTTAACTATTCATTTCCCACGTTCGTAGGGGACAACATTGAAGAAAGCTAATATAATCGCATAATTCAAATTAAATTTTCACCACCGTGTTTGCTTTTCATTGCAATTTTTAATTCGTTTGTATGTGAGGATGAGAATCAATTACCTATATTGTGACATTTAACAACCGAAAATTAAAATCATCAAACAATAAATGTCTCTCTAAAGAGATAAATAAACTGGAGATTTTAACCCCCGTTTTATTTAATCAATAAACAAAAAATCGTGAAGGTAATATCTTGCTAGAAATCAATACTACTACGAACACATAGATTACTTTTGAACTTACAATCATTATCACCTGTAAATCACCTATCAAACAAAAAAAACTAAATCAAAATCGGTTCATCCGTTCGGGAGCTAAGATGGCACAGACAGACACACACACAGACACGTTAAACTTATAACACCTCGTCGTTTTTGCGTAGGGGGTTAAAAAGTAAAAGTCCTTGAAAATATTTTTTGTGACAACCCTAAGCTATTTTCAATGTCTAGACGATTGTCGGCATTTCGACCCCGACAAAGGAGTGCGCCCACTATAGATTTCATTACACTATGGAATTATTGCTTACTCCGAAACATTGCTGTCTCATTGGAGCAGTGCGTTAAGTTGGCTTACAAGTACTTATAAACAAAACTTTCCACTAAAAAATTAAAAATAAAATTCATCATCAACCCATTACATTGTCCCACTGCTGGGCACGGGTCTCCTCTCAGTACGAGAGGGATTAGGCTATAGTCCACCACGCTAGCCTACTGCGGGTTGGCATACTTCACACGCCCTCAAGAAAATCTCTCAGGCATGCAGGTTTCCTCACGATGTTTTCCTTCACCGTTTTAAGCGCGTGATAATTAATTATTAATACGCACATAACTTCGAAAAGTCAGAGGTGCGTGCCTTGGATTCGAACTCGAGACCTTTGACTAGGCAGTCCAATGGTCATATCACTAGGCTAGCACTGCAACAAAAATAAAATTACTTTTAACAAAATATTGTGATATTCTATGAATTCTCAGTAGCAGCTCGGAGCCTGGATTTGTGCCCGTTTAATGGCAACCTGCATGCCTGAGAGATTTTCTTGATGACGAGTGAAGTCTGCCAACCCGCAGTAGGCTAGCTAGCGTGGTGGACTAGAGCCTAATCCCTCTCATTCTCAGAGGAGACCCGTGCCCAGAAGTGGGATAATGTAATGGGGTTGATGATGAATGGCAACCTGCATGTCTGAGAAATTTTCTCGATGACGAGTGAAGTCTGCCAACCCACAGTAGGCTAGCGTGGTGGATTACAGCCTAATCTAATCCCTCTCATTCTGAGAGGGGACCCGTGCCCAGTCGTGAGTAAATGTAATGAGTTGATGATGATGACATCGGACCATCCCTTGCACCTATCCTTTCATTTGTACGCTGTTCAGCACATCAATGAGTTGATGATTGTCAAAAAAAAAATGTTGGTGCTAGGCAATGTTCATAATCATTAAATTTATGAATCTAATTAGTCTCTTATCGAGGCAAACAATTAAAATTACGGCAAAGTTTGATAAGTACGTTGTTTAATACGTACTTACACTTAATTACTTAAGCGCAGCGTTTGCATATACAAACATACTGACGTAATAACATGGAGGGTCTCGTCAAGGCCATTATTTACGACTAGCTTTCCGCCCACGGCTTCGCCCGCGTGGTTTCTCGGCTTTTCTGCATTTAAAAGGAATATTTTTTTCCATTTTTGCAACAATTTTCATTTATGCTCCGCTCCTATTGGTTGTAGCGTGATGTTATATAGCCTATAGCCTTCCTCGATAAATGGACTATCTAACACTAAAGGAATTTTTCAAATCGGAACAGTAGTTCCTGAAATTAGCACGTTCAAGCAAACAAACAAACTGTTAAATTTTATAATACTAGCTTTCCGCCCACGGCTTCGCCCTCGTGGTTTCTCGGCTTTTCTGCATTTAAATTTTCCCGTTTTTGCAACATATTTCATTTATGCTCCGCTCCTATTGATCTTAGCGTGATGATATATAGCCTTTAGCCTTCCTCGATAAATGGGCTATCTAACAGTGAAAGAATTTTCCAAATCGGACCCGTAGTTCCTGAGATTAGCGCGTTCAAGCAAACAAACAAACTCTTCAGCTTTATAATTTAGTATAGATATACATTAGAATAGATTTAAGGCTAAAACGTCAGGGTTGGTCGCGAAAGACTGCTATTCTAGATACATGGCAGTAGAAATTGCGACATCAACAATAACTTATTCACAATTTGGTATTAAAACTTTTGCTTCATAATCGTTATCATCGAACATTTTGGTGTAAAATAATAGATTCGGCCAAAAATTACAATTTACACCTAAATCTCCTACGGTAGCGATTTTTAAGCAAATATAAAACTAATTACTCAATAATTGTGCATAAGTTATTGTTGATGCAAATGTTTATGTCGCAATTTCTACTGTCATGTACCTAGAATGCGTTATAACTGAAAAAAAATGAATTTCGCGCCCAAGGCTGACGCAGACTAAACGTTCAGCCTTTGGCGCGAAATTCAAATATCTCTTGGTTTTTCGCAAATTGTTCCGCTATTTGTATTATTTATTTATATAATATTATTGGTCCTGAGCGCGACTGCTACGCTAGAGGTCCTGGGTTCGATCAAGTATTATTTGGTTTTTCTATGAAATTCCCAGTAGCAGCTCGGAGTCTGGATTTAGGCCCGGTTAATGGCAATAGACTCGCCCCCTATTACATGGGACCTTATCATACCGGCGAAATGTGGGTGTACATTAGATCACCTCTGCCTAACCATTCGGGGAATAATGTCGTCATAGTATGTATGAAATATGTGTATGACGAAGATGTATGAATGTGGACGAAGCAAAAGAAGTATGCAAGAATCATAGCAAATGGCGTTCTGTAGTTTCTGCCTACCCCTATGGGATCAAGGCGTGAGTGTATATATGTATAACATACAAAAAACATAAAACCTGACATTCTATCTTGGACTAGACACTATTAATTGAAATTACCATAACAAACATATAAAATAGAATAAATTATTTTTATATGGTAAACTAGCACCCACAAAATCAGCTCCTAGCTTAGTTCCTAAGCGGCAAAGTGTGATGTTAAATAGCATATAACGAACCTAAAGAATTAGGCTATCAAATAAAAAAAGTTTTTTCTTATCCAACTAGTAGTTCTAGAGATAAGCGCCTTTAAACAAACTTCATCTGCTCATCTGCCCTCAAATCAAATCAGATAATTTATTTGCTTTAAATAATAAGATCTTAAGGCTTCTTTAAGTTTCATCATATTCTACCATGTATGGTGTACAAATATATTTATAGTGCAACAAAGACACTATTACACGATTACAGATTACTATTACTCTATAAATATATGTGCCCTGCCCTATCTTTGGCAAAGATTCTTTGCACAGTTGTACAGAATTATCATCATATTTCAACCAATTAGGAATATGCATGCAGTTTAAATTTGCCTAATAGGTATATTTTTTCCGGAATCTTAAACATACTTAAAGTATTATTGTAACAAGATTTTGTTACATAATTGTTATTTATTTGTATAAAATAATAATTAAAAAGTGCTAATTATGCGAGCGAAATTCAAATTTACAAAACGTGCTGTCATTGGTTGAACGAAATGAAACGTCACGGGCCACGACATTGAATTAGAGGTGTTATATTAGGGTGATATTTAGATAACACTATTATTGAATACAGGGTGTAAGGGAAACGCTTCCGAAAACGAAGACAGGTGATAGGGCTAGTGGTAAAAAATATAATTATTACAATTATCATTGTACATAATATTCTGGTTAAGGAAAATTTAATCACCATTTCGTTTTGGTAATAATATCAGTTTTTACTTTCCTGTTGCTACAAACAGGAAAGTTATAACTGTTACAGAGTGGTACATTTTCCCGAATATTTTTTTTTGCAATAATTTTAAAAATAAAAGATATAATTTTTATTTTTCTGGTATCTGTTATGACCTTACATATTATGCGACTACGGCTTGACGTCGACTTTTGGGACATCCTGTATACGATGACCGAAAGAAGAAAAAAAAACTTCTGATAGTATTTTTGCATTTTGGTACTATGCAATATCGATAGAAAGGTTTTTAGCTTCTTCCATGGTAAAATCTTTAAGAATTAACCAAAACACCTGTAATAAACAAACACTTCGTACGATGATCGCGGCCCATGACGTCATCTCAAGCGCGCGAAAAATGGCGGCGTATAAACAGCTCAATTTTGGATATGTATGTTGAATAATATTGTTTTTTAAATTGAACATTCCCGGCAATAATTATATCTTCTATTGTGTTGTTATGATGTATAGAATTAATAAAAACAAACGCATGCATGTTCCTATATACAAAGCCATATTGGTGAAAACTGCATAAAAATCTGTTCAGTAGTTTTTGAGTATATCGCGAAAGACAGATGCGCTGGGGAACTTTGTTTTATATTATGTAGAGATACACTAGCGACACACCCCTGCCTCGCAAGGGAGCCATGTAGTTACTAATTTGGTGTCAGTGTGGTGTGAGGAATAGTTTTATGTTATACTAGCCCGCGACTTCGTCCGGGTGTAATGGATTTGTCCCAATCCTGTGGGAATTTTCCAAAATATCTTTGAAAAAAAAATTTTTATTACAGGCTATATGGTATTCTAATGTACAAACAATTATACTTACTGAAAAGTTTCAACATCCATCCATCCATCCTCATAAACTTTCACATTTATAATATTATTAGTAGGATAAGGATAAGGAAGGAAGCATGTTATGTTATGTTATATTAATAATAATAATAAATAATTTATTTCAGAAATATTTTTCCATATCATTTGTTAGTAAAACACAACTTACGTAACTATGTTAGTACTAACTATTATTTTTCCTTAATTCATATTATATTTTATGTTATGTTATAATTAAAAAGAATAAGACAGCATATTAAATGTAAGCTCTCGGTCAGCTTGAGTTGACATCTTCCAAAATCTTGAACAATTATAGTCATATTTCAACAAATTTACACAAAAAAATATAAACCTCCTCTTGAATCACTCTGCATATTGATGAAACCACCATTAAAATTGATCAGTTTAAAAGATAAATATCATATACATATAATAGTATAAAGATAAATAGCATACAGAGGGACGGATGGTGGGAAGTGACTTTGTTTTATACTATGTATAGATATACAGAAGAAAAACTTGTTTTTTTTAATATAGTTAAAAGTAGGCTATGGAAAACTTGTCCCAAGGCAGACCAGTCAAGCAACAATTCGAAATGGACAAGATTTTAGTAGCATTGGCGGAACTTCCACTTTGATTTTTTTTTTAATAGGACCATAGTACTATATATTATGTGATAATCCCGAAGGGTCAGGTTTGTATTCAGCCAATTTTTTTTTTTATATAAGTTATAAAAAGAAAATGCGATACTTATTTACAATAATATTTTGGCCAGAGAGAAGCCTTAGTTTATTTTCACATCTTGTGCTTCATATAAATATAATTATATTTAAGATATAATTAAATAAATTACAGCAGAAAAAAAAATCGGTCAGAGAGTAGCCTTAGGGGCAGACATTCATCATGACAATTTTTTTGATTTTGAAATAGCTTTTCTTAAAACTTAATTTACATAGAACACGACGTAGTAAACCAATCCACAAAGAATTATTATTAAATAGTATTAATGAATGCGACGTGTGACCTACATTTTCCAATAATATTATGAGGTAAAGCTAGTTTACTTACCATATAAATAACACTGTCATGCTTTTTCTGCACGAAACACTGAACAACTTTAAGAAATTCAATATTACGTAAAAAATAGTAAAACTATTCAGAACTTGTTTTTTAATTAAACACAGTTATAACACACAGCACTGCGTTTATTCCGCGCTATTAATGTTCCAAAACAAATCTGCGTCACTAATATAACTGTATCTTAAATATTTTTGTGCTTATTATTGATTATACCGCAATGAATGAAAAGTCTGCTTTATTTTCTTAATTTATTTTGTTGCTATTATGTTTTAGATGTTGTGTTGTGTTTATAATTTATCTGACTTCTATTTTAGGCCATGTAGTCAGTCACATGATGCTAATTGAGTGAATAAATAGTTTTAAATTGAATAAAAAGTCAATACCGACCACTACGAAGCAAGTGGCAAAATATGTAGGTATTTTTCGACCTACATTCGGTGGTAGAAAAATTGACAGATATTTTAAAATGTTGCCAGCTATGAGCAAGAGATTTGATGAGATTCTAATACTATAAAAATATAGCGAACTTATCATCTAAAACCTGCACCTGGGCATGCGTCGCCGAAGAGTGCCATTGCCGGTGAGTGGCGTTGTGACTGTGATCAGTTCAAGTGAAATTGTGAATATAAGCAATCAATTAAATTCAAGTTCAGACAAGGATGTAAGCTCAATTTAATTTTTCTTACTAATTCTAACCTTAAATCGTACTATGAGTAGTTATTTTTTTTTTAGTAGCAACACGAGATTATAAACGTCATTTACATTCCGCATTACGCAGAATCGTGCATTTTTTATTAGAAAATATTGGCATGTTCCTGTTATCGTTCAAAGTAACACAAACACAATTATGAGCTGCCGTTGCTCTTTTAGCAAAAAAAACAATAAAAACTAGATTACATGTTATTTTCGAAATATGTTTTGAATTTTAAACCAAGAGTCCATTATTTTATTATAGTTGGAAACATCTGTGGACTACGATCTTATTTTTTTTTGTACCTTCCGTTCCGACCGACCGTCTTCCTTGAGTGAGTGACATTTACATTTTAACGAAAAAAACTTTATTCATTCGTACGTACCACTCATGATTTTCGTGTATTATTACAATTAGCGCAACGAAAATTAGTGTTGTTAACATCCTAATTAAGCGTATGTTAGAACTATTTGACTAAAATGGCTACACCGGCGGACGTGAGGTCGATTTTCGAAGCGAGATTGAAAGAAACATCGCCAGCCCCGGACTTTCATCCTCTTGACTTGGAGAAGGCAAAAGATGAAAAATACCTGAAAAGAGTACTTTTGCATATGGAAAAGGACCCTAAGCTGGCTGCGGACATGCTGTGGGATATTTTAACGTGGCGTAAGTCTGTAGGAGCCAGCGATATCAATGAGAGTAACATCAGAATGGATTACGTTCAAGAAGGAGTGTTTTTCCCAAGAGGTAGAGATGTTGATGGCAGTCTCTTACTCATATTCAAGGCTAAGATGCACGTGAAAGGCCAAAGAGACTATGACGAGTTGAAGAAGATCATGATATACTGGTTTGATCGAGTGGAGCGTGAGGAAGGTGGTAAGAAAATTACTATGTTTTTTGATATGGATGGTAGTGGCTTAGGAAATATGGACATGGAGCTTGTTAAATACTTGATAACGCTCTTTAAAGTCTATTATCCTTATTTCCTGAACTATATTGTGATTTATCAAATGCCCTGGGTTCTGTCTGCTGCGTTTAAAGTTGTTAAGACATTACTCCCAGCGAAAGCTGTTGAAAAAATGAAGTTTGTAACTAAGGATACATTGAAGGATGTTGTTGCTCCGGAACAGGCTTTAGCCTGCTGGGGAGGCAAAGATAATTACATATTTGAATTTGTACCTGAAAATAAATCTAATTCTGAGCATACTCCAAAGAAAGTTACTTTTGCGGAACAAGGTGATGGTCAGCATTCACCTGGAGAGATGTTACGTCTTGTACCAAATGATACAATCATCTTTAAAACCGATAACGATGAGATATCTGGGCAGTTCATTATCACTAATATGGATGAGAGTGCTGTGTCCTTCAAAATCAGGACTACGGCCCCTGAGAAGTTCCGTGTCAGACCAAGCTCTGGTACTTTAGCGGCTGGAGCCTCACAAACAGTCCTTATTGTTGTACAACCAGGCATTCAGCTACGTACTGTCGCGAAAGATAGATTCCTTGTGATGTCAATCCAAATTCCTAAAACTGATTTAACTCCAAAAGAACTAACAGAAATCTGGCAATCTTCCACTGGTAGCAAGACCGATGAATACCGTTTAAAATGCCAGTTCCCTGAGAAAGATATCCCAAAGAATGGCAACATTATAGATGGGAAACCACAGGAGAAAACTGATTCTGTTGCTTCTACTTTGAGCAATTTAGAATACAACTATGCTACTCTACGTAAGGATTTGAAGCAGTTAAAAATGCTGCAATTTCTCACTTTGACGATGACTGTACTGGTTGCTGTCCTAGGATATCTTTTGTACGAGAATGTGAATGAAGAATCGAAATACTGTGAACGCTTGTAGCTGTTAGGATCAGTGGCAATCACCGCCACTTTTAAAATCGACTATTTTATGGCGATTTCCATTGTAATGTTATTTGTTAATGTTGTTCTATATGTCTTGTACAGCAAATTGGAGTGTAAACTAAGTGTAATGATTTTAAAAGGGTAGAAACGGTGTAACGGGTGGGTGTGCTGTGCGTCGAGTAGGGGTCACATTAAATTTTGGGTAAGCATGAGATTTTGGAGTAAATAGGGTAATTTAAATATTTGTCATTTAAATGTTTTCTGTTGACGCCTAGTTGCGCCCACTGGTTTTGTTTATTTTTATTTTTTTTGGTTCTGCGTTCTTGGAAATGTAAAATTCTGTTAATTGATATAGCATTTTAACAGTGATAATTAAAATTCACCTAACATTTATAAATTTGAAGGCATTCCTATGAGATCAAATTCAACTTGATAAAGAAATGGACTATAATCTTGCAAGTGTTGTCATAAAAATTAGCATTTATTTTTAAATAGGCCGTGATGTGTAGCTGTATTGGTTAGGGTAAAAGGGGAAAAAAATATAGAAGACAATTTAAAATCAAATATGTAAATATCAAAAAAAGTATTAAATTATGGACACAATCCAAAAACTATTGTGTCCTTAAAATAGCTGGTACGGTCTCATATCATAGCATCACGCCTGTATTCCCCGAAGGGTTACACAGAAGTGTCGTACCTACAGTTCGAATTATGTTAATAGAATTGATATGTTGTTGAGTTTACGTGTAGCCCACAAATCGCTCTCCCTTACTGAAATAATGAGAATAGCAACGGAGGTGCAACGGTGGCAATACCTTAGATAAGATTAAGATTGTTTAATAAAATGACCGCCTCTTTAGTCTGTTGATCCTTACCACGACTGCTACGCTAGAGATCGATCCCCAGGCCGAGCAAAGTGTTATTGGGTTTTCCTATGAAATTCTCAGTAGCAGCTCGGAGTCTGGATTTGTGCCCGATTAATGGCCATAGGCTCGCCCCCTATTACATGGGACCTAAAACATACTGGCACAGTGTGGGTGTGCATAAGTACTCGTCTGCCTAACCCTTCGGGGAATAAAGGCGTGATGGTATGTATACTAAAATACAGTTGATGGCTTCAATTCATTACTAAAATGCGTCCAACGTAGGCGACAAGGCCGACATTCCATGAGGCCCCGTAATTGGTCTGAATAGGTTGGCATTTAGATTTGTTTGTGTGTCGCAGTCTCATTGTATGGATCATAAAACTAGTTTAAATATGTCAATGCTTTGATTGTAGCCTGTGGGACTGTGGGGGCGATTGATTCTGGCTAGCCAGGAATATTTTTTTAATACAAACTTGAACTTTGGCAAGTAGGTCCAATATAATGTGTAAAGGATTTTTAAAAATGAATCCGTGAAGAATAAAAAAAAGAGAGTGGGGGACAGGAAATACTTGCGGCTACATTTTTAAATACAGTATATATTGCCATCGTAAGCTGACCGCTTGTACGGATATACGTTTACATTGTGAGGTCATCATATACTGGAGAAGCATTACTTAGCCAAAAAATATTTACTCGATACACCCTAGCGACCGTCGACCGCGTAAACTTACGGTTGGGTTACTCTTACTGGTAATATTAGTGCTGTAAATATTTATGTATATATGCTGATATGATATAAATCTCACAATGCATCCTATTTTAAGATTGTAAACATCAAAATTGGTGCTAAGGCGGAACGTCTCTCCATTGGCGCCAAATTAAAATATTTTTGTTTTTTTTTTTCGCAATTTTTTTGTCTATACCATTCCAGGTACAAACGGCTACACATCAAGCTATAGAAAACCAGTATAGGCTGGCCTTAACTTTTACGGAATGCCTTCGCAATGGGAGGTCAGTCTAAACTGGAATTTTATAGCTTAATGTACCTGAATAGAATAGAATAGATTAGAATAGATTTGTAATTTTATACCGAATTCTGTATTTTACATTACTTTTTGCAAAAGATTCATTACTCAGTAGTGAATACACTATTGTTGATGTCGCAATTCTTACTGTCATAATCGTAGAAAGTGTTATAGGCGAATAATTTGCAAAAAATATAAAATTTGGCCCCCAATGCAACGATCAACCTTCACCTCTTTCGAAATGTAATTAAGTTTTTTTTTGTAATGTGTCTAATGAGTTAAGGCAAAAGCGTCAAACAATAATTTGCGAAAAAGAAAAATTTGAATTTCGAGCCCGAGGCTGGCGCTTTAGCCTTTATGAATAAATTGTAGATTTATAACTTAGGTGCCAAGCACTGTAGATTGATGGCTTACACACATACAGTAAGCGTGTTGTGCAATTTATCAAGAAAAATATCATTTAAGGTGGTAAATATAAGAATTTAATGTTAAAAATTCGCGGATAGGAAAAAAATCCTGTTCTATAAATGTTGTGATGGATATATTGTATAATATGTAACCACTAAAAATGTACGGTGAGGTTGAGATTATAACCTTTATACTAAATTAACTTGTAAAAAGATTTCAACAATACACCATAACAAATTTTTTTTTCAAATTTGTTTTCGCGACTTAAAAAAGTTTGTACATTGTCGCTGATTTTTAATTTATTGATAAATTAGGATAGAAAAAAAAACCATGATTAAAAAAAGTATTTTCGAAAATAGTTACAGAAAGTCTAAATTGTATATTAGAAATAATATAGGGTAAAAACACCGATTTTCATCATTCCTAAGTGATAATAATTTTGGCAAGGTTTTGATTTAGTTGAGTTATACAAATTATTAAAAATATAAAATCGTTATACAAATGACTGGTATAATAAGCATTTTTCTTAGTATTTAAAGGCCTATTTACTACTGTTGAGGTGACTTTGTGATATTATCTATTGAAAATACAACTGATTTTGAAATTAATTGCTACATCACACAATTTATCGATATCGAAGCCTAATAATAATTTATATATAGATCGAAAAACAAAATAGAGGTGCTTCTTGTGGGTCGGCCAGGTGACGCGGGGCGTTGACCTTTATATTATAGTGCTGAAAATCCTCATAGATCGTCGCCGGCGGGAGACGGTGGGGTATATCAAACTTGCTCGACCCGAAACACCATTTATACTCAACTGTGTGTATACTTTTTCACTAGAGCATTCAGTTCAGATTAAGTTACGTTTCTAATAAAATACCACAAGAAAAGAAGTATATATATGGTATGGTATAGCGGGCTATATTCCGCAACTACACGACTATGCGCGTATATTGCGTGTATATAAAAATAAATTATGTATATTTTCTATAGAAGTGTAAATAATGTTTTTTTTTATAAGGTCCAAATTATTTACACAGTAAAAATTCTTGTTTCGGTAACCAGCGACCGGTAGTGCGTAAATTAATATTATTATGTATAAAATTACTTCTATTAGAATTCAGATAATACGTACACAGAGTATTTAAAACCATATCTACATAAATATATTTAATTATATTTACATATTTTTCAAAAAAATATTAAGTGATAATTGTTTCGTCATCAAAATCATATATCTAATTGGATTACTCATGGTCTATACCTAATTATAAAAAAAAATGTGATGTCTATTTAGCAATTTTTTATCAGTTATTTTATCTTGTCAGTAATTTATCTATAATCCAATTTGTCATGAGCTATCAGAAAACTGCCGGTCAATGAACAGGATTAATATTTAAATTTTCTTCAAAAAGTACATAAAACTTTTTTGAAAAATAGAAAAAATAAACTTTACAAGTTTTAAGACGGAAATAAGTATTAAAAACGACCTCGCTCGTTATTCATAGTTGGCGAACCGTTGGCACCCGTGCCATTGTGACAAAATACAGAAGACTTAGGAATTTAGGAACTTACCTAATCGTAACAGTTTATTTTCACACCTGTCAGTTGCAATTTGATTGTAAATATAGACTAAACTAAAAATATTTTACGTAGAATTTGCATTCGATTTATAAACTCAGGATTGTTTTATGGCACTTCACGGTGTCGCATCAAACATTTTTATAGAAAAAAATATTGCACGTAGATCAAAAAAGTTTAGCTATCATTGCCCTACCGTATCCGCTGGCGGCAGACACTCATGAGATCATCGTTGAATCTTTCTTTACTTGTAGCATAAGTGTAAAATTGGGCCATAACTAAAACCAAAAAGTTTTTTTTAAAGTTTTTTGTATCTTTTTTTGCTCATACCACCCATATTTGTTTGTATTTAGATATATGACGTGATCAATACTTATTTATATACTCAGGGTATTTTAAAAACATTTGAATTTCCAGTGCATTTCTTTTCGGTAGCATAACTATTGTAACAGAAAACTTATCAATATAATTAGGTTTTCAAGGTATTCCTTTATTCCAAAAAGAATTTTACATGTTAATGGTTAAACATTATTTAGTATTTGTTTAGTACCTGTGTAAATAGTATTAGATAGCTCAGCTAAACGTTGTCAGAACAATCTCTGTCGTGAGATTAAAAAATCCTCACGCTGCCGCTTGGCGGATCTATATTTTTATTAGTACATTCAACAGAACTTGCTTGCTTGATCGAGTGTCCTATGATTTTTCTGATATACGTTATCTGGCAGTAAGTGGCTGGGAGTTATTCCTTATTCTAAAACGCTTATCTTACATACATTGTCTAAAAGATTTGTATGGGGCGTAAATTAATTAATAAAACTTCTAGGTCTTCCCCTTTCTCGTTTTCCTTCAATTTTGCCTTCTAAAATTGTCATAAAAAGTCGTCGTGTCGTTCTAGGGGAAGACCTAGAAGAAGTTTTATTGAACAAGTGAAGGAAAAAGTGGGAGTAGAGTAGAGTTTTCTGTCTATAACTGCCGATTGGAAGCAAAAACAATAGTATTCGCGACATCATCTTTTCATTTTTAATTACTTTATCTCTCTCATTTAAGAGCTCAACTCTTGTCGGTAGAGCTATGGCCACTGATCTCTATTCTCTGCTTTCTGTATGACCTCTTGAGACGACAACAGACGCCAAATAAGCCTTTCGGAATAAGGGATTTTTATATCATAGGGTAAGATACCCCATTGTCATCCGTGTATAAAATATAAATGTGTATAAACTTTAAAGTAATAATTTATTGATGTATCCTTATTTCATTAGCGCGGATGGTGATTATTTATTAACCCTACTTTATTATGCACAATTAATATATTGAGGTAGTTTATAAGAGGGCATGTAGATAATTATTTAATATATATGTTTTTAAGTTTGGGCTGTCTCATTCACCTCTGGTATTACCACACAATATTAAAATTTAATGGTAACTATCAACTATATTAAGCAATTATTATTGACTGTGAAGTTATTTGAGGCCGTGTGAAATTATTGTTGATACATACCATCACGCCTGCATTCGCCGATGTTTAGGCAGAGGTATACTTATGTACACCTAAGGTTCGCGAGGGCCCGTGTTTTTATGTCCCATGGGCAAATCAATCCTGAGAATTTCGTAGAAAAACCCGCTGTGTTTTCGACTTGGGAATCGAATCCAATGTCTCACGTTAAGTAGCCACGGTGGGTTGATTGTTTATTTTCTTGCTTTAGGTGAATGAGGTTTTAGCAATTATGATACATACGGTTTTAGGATAATGGATAATTTACTCTTGAACGCTTTATGTAACTAAGATTTTAAGACAGGTTGGTTATTGTATAAAAATTTAATAAATAAATTATGAAAAACATCAGCAGTTTTTTTATTTTGCGATTTTTGGTCTAGTCTGGGGGGCGAGCCTATTGTCATTAAAATTCACACAGAATTCATAGAAAAACCAAGTAACACTGTTCGACCCAATGATATACATATATAAAGGTTATTTATTATAAACCATCCATACAATAAATGTAAGTAATATTTGAATACAAATTGACCATTTCGACATATTAAAAAAAACTGAAATTAGCTATTTTGACAGTAAAACAAACACCATGGATTAAAAAAAAAAACAATTTAAACTTCACCAATAAAACAAACGAACATTGTATTGAATGTTTATTTTTTACAAAAGACGACGGAAGACACAACGCTGCCTACTTTCCCGCCAAATTTGAATTGAGGTGTAGGTATTACTCGTTTCAGCTTCATTTTTTCTGAGAAATGCTTTAATAATTCCTCTTCGGTCCAATTGCATGATGTTATTATGAACAGACCTGAAAAAAATCATTACAAATTATTAATATTAGGTACTTATATTATAAAGCTGAAGACTTTGTTTGTTTGTTTGCTTGAACGCGCTAATTTCAGGAACTACTGGTCCGATTGTGTGCGTTCGCGCAGCGGAATGTTGTTGAATTTAAAGATTTTAATTATGCAGATATTTAGTGTATGACGTCGTATAATTGTGTATGGTAAAAAAAAATTTGTGCACGCAGCCATTGTGGAGAAATTCACCAAAAACTGATTCCACTGGGCGAACGTTGTCCTGGCGGAACTCTTTTTAATCCATACACTACACACAAATACACACAAAAATTAGTGTGTATTTGTGTGTAATTGTGTATGTATGAATAAAATTAGTGCATGCATAAACTTCGGAGAAATTCAAGTTTCCGCTACGCGAACGTTTGGCCATTAGCTAGTTTTCATATAAAGCGCTTACATAGAGAGCTGTAGATTTTTACATACATTGTTTTGAATTTGTTTATATTTGTTTAAAAAACAGATTTAGAAAAAATCGTAGGGCTTAAAAGATAAAAATATAAACGTAAAATACGCTTATTAGGTCTTAGTTCTTAAAGTATGCACTTTGGGGTCTAGATTTTCACGTTTATACGAACCTTGTAGGTGTCTGCAACATGTTGCCAAGTATCAATGATGTTCCGTTAGTAATTAAAGAGTTAAAGGACAATTTACCATGAATAGATCACTGTTTACAAAGCAGTCAAATATCACGACGTTCTAAAGGAATTGCATGGTAAAATGTATGCCAATAATTAGTTTATTCATTCAACTATTCACATGCAAAATTTCATGTCATTAAATTCAGTAATTAAAGAAAAACAATTATAATACTGACGAAGCATCGAAAACCTACATAACCCGACCAAGTTCGGATAGCTACAAAAAAGCGGCCGTGCAATATATTTAGGTAACATCCCAAAATTTACAGTATAATACCGGTATTGAATTGGTATAGGTGATAACACAATTGTTGTTTCGATATAATTTATAGGTCATTTATTTTTGTACACCTACTTTTTTAAATGTATTGACTATGACAGAAAGTAGGTACTATTTACGTAGGTACTGTATTTAAGTATGCGCTTGAGACTTGAGATATAATCTAGATATATTATTTAAGACGAATAAAATTCATACAGCAAATTTCTATTGAAGATTTCACGGATCAGGATTCTAACTATAGACCCCTTAGGAAAATTAAATAATTACCACGTAAGTACTACTGTTTAGGTAAATATTTATCATATTGTAGCTTATTACACTATTTAACCAATGGACTAGGCATGCACGAGCGTTCCCCTTTGCAACTTTAGTGGATCAAACAATCTAATAACTTAAAAAAAAACTACTTCTTGAATCGATTTTAAACTGATGTATACCGTTGTACTAGTAGTGACTTATGTATGTGAGCGTGTTCCCCCGCACCCCACCAAAATATGCAGAATTATTTTGTTCGAAGCGGTACGCTTAAGGCTAGTCCTTTGGTTAAATAGTCTAAGTATTGTAGTTATGAATTGATCAAAAATATTCTAGTGTGAAAAAATTGACAACGCGCTGCGCGCAACGAGTGATAGGCGGCTTCTCGCTTGAAACGGTACTTCCATCCTTGAAGAAAAGAGAGGGCAATATGTTTTCATTAGCCGCGGCCCGCAACGCTTGTGTACGCAACTGTACCGTATTAATAAATACTATATTGGAAGGTTAAGAACGTTTCTTAGATATATGGCACGGCCGCTTTTTTGTATCCATCTGAACTTGGTCGGGTTATGTAGGTTTTCGATGCTTCGTCAGTATTATAATTGTTTTTCTTTAATTACTGAATTTAATGACATGAAATTTTGCATGTGAATAGTTGAATGAATAAACTAATTATTGGGATACATTTTACCATGCAATTCCTTTAGAACGTCGTGATATTTGACTGTATTGTAAACAGTGATCTATTCATGGTAAATTGTCCTTTAACTCTTTAATTACTAACGGAACATCATTGATACTTGGCAACATGTTGCAGACACCTACAAGGTTTGTATAAACGTGAAAATCTAGACCCCAAAGTGCATACTTTAAGAACTAAGACCTAATAAGCGTATTTTACGTTTATATTTTTATCTTTAAAGCCCTACATTTTTTTCTAAATCTGTTTTTTAAACAAATATAAACAAATTCAAAATAATGTATGTAAAAATCTACAGCTCTCTATGTAAGCGCTTTATATGAAAACTAGCTAATGGCCAAACGTTCGCGTAGCGGAAACTTGAATTTCTCCGAAGTTTATGCATGCACTAATTTTATTCATACATACACAATTACACACAAATACACACTAATTTTTGTGTGTATTTGTGTGTAATGTATGGATTAAAAAGAGTTCCGCCAGGACAACGTTCGCCCAGTGGAATCAGTTTTTGGTGAATTTCTCCACAATGGCTGCGTGCACAAATTTTTTTTTACCATACACAATTATACGACGTCATACACTAAATATCTGCATAACTAAAATCTTTTAATTCAACAACATTCCGCTGCGCGAACGCACACGGTCCGATTTGAAAAATTCTTTCAGGGTTAGATAGTCCATTTATCGAGGAAGGTTATATATCATCACGCTTAAACCAATAGGAGCGGAGCATAAATGAAAAATGTTGCAAAAACGGGAAAAAAATATTCCTTTTAAATGCAGAAAAGCCGAGAAACCACGTGGGCGAAGCCGTGGGCGGAAAGTAGTGTATTATATTTTTCTTATGTTAGCTCAGTATCCTCATTAGTCTATAAACTGCAGTGAAAGTGAAAACACTTACAGTTAGTTCGAAATAACTCTGCTTGTCTGAAGTTAGCTGTTGCGATAAAATCGCTTAAATAATTGTTTTTATACATAAACTAGCTTTCCGGCCACGGCTTCGCCCGCGTCTTTTCTCGACTTTCCGGTACAATAATATGTATGTATTATACACATAGATCACTCTATCTATTAAAAAACTGCATCAAAATCCGTTGCGTAGTTTTAAAGATCTAAGCATACATAGGGACAGACAGACAGCGGGACGACTTTGTTTCATACTATGTAGTGGAAGTGATGTACCCTTCAGTCTAGTTGTCCTTAGCGCGACTGCTACGCTGCTGGTCCTGGATTCGATCCCCAGTTCGAGTAGTGTTATTGGGTTTTTCTATGAAATTCCCAGTAGCAACTCTGTCTGGATTTGTGCCCGGTTAATGGCAATAGGCTTGCCCTCTATTACATGGGACCTTAACATACCGGGGAACTGTGGGTGTAGATTAGTACACCTCAGCCTAACCCTTCGGGGAATACAGGCGTGATGGTATGTTATGTAAAATTTAAATATTGTTTTCTCACCATCATCATTCAACATATCAGCAACTTGTTCTATATATTTCTCTCGGTTCTTCTTCGGGTCCTCAGGGTTGAGTCCAATCGCGTCATATGTACCTTTATCATGTACTATTCCAAATTTACCCAACTCTGACACATTATCTTGTGTTATGTCGAAAATCTGTAAAAAACTGTACTAAGTACCATCAAACTATACATATCCAGTTTATGCTGACCTCATTTTTTTTTTTTTTTTTTTTTTTTTTAAAAAGCTTACTAGCAATGTGGGTCACACATTACTAGTATTCTTGTTAACCTCTCGTGCTAAGCTAAATGCTTGTGTTACGAGTGGGTTCACGTCGGTAGTGCAATGGGTGGGGTTCGAACCGGCAACCATATGATCGCAAGTCCGACGCCCTAGCCATTAGGCTACCGACGCTTTTTGTAAGGAAAGCATGTAGCATAAAGCTCAGGATTTCTACCTTGCAGTAGTCGCACTTGCGACCGATACCTAGACTAATGAGGAGACATATTAATTTGCGCATAAACGAAAAAATACATAATTACCACTTATTACTAAAATGTTAATAATGTCCGTTTAAAACGTCGTATCTGTTAAAGTTCAGTTTACAATACATAGCATAATCTGTGTATAATGTTCCCACTGTTGGGACACAGGCCTCCTCTCGGTGAGAGGGAGAGGGCCGTAATCCACCACGCGGGCCCAGTGCGGGTTGGTAGATGTCATGTCTTCGAATGATTGGTTCTAGGACATGTCGATGTCTCACGATGTTTTCCTTCACCATTTTGGGAGCAGTAGTGATGAAATAATTTACAAAAAGTAAAGCCCCTGTCTGGGTTCGACCCTACGACCTACAATTTGTAAGTCGCGGCCGTTACCACTGGGCCACCACCGCGCTCACGCTAAGGAAAGCATATTTGTTGTGTTTTTTTATACAATTATATATTTGCTGTAACTTTACATATATATACATTATATCTAGTATGCATACTGTTGCGTTTCGTATGGTGAGTGTGGAGCTTCGGAGGCACCCAATTCCTCCCTCAGTCCCCTTCCTTTTCCTTACCCTCCCTTTTCCTTAATAGGTTCAGAAACGCATCTGCAACTCCTTTGGTATTGCCAATGTCCATGGGCGGCAATGATTACTTACCATCGGATAGATAGCCTGCTCGTTATCAGCTAGTTTTTAACAAATCAAAAACCAGTTACTAAACTTCTAATAAATCATAACTGACCTTATATTTAATGTGTGGGAACTCTGTCTTGGACACCTTCTCCGCAAGAGTGATGGCCTCCTGACAGTAGTCCACTCCGAGCAAGTTTGTGAAGCCTTCTCTAGCCAGCTCTGATAACGTATAGCCATTGCCGCATCCTGTAAATGTATATGAAATACTGTACTGTGGGATTGAAAGGGGATGCATAACTGCCTCATTAGTCTAGTGGTCCCAAATGAGACTGCTACGATAGAGGCTACACTAACTTTGATAGCTTGAACAATGCTACATGCTGGGCCATTAGAAATGGATGAAACAAGAATTTATGCAGCAGAGACGAGAATGTTGAGGTGGATGTGTAGAGTTACTAGGATTGATGAAATATGGAAGTGTCAAAAAAGTTAAAAGGGAATTATAATAATAAATAATAATAATAATAAGTATTTATTCCAAAAACATACATACATAACATACCATCACGCCTGTATTCCCTGAAGGGTTAGGCAGAGGTGTACTAATGTACACCCACATTTCGCCGGTATGTTTAGGTCCCATGTAATAGGGGGCGAGCCTATTGCCATTAACCGGGCACAGATCCAGACTCTGAGCTGCTACTGAGAATTTCATAGAAAGACCCAACAAAACTCTTTGCTCCACCTGGGGATCGAACCCAGGACCTCTAGCGTAGCAGTCGCGCTTAGGACCACTAGACTAATGAGGCAGTCTTAGGACCACTAGACTAATGAGGCAGTCTAAAACATTGTACAAACACTTACATCACTGACGAATAACATTAAATTTAACAATATAACACAACACAGTGTTTCAATGAACTCTGGTACACAAGGTAAGATTTAACTTGTGTTATGGTGAATTATTTGTCTTGATATGGGCATGTCATGAGGAGGCAGGAGAAAAGCATGTAACTAAAAGAGTTACGAATGTTGTGGGATGAAGGGGTAGATGAAAGAAAGAAAAGAAAGATGAATGGATTGTGTGAAGTCAGATATCATGGCAAAGCGGTTGAATGCCGAGATGATGACTAACAGGGATGAATTTAAGAAAAGAATAGGATGCGCCAACCACAAATAAATTGGTAAAAGGGTAGGAAGATGATGATGAAGCATTGCTACATGTTAGGTACCAAAACCATCTTTATAACCCTCAAAAACTCACCTAAATCTATAACAGCGGTATCTTTATCCACTCCGCAGTCACAGATCCAGTTGATAACCCTGTCGGCGCTGTCCTCACCGAACCAGATATCGCCTGGGTCTCCGTGCTCAACAAAGTTCTCTATTTCCTTTGTGTAGGCTTTCTGCCAATAATCTTGGGTACCGAGTTCTGACGGATCAAGCTCTCCGTCTTCCATTGGTCTGAAATAATTATATGTTGATCAGCATTGGCAGAATGCCATGATAAAAAAGCTGATTAAAATCAATCTATATTGTAAAGCTGTGCTTGCTACAGGAGCACAGCAGGTTATAGATAGGTCATCAGACTTATCACATCAAGGTCTCTCCATGTTTCAGAAGAAAGAATGTTGAAATGATAAAAAGGGATGCTGGACACAGCTTAACAATGTTGATTGATTAATTCAATCAACATTGTTAAGCTGTGTTTGTTGCAGTTAGGTTATGGATGGGTGACAAGACTTATCACATAGAGATCACTCGCATGTCTCACAGATCATGTTAAGGCCCCCAGGCCGCATACGAAAGGGGGCAGCAGCAAGAGTCAAAGTTTTAATTAGTGATTCTAAAACAGTCAAGTATAGGCAATAGCCAAGGAGGTTGGGTAGAGGCCGAAGAGAAGAGAGTCTAGAAACATTTATGACAGTTCTTAGGGGTAATTAGAACCCAGAAAAGTTCTCCGCCCCTAAGGCGACTCTCTGACCAAAGTCTGACTACCTTGTTTATACTGTCAAGTTGTGAAGGTCTATAAGTAATCGCTACGGTAACAGTGGCGGCGTAAGACATAAATTTGATGTGGGCAAGATTCATCGATGCCCCCTGGGTCTTGCACATCTATCAGAATCGTTTTTAATTTTTTAAATCGAATGTCATAAGCATATTGACATTTCATAAAATACTTAGAGCTAGCAACAACCCTCAAGTTGAGAAACAATGGTCTAAATCAGGGATTCCCAAACTATTTTGGTCAAGTGATTAGTGACCCTCAGACCCCCATGGCCAAATGACCTACTTTCTTAGTACACGTAACACATCATAAACAATACAGTACCTACCTACCTATCTTGAAAGTTTTAAACTTGTGTTAATTTAATAGGGGTCGATTTTTAGACTTCGTCGACCCCCAATATCAGTTTTCGTTTATGTTTCGTGTCGAGGCCGTAGGCGGTGGCCTATGTCGCCCACGCCTTACGCCGCCACTGTACGGTAATATGATTAAAGAGGCTTCATCAGAACTTGCTGGTCAATCAAATTACAATTTTAAAAAAATACTACCCCAAACTTACGAATTTAAAAACGATATTCACTTTATTATGGCGTTAGGTTATAAAATTGATCTCATTAAAACTATACTATATGCTCGAAGCTGGCTAGAATAATAAGTTATACCTGGGTATAGCTGCACACCTGCTCAAATATAAATAAAAGAAAGAAAATACTTTTATTTTGGAAACCGTGGCTCTTCGCTTCCTTTTCTGACATTGACAGTTTGACATTGACTTTGACACAGATGGATGAGACTAGTTTTTTTTCGCTCGCTGGGAGTCATTGGATGTTGGCGTAGGCGGTCGTTATAGAAATCTGTGGGTAATATAATAATTACCGAATAATTAATAGAAAAAAAAAGACATTTAAATGTTGTCTATGAGCAAAAAAAGTTATATGTCAAACTGGACGCGGACCGACCGACCAATTCATAAATTGAAGTCTACGATTATTTATTAGATTGAAGTGCCAAAAATTTTATGAAATCGACTATTATAAATTTTCTCTGCGCATCTACCTCCGCATAGTATTATTAGTGGAATATGGAAATGAGGTTGTAACATTAAAATTAAAACAACATAATATTACCCCACACAAATTCATTTATTTAAATTACTAATATTTGTATTATTTATGCTACAAAATCTTCTATCTTACAAATAGTTTGAACACCTCACATTATAATTTTAATCGGCTAATGAACCGAAACCCATATAGCTAAAATAATTGACTAAGGAACTTAAACAATCCAGTACTAAAGTTGGCGACAGAATAAAAGACAATAAAGGCAAAAACAGATTTGTAACAGTCGAAGGGCAGGTTAATTTAGACCATTGTTTCTCAACTTGAGGGTTGTTGCTACCTCTAAGTATTTTATGAAATGACAATATGCTTATGACCTTTGATTTAAAAAAATAAAAACGATTCTGATAGATGTGCAATTTGCGAAAAATATAAAGAAAACTGAATCTGGTGCCCAAGGCGAAACGATCTACCTTAATCTTAATTGGATCATCAACAATTGTTTACACTAATCTGTTGTTTACACTATATGAATGCATACGGTGAAAAGCTTTAATTCGAACGCAAAAAAGTATTTGGCATATTTATTTTGGGAACACCTTCGTCAAACCCTCATATCCACACACAATACCCAATGTTTTCTAAGCCACCATAATTATAAATTTAACTAGAGTTTTGAAGAGTTATCATCAAAGCCTTGAAGCGACGTAGTCGGGCTGAAAAAGGAAAAATAAAATATTTAATATTAGTTGAGCTACACGATGACTGATGCGTGTGTGCCGTCAGTTTGAATGGGTCAACCCAAAGTTGCTATGGCCCTTTCTTCAAAAGGCCAGTTCAGATATAAAACTATTATCAGATATAGATGTTTTTTTCTTTCGTTTTTATGTCACTTTTTACTTGTTTAATGAACCCAAAGAGGATTTTAAAAGAAGATTTCAGTGGCCAACAGATCGCAAAAAAAAAGATACTCACAGATACAAACCAATACGAGTCCTTTCTAAATATCAGTCGAGATATGAATCCCATATCTGACGCGGGCGCAATAGCGTGCAAGTGGAGATGTCTGACGCTGCGGAAGGGCGGCCAGTGGTACCCAAGACGAGCGTCATCTAACGATAGATTGTTTTTAGTCAGTTGTTCGTTAGCAACGAACAAGATTTTAGAAACTGAAAAGAAAATTAGTACCCATTTTAAATTAAATTTTAACGAACCGTTACGCCTGTGTTCCGCAGGGGTATACTTGTCTTAAGGCTTCAGCCTTGGGCACGAAATTAAAATTTTCGATGCGAAAAACCAAGAAACATTTGAATTTCGCGCTAAGGCTACAATTCCTTTTATATTGCAGATGTCCCTTGGCGGGCATGACTACTCACCATCAGGTAGCTCACCTGCTCTTATGCCGAGTAATTCCAAGAAAAAAAAAACAAATCTAGATAGCGCATGCATTTTATATCCGACGTCTTCGGCCTCCTAGAATAAACGCCGAAACGTTGCATTGCAGTAGCAAATGTGTGTTATATATGCCGGAAATGGCCATTTCAAAAAAGGGCCTATTAGCGGCTTTGATTAGATCAGTCTCAGGTCACGGCACTACATCATCTACGGGGTTTCTCCACAGATTACTAATATGTAGCAAGCGGGGTTTCTCTCATTCCCACTCAACAACTGTGACACCAAAGCGACGACTGCCAATCATGTCCCAAGCGTGATTTTACTTAATATTAGAAATTAGTTTTATGGTAAAAATTACAATTGCACTACTCTTATTGCATTTGGCGAAGATAGAATATTGTGGTTTCAAAATGTCAATATTTTTGTAAGTGGACTCCACCCTGATGGATTTAGGTGTTGCCAGATTTCTACATTTTTGTTTATGGGATAATAGATTCGGATTCCAAAATATTATCAATCGATCTAACGTAATTATGCAGTTTAACAGTAAATAGAGAATGATTGACAGAAATGATAAAAATCGAAGAGTATACAGATATTATAAATCTCAATTTATATGAAACGGATTGTTACTGGTCGTAACTACTAATGAGAACCGGCCAAGTGCGAGTCGGACTCGCGCACGGAGGGTTCCGTACCATTACCATTTATGACGTATTAAAAAAAAACTACTTACTAGATCTCGTTCAAACCAATTTTCGGTGGAAGTTTACATGGTAATGTCCATCATATATATTTTTTAGGTTTATCATTCTCATATTTTAGAAGTTACAGGGGGGGGGGGACACATATTTTACCACTTTGGAAGTGTCTCTCGCGCAAACTATTCAGTTTAGAAAAAAAATATATTAGAAACCTCAATATCAGTTCTAAGTATGGGGAACCCCCAAAATTTATTGTTTTTTTTCTATTTTCTTGTGTGAAAATCTTAATGCGGTTCACAGAATACATCTACTTACCAAGTTTCAACAGCAAAGCTCTTATAGTTTCGGAAAAAAGTGGCTGCGACATACGGACGGACAAACAGACAGACAGACATGACGAAACTGTAGGGGTTCCGTTTTTTGGCATTTGGCTACGGAACCCTAAAAAGGGCGCTGGATTTAGTGGAAACCACAGTTTATTAATACTTTTACAAAAAATATGTGCAAATCCGAGAACTTCATTAGTGCAAACTATCTGTCAGTACTTTTTGAATTTAGAAGACAAAATAAAATCCAAAAAGGTGATGTTAAATAAGTTCGAAGTTCGGTTCTTAACACGGATTTATTTGAAAACCGGACTACATTATCATATTTATAAGAACGAATATTAATTTGTATAATTATAGAAGAAAATGATCGTCATAATTAGGGCGAACATTTTGTACTGATATTTTAGACACGTCACTAAAAAGCTGGGAGTTTTTAATTCAAAGTTTGCCACCCCACCCTACCCATAAGTCAACAACATCTGTAAATTGGTATTACCTTGAATTGATAACACATTAATCACATTTGCGTTAATGCTAATGAGAGATTTAAGATAAAACTACTCACCTAACTCCTTATCAGCTGCAGTAAGACATTTTACGTCTTCAATATGTCTTTTCGGTATAATTAATAGGTGAACTTTACTTGCAGGTTTTATATCAGGAAAAACACACACGTCGTCATCTTCATATAATATTTCCGTGTTTTCAAACTTGTTAACTATATTACAGAATACACATGACGATTTTTCTATAGCGGGTGCAGTCATTTTTGCAAGTAAATACAATGAAATCCAATGTTTTGATTTTTTTGATGTGAAGTGTATTCGGTTTGTTTCAGTTGGCATATGTCATTTTGCTCATTTGACATCCGACTAGAGATATAGATAACAGTTTTCTGTGGTGATAACTTGTTTCGAACACTAATTTTAACAATCTTTTATTTTTAACTGGCAATATCTACTAACGAGTTATAAGGTTGGGCGTTCGGGATGTTTAGAGAAACACTGCTCTTCATGAGTAAACATTTATTACTGCCTAATTATTATTAAGTGATACAATATGGTATAATAGTATACTAGCATACACAGACACGAGTCGAGGCAGTTAGATTTTCAGACTCTTCCTATTTCAAAACACCCGCCATTATCTTATCATAGTTTTGTAGTGGAAAGTTTGTATTTTTGTTGCTATTTAACTAAGTTGGAACGTTTGTGGTTCGTTCACGCCAATAACATTGAATTCTGTAAATCGCCTAAGGGTCTCCTCGACTCTCGGCGCCTGAGACTAAAAGATCTTGCATTATGTCTATGATTGATGACTTTACGGGTGAATTATGATTTTTGTGTTTGCCGGAGCATAGGCTGGATTGTTATATTGGGATAAAAATGTAGGTACTTTTAGGTGTTTTAAGAGTAATATAATTTTTTAAAAAAGCCTAAATGCTAAACAAATCAATAGACAAATTAGAATTTAGTAGCACTAGCAACACTGTTTTTCGCGGCGAAAAGCGCGGGAATTCATTTTCCCGTTTCTTCAAGTCAAGTGATTTTACAATGGATTTTTCAAATGCACTTTTTCTGTGCAATACTGCACTTTTTCTAATAGTTTAGCAGTGTAGCAAGTAGATCTTTTAAAACGCAATATTTTTCAGTTAGAAACCTTGTAGAGTTCTAAATTTCTGTAATAAAGAAAGAAAGAAAGTTTATTAAAACTTGACTACGCTTGAGTAACTGCTTATCACCAGGTTCCAATTCATAAGTAATATAACTGACTAAATTCCGTTAGGTTCCATGTAATAGGGGGCAAGCCTATTGCCATTAAACGGGCACAAATCCAGACTCCGAGTTGCTTTATATTCTATATATTTTATCAACCGACTTCAAAAAGGAGGAGGTTCTCAATTCGTCTGTATGTTTTTTTTTGTATGTTTGTTACGCGATATCTCCGCCAGTTGTGGACCGATTTTAATGACCGATTTTTTGTTTGGTAGGTCATACTCACGGAAGAGATAAAGAAGATTTATCTCTTCCGTGGTCATACTTCAGAGGTGGTCCCGTTCAAATTTTATCGAAATCGGTTGAGCAGTTTTGAAAATATCAACAAAAATCTAAAAATTGTTTACATCAATGATATTATCGTTTACTCCGAAACATCGCTGTCTTGTTGGAGCAGTGCGTTTAGTTGGCTAACAAGTACTTCTAAACAAAACTTCCCACTAAAAATTGACTGCCTCGTTGGTCTAGTGGTCCTAATCGCGACTGCTACGCTAGAGGTCTTGGGTTCGATCCCCAGGTCGAGCAAAGTGTTATTGAGTTTTTCTATGAAATTCTCAGTAGCAGCTCGGAGTCTGGATTTGTGCCCGGTGAATGGCAATAGGCTCGCCCCCTATTACATGGGACCCAAACATACCGGCGAACTGTGGGTGTACATTAAGTGCACCTCTGCCTAACCCTTCGGGGAATACAGGCGTGATGGTATGTTATGTATGTATGTTATATGTAAAAATTACAAAGTAAAATTACTTTTAACAAAAAAGTTAAACCGCCTTCACAAAATAATAAAATAATTTTGTCTAAAACAGTTTGGGAAGTCGGTGGCGAAAATAAAAGACCCACTCAAATAGAAGTCACCGACTTCCCAAACTGTTTTAGACAAAATTATTTTATTATTTTTTGAAGGCGGTTTAACTTTTTTTTTAAAAGTAATATTGTACCTATACGATATAAATTAAAATTTTATTTTGTACACTATTGTATGGTATAATATGTGGCCACTATTTTGACATTATTGTAGAACTGTCTATACCCATATTTATTGCAAATAAAGTTCTTATCTTATCTTCTGAGAATTTCATAGAAAAACCCACACTTTGCTCGACCTGGGGATGGAATCAAGGATCTGTAGCATTAAAGGACCACTAGACTAATGAAGCAGAAATAACATCATCATCATCATCATCAACCCATTACATATTCCCACTGCTGGGCACGGGTCTCCTCTCAGAACGAGAGGGATTAGGCTATAGTCCACCACGCTATCCTACTGCGAGTTGGCAGACTTCACATGCAGGCAGACGTCAAGAAAATCTCTCAGACATGCAGGTTTCCTCACGATGTTTTCCTTCACCGTTTAAGCGCGTGATAATTAAGTATTAATTACGCACATGACTTCGAAAAGTCAGAGGTGCGTGCCTTGAATTCGAACTCGAGATCTTTTACATGGAAGTCCTATGGTCATATCACCAGGCTATCACTGCACTAATATACCTAAGGTTACATACGACTATAAACCAAAATTTCACCTAATGTAACATTGAATTGTTTAATGACTTATTACGCGCATACGTTATTGATTCAATTAAACATATTTACACAATATGTTGGAATTGACAATATAAAAGAGAAAAAGACGTAGTTATAAGATAAATAAGAATGATTAATGTTTTTTGGTAAACTGCTTACGTCATTACGAAAACATTTGAGGTGTAAGACACGAATTCTTCGCCGTGATTATACCTCCTATACTAAACTATACTTATATACCTACTTATCTATACTTCTATACTTTTTATATTATAAAGCTGAAGAGTTTGTTTGTTTGTTTGTTTGCTTGAACGCGCTAATCTCAGGATCTACAGGTCCGATTTGAAAAATTCTTTCAGTGTTAGGTTAGGTTAGATTTAGGATTAAAGATAGACTTAGATTATATCATCACGCTAAGACCAATAGGAGCGGAGCATAAATGAAAAATGTTGCAAAAACGGGATAAATTTAAAGCAGAAAAGCCGAAAAACCACGCGGGCGAAGCCGTGGGCGGAAAGCTAGTACTAGATACGTTACTATATGTACTTATTTAGATGTTGTCAATTAATTCTAAGTAGTCTATATCCGTCTTCAGCGAATAAGGTTCCAAACAAAAAGTATTAAATAAAATTGGTATGAGGCGTTTCGGTAACCGATAGAATTAGCCATGTTTTAGTGGAGAAAATCCTTTACTTAGCCAATTTTCTTGCAATTTTATTGTTTCTAGCGGAAAAACCCCGCTTCTAAACGCCTGAAGTACCTAATAGGTAAATAGTCGCCCCTACTTTTAAGGAGATAACGATTTTGTACGCGATGTTCCATCTATTATATATATTATGTACCTACCTGTCATATATTCGCACAAAGAAGATTTAGCGGGAAATTTATACGAAAATCTTGTTAGTTTTTAAAAATACACAAAAATAATTAATGTTGGTATACCTACCTGCTTAATTACAAATATATTCGTGTCTGTATTTGAACAGCTTGCGAGGAGACAAATAGATTTTGTTACTTTTGAAAGGCCACGATATATAACTGAAATCAGGTATTGTTTTTGGAAACATTTCAAAATGAAGTGTCTGGCTGTAGCGACGCTGTTGTTGGTAAGTGGAATATTTATATAATTACTTTGTTTTCGTCTCCGTGGTGCTATTGACGCTCCTGATTTGCTTTTTTGTCCCTAACAATTATTGTCGGGGCAGAAAGCACAAGCTGTTTGCCGTGCCTCCATGTCGTACTGTTGCACGCGCTAAGTCGCCAATTCCTCGCACTATGGCCGCGCTTAATGATCTCTTGGATTCCATTCCAACAGATGATTTGTTTGCGGATAGATGGTCGAAGATTTTATTGGTATGTCAGAAGTACTGTGAGAGGAACTTATGAAAAACACTTTCATAAATTCGTCTCACAGTACTTCTGACATAATTTTGTTAACCTTTTTTGTTGATTTCGTACAGTCTATATATATTAGTTACTGTTATTGGTTAAACAACCCTTGTAATTAATTAAAATCAATAAATAAAATACAAAAAAGCAAGGTGATATTATATTATTATATTTACAAGTTGTCGCCCCGCTATATTTTTCTGTATACATCTATATGAACAAATAGTTGACTGGTTTTGAATTCATTTGAAATAGCAGGCCTACCTATCACTAAATGGTAGGTTTATAAATAAAAAAAACCCCGATAATTACATTATTTCTCGACCGATTTTCATCAAATAGGTATAGCTAAGAACACACACTAATTCACCTTTCAAACAAAAATAACTAAATCAAAATCGGTTCATCCGTTCGGAAGCTACGATGCCACAGACAGACTGACACACAGACACACACACACACGTCAAACTTATCACACCCCGTCGTTTTTGCGTCGGGGGTTAAAAACAAAGTCGCTTCCCGCTGTCTGTCTGTCCCTATGTATGCTGAGATCTTTAAAACTACGCAACGGATTTTGATGCGTTTTTTTTAATAAGTAGATAGAGTGATTCAAGAGGGAGAATATATTTTTACAGAAAAGTCGAGATAAGAGAAAAGGCGAAGCCGTGGGCGGAAAGCTAGTTGTAAAATAAAATATAAGAAGTAGAATACTTAAAGTACTGCAAAAAAATATTAAGGTCCTCTAATAAAGTTCTAAGATAAGAATTGTATTGACCTCTGGGAAGAAACGGCGAAACAAATTATGGAGAATCATAATCCCTTCTCTCTCTGTTGTCCAGATAATTTAGAAAGTATCAAATAAGTTTAGTATTCAATGTGTCATACTAGGTCCAATGTCTAAAATGGTCTTTTGAAGAAACGGTAATATTGCATAGACAAACCGAACGCTTAATATTAGACTTTTTTTTTTCGGGGTTTGAAAGGCTTTGTGCACTACCCACCGCCCCGGGGAGAGCGATGGGTTTTGTTAGACTCCGCTCTGAAAAGAGCGATCTACCGACTAAAACCAACCTCGGCGTTTCGCGTCACCACTTTAGTGCCGGGAGAGATCTTGGTTTCGATTCCCGGGTCGAGCAAAGTGTTATTGGGTTTTTCTATGAAATTCCCAGTAGCAGCTTGGAGTCCGGATTCGTGCCCGGTTAATGGCAATAGTCGCCCTTGGATATTCCCAATAGAAATAGACTTACCGCGTATTGTATGGGACCTAAACATACCTATCGGCGATCTGTGGGTGTACATTTAGTTCACCTCTGCCTAACCCTTCTGGAAATACAGGCGTGATGGTATGTTATATCACGCTAGCGTCTGATTTGCTGATCATTTTACTCATCATCATCATCAACCCATATTCGTCCATTTTGTTGTGGTAGGGCCACGCTGTTCGCAGCATGAATGTGCCGGCTTGACCGGGGATGTACCACACTCTCGCAGGAGACCGATGCCGAGTAGTAGCGTTTCGTTACTGCGCTTCGTTCGGTGAGCGAGAGGGCCGGGGGCCCAATTCCTCCCCCAATCCCCTTCCTTCTCCTTTTCTCCTTCCCCTCCCTTTCCCTGAATAGGCTCGGCAACGCATCTGCAACTCCTTTGGTTTTGCAGATGTCCATGGGCGGCGATGACTACTTACCATCAGGTAGCTCGCATGCTCGTTTGCCGAGTTATCCCATAAAAAAAATCATCATCATCAGCCTGTATTCGTACATCATCATCATCATCATCATCAGCCTGTATTCGTCCACTGCTGGACGTAGGCCTCTTTAAGTAAAAAAAATATTAAATTTAAAAATACGTCCCTTCGACACGAAGAAGTGAACGCCACAGAGCCCGATCATTTTACTAAGACGTGATATTTCATTTTTTTCGTCATTTTCACATGTTTGCCCCAAGTGTGATTGTAAAGTAATTCGTAGATATATGTACCTATTGTCTTTAAGGCAAATAAAGCCATATCGACTTACATAAATACACAATACAAATATTACATCATACACATGTGGTACATACTCACCGCACTTTTATCAGTCAAAATATAATAAAGACGATTGATTTTTTTTATGTGATAACTCGTCAAACGAGCAGGCGAGCTACCTGATGGTAAGTAGTCATCGCCGCCCATGGACATCTGCACTAATGGGGTTGCAGATGCGTTGCCAAGCCTATTTAAGGAAAAGGAAGGGGAAAGGGGAAAAGGAGAAGGAAGGGGACTGACGCAGGAATTGGGCCTCCGGTACTCCACACTCACCGTCCGAAACGCAACAGTATGCATAATGCTACTTGACATCGATATTCTGTGGGAGGGTAGTACTTCCCCGGTCGTGACGACACATTCATGCTGGCATGTAGACATGCCAGCGAGACACTATTATTTCTAATAAAATCATTGTTCCATGTCATAATTTGATTACCAACGCTTCTGCGTCCAATTCGTGGTCTCCATTGTCGGACTTTGGGTCCCCACCTATCAGTTCTCGAACCAACTTTATGCGGAGACTTTGCTCAGTCTCCGCTCCGCGCTCCATACAAAAGTAGTGTGGTCATATCTTGAATTTTAACCAATGAAATTTATTGAACTTAGGTATGCAGTAACAATCTCAGATCAAATAAAAAGTTAAGATGGTACTTTGCGAACAAAGAAGTGAGGCCGGCCTTATCTTGTCAGTCGAGCTATCAAGCTATCGAAAGCTGGACTGACCAGATAAGGCGTAGTTTCGGTATTGTTATACAGTGTAAAATTGAGTTTGTAAACGGCTAGGCGTAGTTTTAGCCGGCCTCACTTCTTTGTTCGCAAATTTCCATCATAATAAAACTTTTTATTTGATCTGAGGTAACAATCTTATTATTAAAATACGTGGTCCGAGGGAACAAGAATGACCGAGCACACCCTCTCAATCCCTACCAAAAAATTATAACGCTTGCAGTTTGTTTGAAATAATTCTGCATGTCTGAAGTTAGCCGTTCCGAACTACCACGATGGTAAAATCGTTTAATTAAGTGTTTAATACATTAATATTGAAATTAGTAAAGAAAATAATCACAAATGCAAAACATATGACCGCAATTGTTTTTACACCGACTCTTTCTATTAATATTTACCACTGCTAAATCACTTGCGGACAACTTCAGACAAGCTTAGTTATTTCGAACAAACTGCAAATCTTAGAACTTAACTAGCTTTCTGCCCACGGCTTCGCCCGCGTGGTTTATCGGCTTTTTTGCATTTACATTTTTCCCGTTTTTGCAACATTTTTCTTTTATGCTCCGCTCCTATTGGTCTAAGCGTGATAATATATAGCCTTCCTCGATAAATGGGCTACCTAACACTGAAATAATTTTTCAAATCGGACCCGTAGATCCTGAGATTAACGCGTTCAAGTAAACAAACAAACTAACAAACTCTTCAGCTTTATAATATTAAGTATAGATATTAAGTACTTAAGTAAGTCGATTCAAATTATTTTTTCAGTGAACATCTTATATTTAGTACCCCGCGTTCCCACTAACGACAAAACATGTTGCAAACAGCTACCTATCGCACTCACCCTTTGAGAGTCAGATAGAGATACATAGATGTTTGCAACATGTTTTGTCGTCAGTGGAAACGAGGGGTTATATTTCACAATAAGCCTGTTGTTTTCACTAAATTCAACGATTCAACTACCCTATTGGGTTAAAATAAATTCTTAATATAATATTATGATTCTATAAATCTTCTGAAATAACATCTGTTTATACATTTGACAGGCGTTGGAGGCCACCCACTGTTTACCAAGTAAGTATTTTTTTTTTATTAAGTAGAATAGTATGGAAAATACGACTTGTGAATCGTTGGATGCTGGAAGCATATTAACCGTTCGTTGTGGAAGTCTATGGGGGAGGTCTTCGTTCAGCACTGGATTTCATTTGGCTGATATGATGATTCGCCATCCTCGCGCGTCATCTGTCAAACAATATCTTTCCCACCCACCAGTAGCCCAATTCACGTAATTAAAACCGTAGTGATGTCGCAGCGACTTAATCGTTGAAATCGTTGTCCTATTCACATCCGTCGATCGGACCGAAGAAGTCGTCCTATTGAAAAATCGTTGAACCGTATTCACACGTGTTCGTTGGTCGAGAATCGTTCTAAAACGTTGGCTTGACAGTATTCACATATCACTGGAAAACTGTTTCATCGTTCGCTGCGACATCACTACGATTTTAATTACGTGAATCGGGCCACAGGGGCCGTATTACCACGTACGCCAGGGACGTACCAGGGACGCCATTATTTCACCTGTAGAGCGGCATCCCTCTCTTACAACCTAAAAATGATGGCATTAATACGTGGTAATACGGCCCCAGGTCGTTCAGTTTATGGCCAAAGCGTCAGGGTTGGGCGCGAAATTCAATTTTTTCTTTGTTTTTGGCAATTTTTTTCGGCTATAACACATTCTAGGTACATGGCAGTAGAGATTGCGATATCTGTACATGCTGACGTCACCTGAAGACGTAAAAATGTGGAAGAGAAATTCGACTTCACAGGCAGTGGTCTCGGTAGCTTGGTTGGTAAAGCGTCTGGTGTACTTAACCAGAGGGACGGAGGTTCAAACCCTGCCTGAGGCCGAATTTTTCTTTCACTAGAAAATTTTCTTTCAATAGAAAATTCATATCCTTGTGAACATTTCGCATTATTTAATGCTAAAATATAGTAAAAATGCTTATTGCATTAAAATACGGTAAGGTAACATCGTTCAACATTGAATTACCGATAAAGGAAGTCGTGCTGGTTGAAAGACATAGTAATGTCTTCAATAGATGTTGCTGACGTCACCTGAAGACGTAAAATGTGGAAGAGAAATTCGACATCACAGGCACTGGTCTCGGTAGCTTAGTTGGTAAAGCGTCTGGTGTACATAACCAGAGGGACGCAGGTTCAAACCCTGCCTAAAGCCGAATTTTTCTTTCACTAGGAAATTTTCTTTCAATGGAAAATTCATATCTTTGTGAATTATCCGTAGGCCTAGGTTTGCTGGGAGGTGGTTTAGCTGGTCATAATCTTGGAGTTGGAGTGGATGTGTCAAAAGAAAATGGCATAACTCTGACGCAGCAAGATAGAAACACACAGCGTTCCCGATCTTACAACGAGAAAAACAGTGCAACATCAACAGGAACCCAGGGTAATGTAATGCTTTGCGTTAAGGTTAAACCTTTGGATTCTTGGTTTTTTCGCAAATTGTATGGTACTATCACCAACACATCAAGTTACCACAAAATGTCAAATTTTCCCAGTCGATTGAGAAACATTTTAAAGGTTTAAAATCATTCGGAGAAATTTGACAGTTTTGTATAAGAGCCTGTACAGAAAGCACGATTCACGCGCGTGTCCACTCGCGCGTTCTCGAGATACTAGAGCTACATACATCCCATCCAGATGCTCTCGCGCGTAAAACGCTTGCAATGGCCGGGACTCTCGACTCGCTCGTTTTACGCGCGTGCGCCGCGCGATTCGAGATACTCCGGCGCCATTGGTGCGTCCAGTACTACGCGCGTGTCCACGGCGTATTCGGTTCAAAATGGAGCGTGATAACTTTGACACGGAACTTTTTTATGTCGAAATTGAGAAAAGGGTAGCTATATGGGTTATGGAATCATCAGATTATTCTTATAGAATAATTAAACGTAGGAACTGGGAAGAAATAGATTATAACTGACCAAATCCGTCTCATCACATGCGCGCGAGAACGTGCGTGATTTCGCCGCATCTGGACGCAATACAAATCAAAACGCGCGAGTGGACGCGCGCGTAAATCGCGCTTTCTGGACAGGCTCTTAAACAAAACTGTCAAATTTCTCCAAATGATTTTTAACCTTAAAATGTTGATAATTAAGTTCAAAATCAACTGAGAAAATTTGTCATTTTGTTGTAGGTTTTTGTGCTGGCCACGGTACATGCATGCATGCAGTAGAAAGTGCGACATCTATTCATGATTGAGTATTATTGTGATATAATAAACTGGAATGTACTTAATATATTTATTTGTTAGTTAAATTACAATTCACTGAATATACTTAGCATACATAAAAATCTAGCTCTAGCTTAGTTAGCTAAAGTGAGCTGAACTGAATCACAGTTTTTTTTTTGGTATGGTATAACTCGGCAAACGAGCATGCCATCTGCAAAACCAAAGGTGATGCAGATACGTTGCCAAGCCTATTTAAGGAAAAGGGAAGGGAAGGGAAAAAGGAGAAGCAGGGGGACTGAGGGAGAAATTGGGCCTCCGGCGCTCCACACTCACCGTACGAAACGCAACAGTACAGTACAATACTGGTACTTGACGTCGATATTCTGTGGGAGGGTAGTACTTCCCCGGTCATGCGACCCATTTATGCTGGCATGTAGACATCCCAGCAGGCACTTCTACAACTAAAAACAGATCCGAGACATTCGGAATGATGTTGTGAAACCACAACAAAATTTCAAATTCTAAATAACTACCGTTGCAGGTCAAAATGGAGGGTCCCACAGTCAAACCGACTCCGAATCGAGTCAGACCCAGGAGAATGAAAGCGAATCTTCCGTACAAAACACTAGGCAGATCAGCCTACTCGGAAAGCAAGGCATATCAGCACAAAATACCCAAACTAGGTCCGGAAAAAATACCCAAACAGAGACTGACTACCAAAAGACCCACACTCATGCTCAAAGTAAGGTTTTTTTAAACATTTTAGAATTAATAGGCTGTTTATCGTTATAGCTATTGTTAAACAGGGTGGAAGGGACATCGACGCACATCCGCTTACCACGAATTCAGTACATAATTCTGGACCCCCTAGCGTTGATATTTTTCGTCGGTTATGTTTTAAAAAATCAGCTGTTCCATACATTTTGACCGTGTAGGTATTGCACTTTTGTATGAAAAATCTGTTTTTTTTTTTCATAACCGACAAAAAATATCAACGCAAGGGGGTCCAGAATCATGTACTGAATTTGCGGTAAGCGGATGTGCGTCGATGTCCCTACCATCCTGTATAATATATAGCTTTCCGCCCACGGCTTCGACCGCGTGGTTTCTCGGCGTTTCTGCATTTAAAAGGAATATTTTTTCCCGTTTTTGCAACATTTTTAATGTTTGCTCCGCTTCAATTGTCTGTCTAGCGTGATGATATATACCCTATAGCTATAGTCTTCGATAAATGGGCTATCTAACACTGAAACAATTTTTCAAAACGGACCAGTAGTTCCTGAGATTAGCGCGTTCAAGCAAACAAACTCTTCAGCTTTATAATATTAGTGTATAGATTAGTATAGATTTATTTACAACTTTGATGAAACTGCCTCATAAGTCTAGTCGTCCCGGACTGCTACGCTAGAGGTCTTGGGTTCGATTCGCAGATCAAGCAGTGTTATTGGGTTTTTCTATAACATTCTCAGTAGTGGCTCGGAATTTGGTTATGCTCGGTGAGAGGCAATACGCTCGCCCCCTATTACATGGGACCTAAACATACCCGCGAATGGGTGTACATTAGTACACCTCTGCCTAACCCTTTGGGGTCATACAGGCACCTCTCCTTCGTGGTACCTATGTTATTGAGATTTTTTTTCTTTTTTTTTTATAAAAGCACTAGCAACGTCGGTCGCACATTACTAGTATGCTTGTTAACCCCTCGTACTAAGCTAAATGCTTGTATTACGAGTGGGTTCACGTAATAGTGCAATGGGTGCGTTTCGAACCGGCAACCACATGATTGCAAGTCCGACGCCCCACGGTGGGCTGAAAATCGGCTTTCATAGACATAGCGATTTCAATTTGCAAGTGCCGGATTTTTTGCCGGATATCGCTTCTATTAGTTATTACTATATTCAAAAATGACACCAGTGTTAATTCTGTACAAAAACGAAGGAATTATAATTTTTTTAAGAAAAATTTGTATGGAGCTGGTATTAAAAAGTTAATTATCTCGTAAACAGCAAGGAAAACCGTAATATCCTTACAGGTGGTTATAGTACTAATTATTTATGAATTTTTGACATATGTCATATAACGGTTATCGCTGCTAATTTTTTTTTAAAAATCGTCAAAATATTTTTATGTATTTTTACATATGAAACGGTTCCTTTTAGTGACTTAATTAAGAACATTGTTAATTATGAAGAATGTTATTTACCCAAATATTAAAAATATATAAAACAAGAAAAATATTTAAAAAAATAGCAAAAATAGAAAAAAAAATCAAATATTATACATTTTCCTTATCACTGTCGTTCTCGGACTCCAATTCTGAGTCAGAATCTAGATTGGATATATCTAAAAACTCGAACTCAAAGTGAGTTCGAGTTTTCAGTTCGACCTGAAACTGAATTTTTGCGAGAGTTTCAGCAAAAAAGCTCTGCTTTCTCTTGGCATCTCACTTAGGCCTTTGTGCACTTAGGAAAGGATCCGAAGAAACAACAAGCATATTTAAGATATCTTGATTAGAATCTTGCCTGCTTCTTTTCCGCGAATGATATTCCCGGAACCTCCTAAAATCTCTGTTTCGAGACTCTGAGGCTTCTTCCAAGAGAGTCCGAAATTGCACAATATAAGTTTTCTCGATTATATCAGCCTCGTGTATTAATAATTTATGTACGGTTGACGACATGTAGTAGTAATAGTAGTCATACAATTCCACATACTTTTCTGCTGTTTTGCGGGCAAAATCTTTAAATTTTATTCTCGCCTATCAATCTCGATCTTCTCGCCAAATGTTATCGCTTGCAAATATTTTAGTAAGATCTTCGTCCAACCCGGTAATAGCTGCAGTTTTATTGGGATACTCGAAAAACTTTCTAGCGGTATTCACGCCATTGGTAGTTCCCGAGCCTTGTTTCACAACATCAATCACCAGATTGAGCTGAACTTGAATTTATTTTGAATACATTTTTTATTTCATTACTTCTCGCTGCTCACCGTTTGAAGTCGAGCCTATACGCAATATGTAACAGACATTCCATACGATTTATACGTGCGTGTAGGGATGATAAGCCAAATTTGTATATGTCAGCACACACAGTCTTTGATGTTACAACATCTAAGCGGTTCATTCCTGTAGGTTTTGCTAAGCACAGGTAGCACGATGGATTTGATCTGGCATCAGAAAGGTACGTGCAGACTTTGGTGTCGATCACTGTCATAATTAGTTGATGAGTCACCATTTTATTATTATGTACTGCACTCTGTGGGGATAAAGGCCCGAATTTCATCATCCATTTGTTTTTTGAGACCGATGACAACTGCTTCGCTCTCCTTTACAAAAGTTAACTGAACTGGGCGTCAATACAAAGTTGAGCATGGTTTTCGGTTCATACAGTATTATCTCCATCTGTCAGTTTTAGTGGCACCAAGGAGGTCATGAAAATGCTTGCATCATCTTGCTTACCCTCCATTTTCTGCTTGTATCGGCTTTGGTTGGAAGCACCATCAAATCCCCACTTGGATATACGCTTTAGCTGCTTATTTTGCACATCGGCATTGTCAGAAAGACTTTGAAGGATCCTCGTCACCGTGATGTAAAGTAAAGCTTAAAGTGTAATCCTAGCCGAGGAATCCGTAACTGACACTGAATGCTTTGGGGGGTAGCAATCAAGCTTAGTTTGTTGCACTTTATAGTAGGATGGATAAATATCCATAGCACCTTCCCGAATGGCAGCCTCTCGCAAAGTAATATATTGCCACTTTGACAGTTTTAGTGAAATGAGCAATCCAGCGCTTTCTCTGCTGTAAATATGACTGTTTTTACTGATGTCTTAAGCGTTTCTTTAATTTTAATAACTGCTTCAGGCTTTTTCAACATGTATTCGATCACAGATGCCATATCCTCATGCCCTTCTTTTAAACGCGCTGTAGCTGCATATGCCAATTCACTGGAGTCTTCGCCTGTATGATCATCAGATCTTCTCTTTTTCTGTTTACTTCCCAAATCTTCGAATGGTTTTCGAGACCTTTTTGTCATTGTTCCAACGGATGATGATGGCTTTAATTGAAAGTCTGATTGTGCTCTTGGTATCTCATCAACAGTTCATTCTAGATTAACTAAAGTTTGCACACAACTTGGCCAATTAATATTTGCTTGCAGCCAATTTCCGTACAGTCTTCTGAAGTTATCAAGGAATCGGTTAGATTTCATCCACCTCTGTAAAGCAGAAAGGCTCACTTCATGATTAAATGAAGTACTCTCACTTTTTAGAAGACAAACAAGTCTAAACTGGTGATTAAACTTTCCATTTTAAGATTTTATAGTCACAGAGCAAAAAAATTGTGTTAGCAGTTGCACAGATGTGATCAATCTAAATTATTAATTAAAATTTTGGCCCTTTTATTGCAAAACGTCGATAATTAGTTAACTACCCTCATTAGAGTTTTGAAAGATGAGCTAATAAAAAAATATAATCGTCAAAAAAAAACTTAGAACTCTTAACACAACTAATCAACAAATTAGCTTACTTATCAGAAATCATTAACAATCATTTAATCACCTTTTCAGACTTCAGACAGTTACAAACAATACCACTTACTTGGTACCGAAATACCAAATAAACATATGTTTTTACAAATTTTAAAACTCATTTTGTATTGATACATAGGTATCTAGCTCAAACATAGTTGTGTAAGTGTGGATGTACGCTAAACCTCTGACTAATCCTTCGGGAATATAAGGATGATGCTATTTTATGTTACGTGTTATTAAAAGTCTGTGTTCCTCAACTTAAACACTAAAAGGACCCGTTTCATATGTAAAAATAAATAAAAATATTTTGACGATTTTTAAAAAAAAATTAGCAGCGATAACCGTTATATGACATATGTCAAAAATTCATAAATAATTAGTACTATAACCACCTGTAAGGATATTACGGTTTTCCTTGCTGTTTACGAGATAATTAACTTTTTAATACCAGCTCCATACAAATTTTTCTTAAAAAAATTATAATTCCTTCGTTTTTGTGCAGAATTAACTCTGGTGTCATTTTTGAATATAGTAATAACTAATAGAAGCGATATCCGGCAAAAAATCCGGCACTTGCAAATTGAAATCGCTATGTCTATGAAAGCCGATTTTCAGCCCACGCGCCCTAGCCATTATTAGGCTACCGCCGCTTAATAATTAAACTAACTTACTTAAAGTGAAGTTCTATCATAATTATGCGAAGTGCTTCGTCCGAAGAGATTAGTAACACCCTCCCATTTTGATTTTGACTTCCTAGATGCAGGTCAAACCGACACAGGGGAATACAGAAATGAAATGGAGTCTACAGAAGAAAGAGAAAGGAGACGACAGAACGAAGAATCCTACTCTAAAACCAAGACCAATGGCTTTGGCCTCGGTCCAGGTGGTCTAACTAAATCCCAGTCTGGATCTAGCTCCAAGCAGAGCAGCCAATCTGATCAACAATCTAGCCGCTCAAAATATTCTCAAGATGGTAAGACTTTTTATATAGTATTTTCTGCATGAATTTTTTTCCCGTTTTTGCAACATTTTTCATTTATGCTCTGCTCCTATTGGTATTAGCGTGATGATATATAGCCTATAGTCTTTCTCGATAGATGGGCTATCTAACACTGAAAGAATTTTTCAAATCGGACCCGTGATTCATGAGATTAGCGCGTTCAAGTAAACAAACAAACAAACTAACAAACTCTTCAGCTTTATAATATAAAAATAAAAAGTATAGATAAATAATAAATAATGTATTACTATAGATCACTCACGCCTATTTCCTATACGGGTAGACAGAAACTACAGAACGCCATGCTACGATTCTTACATACTTCTTTTTGCTTCGTCCACTTTCATACATCTTGTCATACACATGCGCCGGTTGCGAATACTACGCACCTGACCTTACTGAAGGATCTCACCAATAAGGTCGTGGTATGTCTTTCTAGGGCGTCCACTTTTTACAACGACTTAAAAATAAGACTCAAATTAAATGTTTCTATTTCAAATATGCTTTATTTAATAAGTTTATGAAACACGATTCCAAAAAGTTGATCCTATGGAGCAATCGGCACTTTTAAAATAAAAGGTGTTAAATTTTTCACTGGTACGGTTAGCAACGGAAGTTGCTGAACACCGCCAAGTTTTGAAAACAACACAACACCAATACTTTTCAGTAGATTCACTTAGGAAAAAAATAATGGTCCAGTATACAGAAACACGTACTACTTACCACATCTCGGGTCAGTAAGTTTTGGATAGTAAATATGTTTAAGCGTTTAGAAGATTTCATCGTGTTCAGCAACTTTCATTGCTGACTGTACATAATGGCAATTACAGGATGTGAGGATTGGAGGTTATGATAATTAGCCTGAAGTCGGGATTAAACTTAAGAGAAGGATACTCAACAAGCTAAAGGTTAGAATTCCCAGGTTGAGTAAAGTGTTATTGGGCTTTTTCTATGAAATTCTCAGCAGCAGCTCGGAGTTTTGATTTGTGCCCGGTTAATGGCAATAGGCTCGCCACCTATTACATGGGACCTAAACATACCTATCGGTGAACTGTGGGTGTACAACTCTGGCCAACCTAATAAATTTAATGTAATAAATGATGACTTCGAAAATTCAGAGGTGCGTGCCTTGGATATTTTTTTTCAATAATTGTATTATACCCAAAAGCGCCTCTTTAGAAGAAGGTAACTAACCTCTTTAATATAATATACCTTTGCGTTACATATGACTTACAAGCACAATAACGGAACTGTCAAAATCACGTTAAAATTACAGTAAGTGATAAGAATAGTCGCAATCGGCTCAATTGCCACAAAAAAAAAGTTTGTTCGAAATAACTGACCTCGTCTGAAGTAAGCCGTTCCGAACTGCTGCACAGGTAAAATCACTTAATTAATTGTTTTTATACATAAAAAGAAAATAATCACAAATGTACCCTCCAATAAGAAAACGATTTCTATTTTCAGAATACGTCCGTGATGGCGCTACCAGCAGTCATACGAAGTCCAGTGGTAACAGTCAAGATGAAAGTGAAGAGTTTAACCAGCAGAACAGTCAGAGCAGCTATAATAACCAGGCTCAAGGGCAGCAAGGTAATAACATACGTTTTTTTTTTTATTCGTTTATTCATGGATATTATACATAAGTACAAAGTAACACAATTCTTCTGCCAAACTGCAGTACAGTTTGTCGGCAGTGTTCTCGTTGATACAGCTTTTAATATCCAAGTATAATAAAAGAAAACAATAAGAGGTTCACACAAAAAAACAATAATAATATAAACAGCATATGATGGGTTCAGATCATCTTGCCCACCAGGCTGGCATGCCGTAGGGAGACGAGCAACCCACGGCAGCGACAGCGGCCGCCGCGTCGTCTCGCTCGCGCGGCGACAACAACAACACGCCTCGTGCGCATGCCAGGCTGGCCGGCCCGCGCCTGCCTTACAGACTTATTAGTTAGCTCACGGAAGAGATAAATAAGATATCTCTTCCGTGAGTTAGCCAAACTCCGCTTTATACTAGCATTAGATAGGAATTAAAAGGGTTCTTTTTTAATATAAAATAATATATTCTTTTTTAATTTATAGGTGCATCATTAATCTAGTGGTCCTAAGCGCGACTGCTACGCTAGAGGTCTTGGGTACGGTCCCCAGGTCGAGCAAAGTGTTATTGGGTTTTTCTATGAAATTCTGAGTAGCAGCTCGGAGTCTGGATTTGTGCCCGGCGAATGGCAATAGGCTCGCCCCCTATTACATGGGACCTAAACATACCAGTGAACTGTCATGTGGGTGTATATTAAGTACACCTCTGCCTAACTCTTCGGGTAATACAGGCGTGATGGTATGTATGTATGTATGTAATGAAAAAATAATTTAAATTATTTTATAAAAAAATAATTTAAATCAATATTAAAATAAGAAATACATTCAATTAAAATTATATATATTATTTAAATTATTGATAGATGGTCCAAGAACTTGCTAGCGAGTGCAATAAGTACCTACTTATTAAATTCTAGAAAGCAGAGAGGCATGATATAAAAAGAGGTTGGTTACGTAGGTAGATGTAGAGAGGCAAGATGTGTTGCCCCTCCAACCAAAGGGAGGATCCTCCAACCAGGCAGGTGTTTGCCTGGGGGCCGGCACGACGGTTGATATCAGGCGGTTGTATATACTCTAGTCGCGCGGTAAATTTCACTTGCGCGATTCAGGATTTCCTCGACGCAGTTACTATGTAGATGTCGCTATAATTACATCACGCCTGTATTCCGTGAAAGGGTGTACTAATGTACACCCACACTTTGCCGGTATGTTTAAGTCCCATGTAATAGGGGGCGAGCCTATTGCCATTAACCGGGCACAAATCCAGACTCCGAGCTGTTACTGAGAATATCATAGAAAAACCCAATAAGACTGCTCGACCTGGGGACCGGATCCTGGACCTCTAGCGTAGCAGTCGCACTTAGGACCACTAGACTAATGAGGCAGACTAAAGTTCAAGGTAAATCTATTAAATAAAGCACTGACATGAAAACAGTGACATTTAACTGTGTGGGTGTTTAAGAGGGCAGTAATAGCCTAGTGATATGACCATTGGACTGCCAAGTCAAAGGTCTCGAGTTCTAATCCAAGGCTCGCACCTCTGACTTTTTGAAGTCATGTGCTTATTAATAATTAATTATTACGCGCTTAAACGGTGAAGGAAAACATCGTGAGGAAACCTGCATGCCTGAGAGATTTTCTCGACGGCGTGTGAAGTCTGCCAACCCGCAGTAGGCTAGCATGGCAGACTATAGCCTAATCCCTCTCGTACTGAGAGGAGGCCCGTGCCCAGCAGTGGGACAATGTAATAAGTTGATGTTATATTCAATTCCATAATTCCAATTCAATTTAACCTTTTGTTGCAGGAGGTCTTGTTAACAGCGGAACAGATGGCTCAGGTCAGTACAATATTAACAGAATACTAGGCAGCGGCGGGTTAGGTCAATTATTACATAGCGGTCAAATCAGACACCCTTCCGATGGCCGCGTCCACAGCCTTAGATCTGGAGTCATACATAACGCCAATAAAAACTATGCAGGCCAAACTGGAACTTACACAGGTGAATCTGGAATAAATACAGAGGAAAATGAAAATTACGCAAATTCTAATGGTTTCGTTGGAAAACAAGGAAGTAATGAGTATTTAAATGGAGTAATTGGTCAATTGATTAATAATGGACATTATACAAGCGGAGTTGGGCATCAGCGTGGTATAAATGGACAATATTCAAACGAACAGGCGTATGGAAAACACCAACAGGAAGGTGGAAGTCATTCTGGTGAATACATAAATACGCTGTTAAACCATGGAATTCATGGATCACATTCTGGAAACACTGCGGATGGAATTTATGGTAGCGGTGCTACCGAATATAGACATGCACAAGAGGAATATACTCATGTACTAAATCATGATCAACATGGGAATCATGGAACTAGTTCTATTAAATACGTTTTGACTCCTGAAACTGATGCATCTAATAAATACTTGAACAGTCACACTGACGAATATAAACAAGGAACCATCAATTACGGTTTGAATGGTCATTATGCGACTGGAACTCATCCAAATAACATTGTCCTAAACAAACCTTATACCCAATACGTGAATCAGGATGCTAACCGTGAATTTATAGACAGATTACTAAGTTTGGGTAACGATAAACACATCAGTGGATCTAATTATCCTGTAAATGCGGCTAGTGATTATAGAGCTGTGCCAATTCATCATGTTCCTGATACAGCTGGACCAGTTATTGGTAATCACGGTACTAGTTATTACGATACTTCACCTGGTCATTACATACAAGTCGCTGATCATGCTGCTCCTGGCAGCAGAATGGTATCACCAAGTAATTACGACGAAGGACTAAAACCTACGCAAATACATAACGCGAACGATTACTTACATATTTACCACAATAACGGAGTTCCCGGTCCCGTGGTTGTGCCAAAAGATTTCTTGAATGGTAGTGGACTGACAGAAGACTTGATAAATAAAATTTACAGTATCACCAAAGGACACGCTTCTAATGCACGTATTATAACGCCCCACAGTGGTAATGGACCTGTGTATTATAAAGTTGGCGCTTATGGCGATGGAATCAGCTATATACCGGGGCAAGGTCCGGCAACTATTGTAGGTGCTGGCCCAGTAACCCCTGATATTGGACCAGTGCCTTTACTACCAGGTCCAGTTACCCCTGGCAGTGGACCAGTGCCTTTACTACCAGGTCCGGTTACGCCTGGCAGTGGACCAGTGCCTCCACAACCAGCTCCAATAACCCCTGGCAGTGGACCAGTGCCTCCACAACCGGGTGCAGTAGTACCTGGCAGTGGACCAGTGCCTCCACAACCAGCTCCAGTAACCCCTGGTAGTGGACCAGTACCTACACAACCAAGTGCAGTAGCCCCTGGCAGTGCACCAGTGCCTCCACAACCAGCTCCAGTAACCCCTGGCAGTGGACCAGTGCCTCCACAACCAGCTCCAGTAACCCCTGGTAGTGGACCAGTACCTACACAACCAGGTGCAGTAGCCCCTGGTAGTGGACCAGTTCCTACAAAACCGGGTGCAGTAGTACCTGGCAGTGGACCAGTGCCTCCACAACCAGCTCCAGTAACCCCTGGTAGTGGACCAGTGCCTACACAACCAACTCCAGTAACCCCTGGTAATGGACCACTACCTACACAACCAACTCCAGCAACCCCTGGCAGTGGACCACTACCCACACAATCAACTCCAGCAACCCCTGGCAGTGGACCAGTACCTCCACAACCAGCTCCAGTAACCCCTGGTAGTGGACCAGTGCCTACACAACCAACTCCAGTAACCCCTGGTAGTGGACCAGTGCCTACACAACCAACTCCAGTAACCCCTGGTAGTGGACCAGTGCCTACACAACCAACTCCAGTAACCCCTGGTAGTGGACCACCACCTACACAACCAACTCCAGTAACCGGGATTTGGGGATTAAAAAATGATGGCGATTCTGATAATACCGGTATTACTACCACTGACCAATCATTAGTGATAGATAAAGGTATTGTAACCAGCACTACTGAGGGATATCATAAAGCTAATGAGAAAACAACGGATAAGTCAATCACATTGAATGAAACAATTGTTATTGATAAATATGGTGGTACTGATGACGGGGAAAATGATGCAACTACTTCCGCTAATGAAGATAATACCGCTGGCAGCGGTGGCGATGATGCAACTTCAATTACTGATAATGACAATACTAACGAAAGTGATGGAAATGACGCAAGTACTGACAAAACTTCAACCGACACAGATTCAGATGGCTCTTTATATACAGATGGCGTAACTAAGAAAAAGGCAACTATATCAAATAGCTATAATAAAGATCAGAGTTCAGATAAGAGTTCTGATTCCTCGACGGATAAGAGTAACAAAGAAACTCAAAAATCAGAAAGCCACAATTCCTCAAAAGCTTTAGAAGTAAATAAATCAATCAAAATTAAGAAAACCAATGAATCGATCAAAAATCACTCGGAATCTAAAAAATCAGAGAGCCAAAAATCTTCTGAATCTTTAGAAGCAGATAAATCAATCAAAATTAAGAAAACCAATGAATCGGACAAAGAACACTCAGAAACTCATAATTTAGAGAGCCAAAAATCTTCTGAATCTTTAGTAGCAGATAAATCAATCAAAATTAAGAAAACCAATGAATCGAACAAAGAACATTCAAAAACTCATAATTTAGAGAGCCAAAAATCTTCTGAATCTTTAGAAGCAGATAAATCAATCAAAATTAAGAAAACCAATGAATCGGACAAAGAACACTCAGAAGCTCATAATTTAGAGAGCCAAAAATCTTCTGAATCTTTAGAAGCAGATAAATCAATCAAAATGACGAAAACCAATGAATCGATCAAAAATCCCTCGGAATCTAAAAAATCAGAGAGCCAAAAATCTTCTGAATCTTTAGAAGCAGATAAATCAATCAAAATTAAGAAAAAAAATGAATCGAATAAAGAACACTCAAAAACTCATAATTTAGAGAGCCAAAAATCTTCTGAATCTTTAGAAGCAGATAAATCAATTAAAATTAAGAAAACCAAGGAATCGAACAAAGAACACTCGGAATCTAAAAAATCAGAGGGCCAAAACTCTTCCAAATCATTAGAAGTAGATAAATCATTGAACATTAAGAAAACCAATGATAAATCAAAAAATACTTCTGATAAAAGTAAACTGAATGATGGAAGCGATACTTCTGAAAATAGTGACACCAACAAAAATAAAAAAACTGTGACAGATAAATCAACTAAATCTAAACAAGGCATTAACACAAGTGATGGAAAATCAAAAACAAGTAACACTAGTGATAATTCTAAGAGTCAAAATACTTCCAAATCGTTGACAGTCACTGATAAATCAGCCGGGACTACACAAAATACCAAAACTACTGAAACCTCTGAAACTCATAAAACGGAGAGTCACGATTCTTCAAAATCAGAAGCTACTGATCAATTAGAAAAAACAAAAAAACCTAAAAATGACAACCGTTCAAAAGCCAATAAATCTTCTGATTACAATGAGTCGGATGATGAAAGCAATACTTCTGAAAAGAATGGCACTATTAAAAATAAAAAGGATACTTCTAACTCAGCCACAGATGAATCAGCTAAAAGTAAGACATCTTCCGATGACAGTAAGTTCGCCAAAATACAAATTAAAATTATTAAAAAAAAAACTTTACCAAAGTCTAAAAAATTAACGAATGATAATGTTCCAGGCACCGATGGCAACTCGGATACCGGAAAATCAGGAGGAAATCAAGATAATGATGGTGCAGTGAACAAATCAGCATCTAATAGCGAATCAACGTCTGATAAAAACGAATCCAACAGTACTTCAGCTGCAAGCAGTGATGACGGAAAATCTGATGCTAATACATCCAAGCAACGAGCAGAAAAGTCTGAAGAATCTTTTTCTGATAGCGGATCAGCATCAGAGGAAGAAAATTCCTCAAAGGTGGGTGGCAAAACAGTGGTTAACAAAAAAACGGAAGAAACTGAAGAGACCAAACAGAAACAAGATTCTCAGTATGTAGAAAAATCTGAAGATTCGAACGGTGACAAAACTGTGAAGGCTGGTAAACAAAGTGCATCGAAAGAATCTAGTAAGAAGAATTCTACTGATTTCACGCAAGAAACTGATGAAAATGGAGCAACGCATACGCGTTCAGATTCGTCGAACAGCGAACAAAATAAAGCAGATGAATCTTCTAGCAATAGCTCCAAAACCGTAGATGCCGATGGCAATACGCAGGAAGTTCATAAGAAATCTTCAAAATCATCATCTAGCTCAAACGAATCTCATTCAACTAAGGAGGAAACACAGAGCTAGATTTAACACAGATTTCGATATTTGTGGATTTTTTTAATGCTGTCCTTATCGCAATGTTAAATAATTAAATCTTTAAATTTTTTTTTGTTTTTTTTTTGTTTTTGGCTAGCTTACTATACTCCATTTGGTTAGGTACTTAACTAAAGGTAAACAATAAAAATGGCGGCGTTCAGGGCTCTTCAACCTTTATTACAATGGTATCTTATGAATTGGGAGTAAAATTAATAACAACACAACTAACAATCAATTAAAACAACGAACAAACAAAACAATAACTAATTAATACATCTTACGGCAAAAGAAACACAAAAACGAACGAAAGTACAAACTGTTACGAATGACGTCTGGTTACCCGACTAAGTATAATATCGGTTAATTATTTTGCCGCGCTTCCTCGCGCTACTACTTCTGAATTTTTTCGAGTTATCAAAAGTCTATTATGTAGAAAAATGTTTTGATTTCCTGTCTTTTTAGATTCTTTCTAGTAGGCACATTGCAATACTTTATGACATAATTATCAGATTTGATTTATTTATTGGTCGCAAGCTTAAGAATTAATAATTACCATTTAATATTAAACAAAGTAGTAAAATATGCTAGTATAGAAAAGGAAAATTATTTTGAATGATTAAATAATTTATTTTGGTTACGTTTTGTTTCAAGATGAAAAATGGCCCTATATAAGAACCTTTTTTATGATTTGTTTACCTTTAGTTAAGTACCTAACCAAATGGAGTATAGTTGTAGTACGACCCATTAGCAAGTCAAAGGTAGCTTTCTAATGCATACAATCCTATCACTACATATTATAAAAAAAGTCCTCCGCCACGTCTGTCTGTCTGTTTGCGATAAACTCAAAATTACTCCACCGATTTTCATGCTGTTTTCACCAATGGTTAGAGTAATTCAAGAGGAATGTCTATATGTATAATACATACATAATATATTATAGTACAGAAAAGCCGAGAAACCGCGCGGGCGAAGCCGTGGGCGAAAGCATTATATTTAAACAAAAAAATAATCTTCCAAATCGGTTGCACTGTTTTCGAATAATGGGGAAATATACATTATATATCATCCGTGGTCTCCACGGATGATATATAATGTATATTTCCCCTTACAAATAATATTTGTTTCTGTAAATAGAGGGTCTATTTAATGACACTTTGCAAGTATGACGTCAAGTAGCAGTATGTATACCTACTGCTACGTTCCGTCCGGTCAGTCCCCTTCCCCTCCCTCTTCCTTAAATAGCTCGGCAAGCATCTGCAACTCCTTTGGTTTTGCAGATGTCCATGGGCGGCGATGACTACTTACCATCAGGTAGCTCTCCTGCTCGTTTGCCGAGTTCAAAAAACAAAGAAATAAAAGGAGAGTGGGGAGGTCTTTGCCTTACAGGCGTATTTTTTTAATAATAAGTAATACCAATATCTGTAAAAAGTTCTTTAATTTTATTTATATTAATATGTATTCTATACACAATAAGTATAAGGAAATGCCATTACATGTTGCAGAGCAAGGGTGGTCTTCAAAAATGCAGACACCACACAAATAATACCTATGTATTTAAATACCAACTATACAACTTACAAGAAAAAAAAAGTGTCAAATTATAAAATAACGACGTATGCCATTTCCTTTCTGTGTCTTTATTTGGTAAATTTTACACATAATTACCACCTCGTAACACAGTTAAATGAATTTATTATCTGTAATAAAAAATGGCGCGAGAGAGCGGGAACTTTGAAATTTAGAGGTGTCATTGATACTTTAGGTGGGAGTCACACTGAGACAGAGAAGTCTAAGTCAAAGAATATCCTATCCTACTTCCTTCCTACTTCCTATCCTATCCTACTTCCTACTAATATTATAAATGTGAAAGTTTGTGAGGATGGATGGATGGATGGATGGATGGGATGTTTGTTACTCCTTCACGCAAAAACTACTGAACGGATTTTGATGAAACTTTACAGTATTATTGTTTATACATCAGAATAACATATAGGCTTTAAATCATAACGATATTTTGGGAAATTCCCACGGGATTGGGGAAAAACTATTCCACGCGGACGAAGTCGCGGGCAAAAGCTAGTAATTAAATATTTTCGCTTACAAAAGTTTTCCAAAAATATTGGTAGTGGCTTTAAAAAAATAATCTAATCGAATTAAAGGTAGAAATTGAAGCTGTATACATTTCTTTATGGCAAAAGAATTGGGCAACTGATTCAAGTTTTTTTGGTTTGAAGGCAAATTGTTCGTCTGTGACACATTCTAGGTACAAGTAATTAGCTTATTCACTTGATTCTGCAAAAAAAGCAATTTGCAATCGTACAAGATTTTGATTTAAAATAGAGGATTTTGCTAAAATCTACAATTTACACTATTATCATAAGTTGTGTTATTGACGAACATATTTGCGAAAAACTAAAAAACAATAGCCTTAACTACATACCTACCTATTTAGTTTTTATTTAACCTTTGCAATTAAGGTTATTATTTATCGATAAGCGATGATCTTTTAATGGTTAATGTATCCTGTTCAGTCTAGCTAGCTAGTCAGCTATTTTATCTAGACCTAAAGCTGGGTCCCAGCGAATGTCAAAAATCCAGCACAAATGGTCGTAAGTATTGTTTAAATGTTTTTATGAATTGTATAAAGCAAATTGCAAAACTGACGTTGGAGACCCGGCTAGGTTAAACTTATCTAAATTTTATCAGTATACTACTACCTTTAGGTATACAAAAAACGCGGCAAAACTGACAGCTGAATTGTCATTCGACACGAGCCGTGTCATTTTTTTTTCGTAATTAACAAGGCATGGGCGGTATCGCACCCAAGGGTGTTAACGCGTGCGAGAATCTTTGCCGACATAAAGCTCTGTTTAAATCGTTCGTGGTAATTATTGACATTTGGATGATATTTTAAATAGGTTCTTTTTGTGTGTCCCCGAATTAGGAGTCAAACAGGGGCTCAAATTTGTTATTTCAATTGTATCACAATGGCCGAGTAATGGCCGCAGTGATAGCCTAGTGATATGACCATTGGACTGCCAAGTCAAAGGTCTCGAGTTCGGATCCAAGGCACGCACCTCTAACTTTTCGAAGCTATATGCGTATTAATAATTAATTATCACGCGCTTAAACGGTGAAGGAAAACATCGTGAGGAAACCTGCATGCCTGAGAGATTTTCTTGACGGCATGTGAAGTCTGCCAACCCGCAGTAGGCTAGCGTGGCGGACTATAGCCTAATCCCTCTCGTATTGAGAGGAGACCCGTGCCCAGCATTGGGTCAATGTAATGGGTTGATGATGATGGCCGAGTAATGGCATAAAATGACATATGAAACGGTCAGATTTTGTAGGTATCAACAATTCTGAGGCCGTGACATGAAGTGTGACAATAGCAGTGACATCCTAGTGATATGGCCATTGGACTGTCAAGTCAAAGGTCTCGAGTTCGATTCCAAGACACGCACCTCTGACTTTTCGAAGTTAAATATGTGCGTATCAATAATAATTATGACACGCTTGAACGGTGAAGGAAAACATCGTGAGGAAACCTGCATGCCTGAGAGATTCTCTTGGCGGCGTGTGAAGTCTGCCAACCCGCAGTAGGCTACCGTGGTGGACTATAGCCTGAGCCCTCTCGTTCTGAGAGGAGACCGTGCCCAGCAGTGGGACTGTGTGGTAATGAGTTGATGAATGGTTTAAAAAGCAATGGTCACATTGCCATTATACCAACTGACAGCTGTCAATCTATCCACCACTATTTGAGTACAGTCGCCCGCACATCAAATAACCCCAAATGTCAAATTTTCTCAGTTGATTTTGAACTTAATCCTTAACGTTTTAAGGTTTAAAATCTTTTGGAGAAATTTTACAGTTTTGTATAACCCGATGTGCTAGCGATTGTACATAAGTGAGAACTGAGATCTAAACTAACAATACAAAGAGGATAGATTTGATTAGATTGTTTGTTTGCTTTGAATAGGCTCTGAAACTACTGGACCGATTTGAAAAATTCTTTCGCCAATAGCAAGCTACATCATTTCTGAGTTACATAGGCTATATTATATTATCACGTAAAATGACAGGAAACGGTATAGTTCACGCGGGCAAAGCCGCGAGTGAAAAGCTAGTGTCTTATAAACAGACAAAAATACAAATACACTATGTACAGTGTGAAAACAAAATAAATAATTACCAAAGCGTATCTCTCAACCAAATAACAATTGACTATAATTACTGCTAACCTAATCTAATTACCTACGTTCCCCTCCAACGCTGTCACCCTTTATCTTTATATAATTATATTATTATCTATGGAACACGATATTGCAATCGGCTTAATAATCTGTGGCCACAGATAATTTATTTTTACTGTCAATATTTTGACAAGCCCGCCGTAATTTGATTGTTTTTTTTTCTTAATGGCAAATGTGTCGTCGTCGACTATTCTGCCAATACACAGTCCCCTTCGGGGAATACAGGCGTGATGGTATGCTATGTTATGACTAGGTAAAGCAAGTGCGGATTTGAGGCGGTAGGATTGGGTCCGACATACCTTGAAAAAGAAATGACGGTCAACGGAAACGGTGATACTTCGGAGGTTGGTAATTTGTTATTCTATTACTCCTTGACAGGTTAAGGTGGATTGTTCAGCCTTGGGCGCCTTTTTTTTTTGGTTTTTGCAAAATATACTTCTATAACACATTCTAGGTTTCGTCATTTCGTCATTAACCCATTACATTGTCCCACTGCTAGGCACGGGTCTCCCCTCAGTACGAGAGGGATTAGGCTATAGTCCACCACGCTAGCCTACTGCGGGTTGGCAGACTTCACACGCCCTCAAGAAAATCTCTCAGGCATGCAGGTTTCCTCACGATGTTTTCCTTCACCGTTTAAAGCGCGTGATAATTAATTATTAATACGCACATGACTTCTAAAAGTCAGACGTGCCTGCCTTGGATTCGAACTCGAGACCTTTGACGTGGCAGTCCAATGGTCGTATCACTAGGCTATCACTGTGCAGTGATGGCTTCTAGGTTTATGGCAGTAGAAATTGTATTCACAACTGCAGTAGATACTAAAAAGTAGTAGTAGTGCTTGCTGGCATGTCTACACGCCAGCATGAATGGGTCGGCTTGACCGGGGAAGTACTACCCTCCCACAGAATATCGACGTCAAGTACCAGTATGCATACTGTTGCGTTTCGTACGGTGAGTGTGGAGCGCCGGAGGCCCAATTTCTCCCTCAGTCCCCTTCCTTATCCTTTTCTCCCGTTTCCTTATATAGGCTCAGCAACGCATCTGCAACTCCTTTGGTTTTGCATCTATCCATGGGCGGCGATGACTACTTACCATCAGGTAGCTCGCCTGCTCGTTTGCCGAGTTATACCATAAAAAAAAATGTTTGCTTGAGGCGGATCGGTTCGTATAGTATAGTAGAGTAGTGAGAATTGCGACATCGTCTATAGCTTATTAACAACATACCGCTAAAACTACTGCTTAAAAATCGTTATCATAGCAGATACATAGTACCTATACTTTGTCCAATAAGGGAACCGTTTTTTGACAGATGGAACTAGTGATTGCAAGAACATAACAATGCGATAATCGACCCGATTATTGACACTTTGATTACTGTCTAATAGTGACTATCGATTGTTAGGTTATCGAATCGAAAATGGTGCAACGACGACCAATAATAAATAAATATTTATAATATTCATCTGATTGTATTAATTTTTGTATAATATTCATTTTCCATACATTTCTTTTCAAAAATATTGTTTAATTTATATTTTATTGATATTAGAGTGGATGCCATTTTCCGATACTGATTTAATGTCATTGTTCAAAATGATTGCAGCGAATACATTCGATTGCATCACTAGACACGGTGGAATGTGGTAGAATGTAACTAAATTTAATACGCTTAACAATAATCTTTTGGCAAATCCGTTACATTAATGGTATTAAAATGTCTGCAAGGAATCATAATTAAGATAATTGAATAACATAAGGTAGATAATACATTTATTTTGTTACGCATTTCAAAGTTAACTTTTACGTAATCTGGAACAGCTACGTTCTGAGGCAGTCTAAGGCATCTGTCAAAAAACGGTTCACAATATAATGGACAAAGTATAGTGTAAAGTGAGGATGCTGCCAAAAATTTTAATTTACGCTGCTATTATTTTCGTGATAACAGTTTTTAAACAAAAGTTTTAGCACTCAGTTTTTTTTTAAAAGCTTACTAGCAATGTGGGTCGCACATTACTATAGGCCGACCGTTTAACTCGCGTATCGCCTGCGCGGTAAGAAGGGAGCGGGGGCGGGTAACGCTACACACGGAGTCAATAATCCAAAGATTGATCTCGAGATAGACATTGTTGGTAAAGAATAAAATAATAAGTATTTATTTATCTCCCCCCGCTCCCTTCTTACCGCGCAGGCGATACGCGAGTTAAACGGTCGGCCTATAGTATTCTTCAAGTACTAAGCTAAATGCTTGTGTTACGAGTGGTATGAGGTATCACGTCGATAGTGCAATGCGTGAGTTTCGAACCAGCAACCACATTATCGCAAGTCCGACGCTCTAGCCTTTAGGCTACCACCGCTTAAAGTTGTAAATACATTACCTAATAATTGATGTCACAATTTCTACTGCCATTATTTTAAAGATGTGCAATTTGCGAAAAAACTAAAAAAAAAACTTTTTCAGAACAGACAGTACATTCACTGGCATTTCCAATAATAAAGCAAATCACTACATAGTATAAAACAAAGTCGCTTTCTCTGTCCCTATGTCCCTTTGTATGCTTAAATCTTTGAAACTACGCAACGGATTTTAATGCGTTTTTTTTTAATAGATAGAGTGATTCAAGAGGAAGGTTTATATGTATAATACATACATATTTTAGTATAGAAAAGCCAATAAACCACGCGGGCGAAGCCGTGGGCGGAAATCTAGTAATTGAATAAAGATAATATATTTTCTACATTCACAACTCCACGTAATCAAATAATATTATGAAATTCATTCTGTAATGGGCCTCTTAGAGGGAAAAGGACGGTTAAATTGAACGTTAACATGCTAGAAAGAGATGAATAGAATTTAAAAAGCTTCTTCCCAATGGGCGGGGTTTGTGCTACCTTCTTTTGTAACGAGTGGGGTTTTAGTAGAAAACGGTCTTAAGAGAAAATAAAATTGTACCTTTAGGTAGGTATAGGTTTTAATTTCCGGTTAATAATTTAATAATTTCCGGTTCAATCTTAACGACGTCTGACTGCGGTCATAGAATGAAAAAAATATACCATCACGCCTGTATTTCCAAACGGCAAGGCAGAGTTGTACTTAATGTATACACACAGCTCTCCGGTATGGAGAGCTGTGTGTTTAGGTCCCATGTAATGGGGGGGGGGGGCGAGCCAAGGCCAATAACCGGGTACAAATCTAGACTCCGAAATCATCATCAACCCATAACATTGTCCCACTGCTGGGCACGGGTCTCCTCTCAGAGCGAGAGGGAATAGGCTTTAGTCCACCACACTAGCCTACTGCTGGTTGGCAGACTTCACACGCCGTCAAGAAAATCTCTCAGGCATGCAGGTTTCCTCACGATGTTTTCCTTCACCGTTTAAGCGCGTGATAATTAATTATTAATACGCACATGACTTCGAAAAGTCAGAGGTGCGTGCCTTGGATTCGAACTCGAGACCTTTGACTTGGCAGTCCAATGGTCATATCACTAGGCTATCACTGCCCTACAAAGCTAGACTCCGAAATGCTACTGAGAATTTCACAGAAAAATCCAATAACACTGCTCGACCTGGGAATTGAAATCAGGACCTCTAGCGTAGTAGTGGCGTTTAGGACCACTCGACTAATGTTTCTGTTTAGATGCGCATTAGGTACGCAAAAAAATACTGCACATAATTCGATGTAGTTTTCACAATGAATTAGGTACCACAAAATGACAAATTTTCTCAGTTGATTTTGAACTTTATGGTCAACAGTTTGAGGTTTAAAATCATTTGGAGAAATTTGACAGTTTTGTATACCTTGACCTACCGGCGACTGTACGGTGGAAGATTGTTGGGTGTTTATCATAAAATCTGGTGAATGTTTCATCTTGATACGTCGCCTTTAGTTTGATTTATAAATTAAAAAAATAAAAACATATTACATAATAATATTAATATTCTCATATACCTACCTAAGACTGCCTCATTAGTCTAGTAGTCCATATCGCGACTGCTACGCTAGAGGTCCTGGGTTCGATCCCCGGGTCGAGCAAAGTGTTATTGTGTAGGTATTGGGTTTTTCTATGAAATTCTCAATAGCAGCTCAGGGTCTGGATTTGTGCCCGGTGAATGGCAATAAGCTCGCCCCATATTACCTACATGGGACCTAAACATACCGGCGAACTGTGGGTGTACATTAGTACACCTCTGCCTAACCCTTTGGGGAATGGTGTGGCGTGATGGTTTGGGATTAGGAGTTCCCTAATAACGAAAAAATTGCGGAGTCGTAATGATTTACGAATTAAGTAATTCAGTCATTAAGTAATTCATTCAATTTCAAAAATTAAGTAGCGTAGAATAAGTCTTAAAAACCTGATTGATATTTATGTTAGAGTATAATAAACGTCCACATACCACAAAAAATATACTTTTTAGAATTCTTGTCTGTTTGTAAGGGGCAAAAATTTTAAAGATATTTAAATTTTATTTTCACTGTCAGAAAGCATTTTTCCAATTTAAAAACTGCGCTCCCTACCCCTTATCTCTTTATATAGACAGTTGTACACAAAATTAAACAATGAAAAGATCATCTACAGTTTGTTCGAAATAAGTAAGCCGATCGATTGTATGAAAGTGGTTTAGAAGTGGTCAATTTTAATGGAAAGAGTCGGTGTATAGATAATTAGAGCCGTATATGTATCACATTTCTAATTATTTTGTTTACTAATATCGATATTTATGTAATAAAACACTTAATTATACGATTTTATCACCGCGGTAATTCGGAACGGCTAACTTCCGATCGGCTTACTTATTTCGAACAAACTGTATGTTGGTTTCTGATTAAATTACTTCCATTCGTCCACAAGAGCATAGCCGCGGACAAAAAGTAGTTGGAACTATAGATAAGCCTTTTTGTTTCTGAGTTAAATCGCTCCGCCCCGTCACGCCCCTCAATCCCGTCGACGCGAGACGATTCGGAAATCGAGCCAGTCACTAAAAACCCGCGAAATCGCATGTCACTCGGCTGTCAAACAATTTGACAGTCGCTGATGATAATTATTCAAAATTAAAAATCAAGTGCGATGTTGTTTATAAAAATAAAAGCGTGTTAAAATATGTGTTATTGTGATTTATATATTTTTTAATTTTCATAATAAAAAAGTGATTTGAATCTTTCTATTTTTTGTAATAATTTAATAGGAAGATAAAGTTGTGTAGTTTTTTTTAATAAATTTTAGTGATGTGAAAAATAGTGGCAGTCGCGTGTGATATTTTATTTTATTTTCGCTTAGTCGATTTGTAAGGTGAGTTTTTATGGTGTCAAATAGATAAGTATCTTCCTAAACTTTTAATTGATATTGAGATTTCTAATATTTTTTTTTCTAAACTGAATAGTTTGCGCGACAGACACTTCCAAAGAGGTAAAATGTGCCCCCCAAATGTGTTCCAAAGAGAATGATAAAACTAAAAAAAATATAAGATGTACATTACCTACCATGTAAACTTCTACCGAAAATTGGTTTGAACGAGATCTAGTTGGTAGTTTTTTTTAATACGTCATAAATCGCAATGGTACGGAACCCTCCGTGCGCCAGTACGACTCGCACTTTGCCGGTTTTTTCTATATTAATAAAATCTGTAATTTTAGTCTGTTTGGAACACTTCTGTCGTGCGTACCTACGCACTTGTAGTTCACGTTGAATTTTAATGAATCCTCCGGAAGTATCAGTTTAATATACTTAGTCGCTTAAAGAGATAATTATGTCGTATTACGACAATGTCGTATTACGACAATGTCGTAAAAAGCAGTGTTTTTTATAAGGCGGTGTTATAGAATTCAGCCTGAACCTTTGATTTCAATATAGTCAATATACCCGGTATGTTGGTCTAAACCAGGGATCCCCAAACTATTTTGGTCAAGTGACCCCTTTTCCAAAATGAACTGTTACCTCAGACCCCATGGCTAAATGACCTACTTTTAGGATCAACCCCCTTATTCATAATGGTCCGCTAACTTAAAACAGCTGCTACAGAGTGTTATTTTTTAGTTTTTCATCTTGTACGAACTTGAGACTTTACATTACTACAACAATGCTATTTCCTACAAAAATATTAATTATTCTTAGTAAACGTAACACAACATAAACAATACAGTACCTACCTACCTGTCTTGAAAGTTTTAAACTTGTGTTAATTTAATAGGGGTCGATTTTTAGACCTCGTCGACCCCCAAAATCAGTTTTCGATATCGACCACTTTGGGAATCCCTGGTCTGAACGATGTCGTCGTAAACGGTTTCGACTGTTTATCTAAACGAGCTGTGACCTGTTGTTTTTCATCCCAAAGGACTATCTATTTTATTTATCTATTGAAAACATAACTAACAGACGGACCGACTTTTAATATTATTACTTGTGCCTCGCGCTTTCACCCGCTCTGCCCCACCCCTAAGGATCGTAGCGTGATGCTAGATAGCTTATAGCCTTCCTCATGAATGTAGCTATCATATACAAAAAGATTTTTTCAAATCCGCCTGGTAGTTCCCGAGATTAGCACGTTCAAACAATTAAAGTAATTTTTGAAGCGGCGGTAGCCCAATGGCTAGGACATCGGACTTGCGATCATTATGGTTACCAGTTCAAACCTCACCCATTGCACTACCGACGAGAACCCACTCGTAACACAAGCATTTAGCTTAGCACGAGGGGTTAACAAGAATACTAGTAATGTGCAACCCACATTGCTTTACTAGCAATGTACTTAGCTTTTTTTTTTAATCTATTCAGCTTTGAATACCTAAGTATAGATTATATAAAAGTATAGATACATAACAATGAAGAGTGAGAATTATTAGTATAATTTAGATATTTAACTTATAAGTAATACAGTTTGTTCGAAATAAGTAAGCCGATCGGAAGTTGTCTGCAACTGTTTTAGAAGTGGTAAATTTTAATAGAAGGAGGCGGTGTAAAGATAATTACAGTCGTATATGTTTCACATTTCTAATTATTTTGTTTACTAATTTCGATATTTATGTATTAAAACACTTAATTAAACGATTTTATCACCGCGGTAGTTCGGAACGGCTAACTTCCGATCGGCTTACTTATTTCGAACAAACTGTATTACTTATAAGTTAAATATCTAAATTATACTAATAATTCTCACTCTTCATTTTGGTACAGTTATGGGCAACAATATATTGTATCATCATCATCATCATCAGCCGGCAATCGTCCACTGCTGGACGTAGGCCTCTTTAAGTGAACCCCACAGAGTCCGATTTTCAGCTCTTTTCATCCAAATTCAACAATGATTTTCTCTGAAACGATTGATTGCAATTATTAGATGTTGCGCTGACATAGCCTTTTAACACATATTTTACTGATTTGTACATTTGTTTTCGACATTTGAATCGATAAAATCGATACTCTAGAAGGAAATTGCTTTCGAAATCGTGAATGTTTTTTTGTATTTTTGCTCGTGACTGTACGCAGCAACGTAAAAATATAAAAACGTAAATAAAATATTAAACATGTTAGGTTCCTAAAACTATTAACTTTTGAAACACGTGTGAAACATTTGGTTATCAAATGATTATAACGTAAACAATTTACTTTAAACACCGCATGTCTCATATAATATTGTCCTGGCCAACCTTAAAACCATAATATTGTTGTCATACTTCCGTTTTCAGTTAAATCTATCCGTCAAAATATAAAAATTCCAATCAAACAAAGCGCAGTGATAGCCTAGTGATATGACCATTGGACTGCCAAGTCAAAGGTCTCCAGTTCGAATCCAAGGACCTCTGACTTTTCGAAGTTTTGTGCGATTTATAAAAAAATATCACGCGCTTAAACGGTGAAGGAAAACATCGTGAGGAAACCTGCATGCCTGAGAGATTTTCTTGATGGCGTGTGAAGTCTGCCAACCCGCAGTATGCTAGCGTGGCGGACTATAGCCTAATCCCTCTCGTAATGAGAGGAGACCCGTGCCCAGTAGTGGGACAATGTAATGGGTTGATGATGAATCAAACAAAAGCTTTATGTAAAGTAATTCTTTTTTTATACTTATACCACCACTAGCTTCCCGCCCACGGCTTCGCTCGCGTGTTTTCTAGACTTTTCTGTAGGTACTATCCTACTTCCTATCCTATCCTATCCTACATCCTACATCATATCCTACATCCTATATCCTATCCTATCCTATATCCTTCCTATCCTATCCTATCCTATATCCTATCCTATCCTATCATATAATCCTATCCTATCCTATATCCTATCCTATCCTATCATATAATCCTATCCTATCCTATATCCTATCCTATCCTATCCTATCCTATCCTATAATATTATAAATGTGAAAGTTTGTGAGGATGGATGGATGGATGGATGTTTGTTACTCTTTCACGCAAAAAGTACCGAACGGATTTTGATGAAACTTTACAGTATTATTGTTTATACATCAGAATAACATATAGGCTTTAATTTATAACGATATTTTGGGAAATTCCCACAGGATTGGGAAAAATCTATTCTACGCGGACGAAGTCGCGGGCAGAAGCTAGTAATATATATAGTACAGAATTATACATATAAACCTTTCTCTTGAATCACTCTATGTATTAATTAAAACTGCATCGAAATCCCTTGCGTAGTTTTAAAGATCTAAGCATACATAGGGACAGACAGACAGCGGGAAGCGACTTTGTTTTATACTATGTAGTGATGGCTGATATGATGATGATGATGTAGTGATGAAGGTGACAAACAATCAAACGATACGCCTGACAGTATCGCTCGCGTGTCGCCGTCCCTGTAAACGAAAAGGGAGGGGAAGGAGAAAAGGAGCAGGAGGGAGGCGAGGGAAGGCGCGAATATATATTTTTTTGTTTTTTTCGCCAATAATTCGGCTATACCACATTTTAGGTACATACATGGCAGTAGCATTCACTTATTCACAATGTTTTGCTAGAAAATCGTTATCATAGAAGATTGTGGTGTTAATTATAGGATTCGGGCAAAATTAATAATTTACACACTACTACAAAATAATCACAAAAGTGATACATATACGACCCCAATTTTTTTACCACTGCCAAACCTTTTTCGGACAACTTAAGACAGGCTTAGTTATTTCGAACAAACGGTAATGGAGACTACGGTCGCCCAAATTGATGTGTTAGCACCATACCGTTGGTAACTATAAAAAAAAACATACAGTCGAATAGAGAACCTCCTCCTTTTTGAACATACCATCACGCCTGTATTCCCCGAAGTGTTAGGCAGAGGTGTAGTTAATGCACACCCACATTTCGCCGGTATGTTTAGGTCCCATGTAATAGGGGGCGAGCCTATTGCCATTCACAGGGCACAAATCCAGACTCCGAGCTGCTACTGAGAATTTCATAGAAAAACCCAAAAACACTTTGCTCGACCTGGGGATCGAACCCAAGACCTCTAGCGTAGCAGTCTTGATTGGGACCACTAGACTAACGAGGCAGGCTCCTTTTTGAAAATATCAAATTTTCTCAGTTAATTTATACGTTACCTCAAAGTCACTAAATAAAAAATGTGAAGGCAAATTTCGACTAGGCGGGTGGGAGTTAGGGTGGCTTAGCGGTCATAGCGTCTGGTGTACTTAACCATAAGACGCAGGTTCGAATCCTGCCCGCGGTCGTATTTTTCCTTCACTAAAATAGCTTATTCATTTTAAGGTTGAAAATGATTTGGAGAAATTTGACAGTTTTGTGTAACTTGATGTGCTCGACTGTAGGTACTTAAGTAATTTCCATGGAGGGCGTTCGCTACAGTATTCATAATTACTTAGTGACGTTCAAGATGCCACTTGAGTGGAGATAATGCTACCGTTGTTCAAACAGATCGACCATATGTTTTAAATGTTTTTTTTTTAATGTTATTACACTTGAGAGTTCATTTTGGTTGCATAGCATAGTGCACACAGATTGGCAGATATGTATTGATTTATTAGGGTTTCGTAACCAAAGGGTAAAAATGGGACATTATTATACTGGTTTCTAACACTTACGCTAATATTAGACATTGAAATAAAACTACTTTTTACGGATTTTATCGCGTTATATTGATTATTTTAAATTCAACATCCATATTTCAATAGAGAAGATGGCTGGGTCTTACCGTCTGCTTGGAACCCCATCATAGATTCCATTAAATCTAAGCACAAGACTGCGAGACCTAAGGATACGGTGAGCTCATTCTGCGTGACCGGCATAAATAATAATCAACAAAATGTAGGGTAGCTGTTGATAATTTTGACATTAGGACGACCAACACCTCAGTCCACCCGTGACCATGGATGCTGTAAAGGATCCGAAACGTCGGGAATTTAAAATAATCAATATAACGCGATAAAATCCTTAAAAAGTAGTTTTATTTCAACGGGACATTATTACTCCACTGTCCGTCTGTCTGTCTGTCACCAGGCTGTATCTCATGAACCGTGATAGTTAGACAGTTGAATTTTTCACAGATAATATATTTCTCTTGGCGCTATAACAACAAATACTAAAAAACCGAAAAAAATAATATTTAAGTGGGGCTCCCATTATTGGATACCTAATAATATCACTATTGTCTGGACTTTAAAAGAGACCATGATTCTCTGAGTTTGTTTCGACGTTTCTTCTCAGAGGTCGTCAGATAGGAAACGTCGACGCCATCTAGTAAAAAAAATTAAAACAAAAAAAACAATTTGTAAAAGTGTCTTAAAAGATCTATTTACAGAAATAAATATCATTTCATTTCATTTCATATAAAACAGAGACGATTTTATATAATTTTTCCAACTTGCACTCGGCCGTTTTTTTTTCCTAGGCATATTTCTGTTATTATACAATGTACATACATACCATCACGCCTGTATTCCCCGAAGGGTTAGGCAAAGGTGTACTTATGTACACCCACATTTTGCCGGTATGTTTTTAGGTCCCATGTAATAGGGGGCGAGCCTATTGCCATTAACCCGGCACAAATCAAGACTCCGAGCTGCAACTGGGAATTTAATAGAAAAACCCAATATCACTTTGCTCGACCAGGGGCCGTATTACCACGTATTAATGCCATCATTTTAAGGGTGTGAGAGAGGGATGCCGCTCTACAGGTTAAATAGTGGCGTCCCTCTTTCACAACGTAAAAATGATGGCATTAATACGTGGTAATACGGCCCCTGGGGATCGAATCCACGACCTCTAGCGTAGCAGTCGCGCTTAGGACCACTAGACTTATGAAGCAGTTATCTATGCTCTGACACATTACCTTCTGTTCAGGTGCAATCTTAATGTCGAGCTATGGCAGCATGTCTCCCTCCGACGAAGGTTACGACAGATATGAACCTCCTTACTACTGTCAGCCGTCTCATCAAGGTAAAAACAAACTCTAATATCATCACGCCTGTATTCCCCGAAGGGTTAGGCAGAGGTGTACTTAATGTACACCCACAGTTCGCCGGTATGTTTGGGTCCCACGTAATATGGGGCGAGCCTATTGCCATTCACCGGGCACAAATCCAGACTCCGAGCTGCTACTAAGAATTTCATAGAAAAACTTAATAACACTTTGCTCGACCTGGGGATCGAACCCAAGACCTCTAGCGTAGCAGTCGCGATTGGGACCACTAGACCAACGAGGCAGTCAGTTTTTTTTATTATATTTGTTTTATGGGATAACTCGGCAAACGTGCAGGCGAGCTACCTGGTGGGAAGTAGTCATCGCCGCCCATGGACATCTGCAATTCCAAAGGAGTTGCAGATGTGTCGCCGGGAGAAGAGAAGGGAAGGTGAAAGGAGAAGGAAGGGGACTGAGGGCGGAATTGGGCCTCCGGCGCTCCACACTCACCGTACGAAACGCAACAGTATGCATACTGCTACTTGACGTCGATATTCTGTGGGAAGGTAGTACTTCCCCGGTCGTGCGGCCATTCATGCTGGCATGTAGACTTACCAGTGAGACACTACCACTACTAAAAATATACCTAATATGAATTTAGCGCCCAAAATGAGACGTACTTCCTTCCTTAATAAATGTTTTTTTTTTCCTATTTACTTAGCAATACATAAATTGTTATTATGTTTTTCATAGGTAGTCCAATGAACGGAGCGGTATACTGGCCAGCTACGAACGGGGAGGGTCATGAGTTCGATGCCCAGGATGTTTACCACGACACTACACATTATATAGGGAGAGGTTATGGTAAGTAATTTTTTTCTAAATACATATTTTTTTTAAAGAAATGTAGAATTTCTTGCCCGAGTCTGACGCTTCAGCCTTAAGTCCAGACTATACTATAGTCCGTTTCAAAATCTCTGAGACCGAATTGACACATGCTAAATGTCAAATTTACAAATACTGATCATTATTTTGAAAATTTGACATTTAGCATGTGTCAATTCGGTCTCGGAGATTTTGAAACGGAATATAAGTAGTATTATTTTACTGGCCGATTTTAATTACTTTTTCAAATTACTAATTGTTTACGTTCAATTACAACGTTTACTAAGCTTATTATCTAGACATAACTTACGCTATCTCTGTTATCCCGCAGTATAATAAATACCCTTTTGTATCTTGGAATAATTTAGCTTTCTAATGTTGAAATAATTATTAAAATCAGTTCAGTAGTTTCAGAGTTATTGCCATTTACCGTATAGTACGATGGCCAGCACATCGAGTTACGACAAAATGTCAAATTATCTCAGTTGATTTTGAACTTAATTATCAACACTTTAAGGATTGAAATAATTTGGAGAAATTTGACAGTTTTGTTTAACTTGATATGCTGGCGACTGTACGAAATAATCTTGTTCCAGGGTATGAAGAGATGACGATGGCCGGAAACGAGCCGTATGACGCGTACCACCACAATATGGCCCACAGTTATGCCCCAAATAACACAGGTATTACAATATTTGGCCTACGATCTCAGATCAAATAAAAAGTTAAGATGGATTATGTATTAGTTAACTACGCCTTATCTTCTCAGTCGAGCTTTCGATACCTATGTTTTAGGTTAGGTTTTATAAATATGTATTTATATATATATTTATGTATAAGTTATATATATAATTGTTTTATGTATCGAATGTACTTGTTTACTTATAGTTTATTAATATAATTATTTTAGTCTACGCTTATTTCGCTTTATATTTCGAGTGCACTACTGTTATTTTATATTTCTCTGCATCACCCTAAGGTTGTCTGGCAGAAAATGCCTAATGGCATTAAGACCGCCTTTGTACCGACGGTGCATAAAGTATAAATAAATAAAAAAATAAAATACCTGGATAGCTCGACTGACAAGATAAGGCGTAGTTTCAGTATACGTTTGTGCGTCTAATTGTATGTTGTACACCGTTAGGCGTAGTTTTAACCGGCGTCACTTCTTTGTTCGCAAAGTTCCATCTTAACTTTTTATTTGATCTGAGCCTACGATGACACCGAACTACAAATTAATATTATTAAATAAGGTCTTTGACGCAATATTATTAAACATATCATCACGCCTGTTTTCCCTGAAGGGTTAGACAGAGGTGTACTAATGTACACATTTCGCCGGTATGTTTAGGTCCCATGTAATAGGGGGCGAGCCTATTGTCATTAGCCGAGCACAAATCCAGACTCCGAGCTGCTACTGAGAATTTCATCGAATAACCTAATAACACTTTGCTCGACCTGGGGATTGAACCGAAGACCTCTAGCGTAGCAGACAAGCTTAGGACCACCAGACTAATTAGGCATGTCTTGTTGTATTGTTTATCTCTAAAATGCGAATTATTTCTGTAGGTCTAGATTGTGATCTCCAATCTCTTCCTCTCCGCTACGACCGGCCCGCTCCTCCCTCCTTCGTGCGGGTCGCTAAAAGGAGGACGACAGCCAACAAAAAAGAGAGAAGAAGAACGCAAAGTATTAACACAGCATTCTCTGATTTAAGAGAATGTATACCAAATGTACCTCCAGATACGAAGCTTTCGAAGGTAATATTTTCTAAGTCTTAGTCATTCATATCGTCACTTTTTTATTAAACAGGGTGGAAGGGACAGTGACGCCTTCGCGTTGATTTTTTTTAAGTCGATCATTTAAAAGAAAAAACGTCTTTTTCCTAAAAAGTGCTACATACATACACGGTCAAAATGTATGGAACAGTTGATGTTTTTTTAAATACCGACAAAAAATTTCAAATCAGGGCAGTTCAAATGAGTTCTGAAATCGTGACAAAAAAAATCAACTGTTTCATAGAAAAGTGTTCTTAGACAAAATTATTTTTTATTTTTTGCTACTTTTGGGTTGGTCATACAGTGAAAATTGATCATAATGATGATTATAATAATAGCGCTATTTCGCGTGTAAAGACGACTAAAATACACGGTGTATATGACATTAAAAACGTTGTTTGGCTGTACAATATGTACCTAATCAAAATAGCTTTCCGCCCGCGGCTTCGTCCGCGTGAACTAGGTATACGTTTCTTTGGCCTATGTCACTCAGGAATAATGTAGCTTTCTATTGGTGAAAGAATTTTCAAAATCGGTTCAGAACATCCAGAGATTACCCCTTACAAACTCACAAACTTTACCTCTTTTTAGTATAGATTTTCAAATAAGGGGTAAGACTCCATTAAAACTTGTACCGGCGGACATACATCCGTCTCACTCTTGCGTTAAACATCGCCAGATGGTGCGAAAGAGATCGCAGAGCATCAATAGCGCGTTCTCGAGTCTCAGACAGCATATTCCCAATGTTCTACCAGACACTAAGATGACGAAGGTTAGTACGACTTCTGGGGTTGATTATGAAGTTTTTGTTGGTACTTTATGCCCACTGTTGGGCATTTGTAATAAACAACTGAATAGTTATATTATAGAAACAAAAATTTGGTAGGGTATAGGGGTTTGGTAGACGTATGTATTATTTTTTCTTTTAATCAAGTAAGGGGCCATCCATTAATTCCGTGATGTTTTTTTGGCATTCTAACTCCCCACATTATATTTTTTTGCGGCGCATTTGCCGAAAAAATAAATACACGTGTTATATTACTACACCCCCCTCCCCCTTGTGATATTTCGTGATTTTTTATGGACCGCTCCCCCCGTCCCTTTGGAGCCTCACGTGATTAATGGACAGCCCCTAACTGAACGAAAAGAGCTGAAGCTGAAGATTATATGGCGCCTGTATCCAACGACTCCCAGCGACCTTTACTAGGTCGTCTGTCCATCTTGTTGGAGGTCGTCTCACACTGCGTTTTCCAATGCGTGGTCTCCACTCGAGATCCTTTTTGCCCCAACTGCCATCAGTTCTACGAGCTATGTGCCCCGCCCACTGCCACTTAAGCTTGCTTATCCTTTGAGTAACGATGACAACCTTAGTTCTTCTACGGATCTCCTCATTTCTGATTTGGTCGCGTAGAGAAATGCCAAGCATAGCTCTCTCCATAGCTCGCTGAGTGACCTTGAGATTTCTCATGTTATTCTGTAGTACCAACAAAAACTTCACCACCCCAGAAGTCACGAATACATTTCCCAAATTTTAATCCGCCATTAACGTTTCTATTCCTCTTAGATCAAGACGCTGCGGCTGGCGACTTCGTACATCTCGTACCTGCTGAAGGTTCTGGAGACGGATGGGGAGCCCGCCGGAGGATTCAGAGCGGACCTGCATCACACGCCGCCGAGAAGAAGGACCGTGGAAGCTAACCAGGTGACTCTTTTGTTTTATGATAGCCTGGTACTTTAACAGTTCATCTACGAAGTTAGGAAGGTTATTTTTTAACCCCCGAATCAAAAACAACGAAGTGTTATAAGTTTGACGTGCCTGTGTGTGTGTGTGTCTGTGTGTCTGCCTGTGGCATCGTAACTCCCGAACGGATGGACCGATTTGGATTTCGTTTTTTTTGTTTGAAAGGTGAATTAGTCGGGAGTGTTCTTAGCTATGTTTTATGAAAAACGGTCAAGATATAAAGCAATTGTCGGGGGTTTTTTTAATTTTTAATTTAATTATTTTAATTATGCAGGTATATTCATTTGTCATTACTAAACATAACATTATCATCCCACCTGTTGAACTGTAGATTTTCCTCAAAGGGCGCCCCCTAGTGGCGTAAAGTAGGTTTTCGCCACCAGAGGCCGATCGGAAATTCACCGCTACCTACTTACGTGGGTCGCACAAACTATTATTCTTACAAAACGATTCTTCTCCATAGGATCAATTTTTTGGAACCGTGCAACTAGAGTCATACATAGCGTTTCATAAATGCTTGTAAAAGCTTAGGTGCTGTCCATTAATCACGTGATGCTCAAAATGGGGGATTTTTGTAGATACAAAGAAATACACGTGATATAGGGGGTGGGGGGTGGGGGCAATCTTAAACCTCACCATGTACCACCAAGGGGGAGGGAGGGTTAAAAATGCCAAAATAAACATGGACGGCCCCTTATTTGAAATAAAAACATTTGAACTTGAACCGGCGACCTGTAGTTGTACCTAACTCTTCGGGGAATACAGGCGTGATAGTATATTGTTTTATATATTATGTTTTATGTATGCATTTCCTAATTGACGATCTCTTAGAAGAAACACCAAAAAAAACTAATTTTACAACGCTGTTAAAATCACTTAAAAATCAAAATTGTGAAACATATTTCGACCGCAATTGTCCTTACATCGACTCTTTCTATTAAAATGTACCACTGCTAAACCACATGCAGATAACTTCAGACAAGTTTAGTTATTTCGAACAAACTGTACTTATACTGTTTTAATAGTTGGTACTTAATAATGTCTTGCTTTCCGAGTACGTGAAGTAAAAAAGAAACATACCTATTTATTTATGTTAAAAAAATCTTACTAGCATTGTGGGTCACTCCCGAACTTCATTCATTTTGTCTGTTCATTTACTAAGGCGTTACAGTTAACATTCTTTTTTTTTAAAAGCTTACTAGCAATGTGGGTCACACATTATTAGTATTCTTGTTGAACCCTCGTACAAAGCTAAATGCTTGTGTTACGAGTGGGTTCACGTCGGTAGTGTAATAGGTGGGTTTTGAACCGGCAACCACATGATTGCAAGTCCGACGCCCTAGCCATCAGGCTACGGCCGCTTCAAATTATATCTATAATGTATCTATGTTTCAAAAATAAAATACGTACTAATGCACTCGAGTGCGTGTACGCAGCCATTCTCTCGGGAATCTGGCTTATCTACAGCGCACATGGTGATAGTTGAAGTGCAACTTACTGGCGCCAGTGACTCGCTCATGACTAAACGCACCCTAAGTGGGCACGGTAATGTTATCTAACAGTATTATGACTCGGCCCTGTCCTTCAAATTTTTTACTACAGCCACGAGGTACGCCAACATTACATTACATTGTCCCACTGCTGGGCACGGGTCTCCTCTCAGAACGAGAGGGATTAGGGAATAGTCCACCACGCTAGCCTACTGCGGGTTGGCAGACTTCACATGCCGTCAAGAAAATCTCTCAGGCATGCAGGTTTCCTCACGATATTTTCCTTCACCGTTTAACCGCGTGATAATTAATGATTACGTACGAGGTACGTTAACACGCGTTATGGTATATGGTTTATGAAAAAATATATGTTTTAATATTTTTTCTGACTGACTTGTTAAAGTGTCTCTGAAGGATCTATTTACAGAAATACCTAAAATGTCATTTATCATTTCATTTCATATTTATTTCAATCAAATTAATATTCACAGATCGCTCGCTTACTGGTTAAAAACAATCACATGTTTGTTTGTCACTGCGGTAAGTACCTTCGTGATTGTTTGCGCGTAGGTATGACTCGCGTTCCGACCGTTTGTATGAAGATAGAATACTGTATAGTAATTTAATGTATAGTAATGTAACAGTACTGTGAAGAGGGTAAATAAACCTTTTTTTCTTATTGGCAAAATTATCGGCATTGAATTTTCCTCTAATTTGACGACTTAATAAAAGTCTTTTCATATTATTTAGGAAAAATTTATTAACATTACATTAACATACCATCACGCCTGTATTCCCTGAAGGGTTAGGCAGAGGTGTACTAATGTACACCCACATTTCGCCGGTATGTTTAAGTCCCATATAATAGGGGGCGAGCCTATTGCCATTAACCGGGCACAAATCCAGACTCCGAGCTGCTACTGGGAATTTCATAGAAAAACCCAATAACACTTTGCTCGACCTGGGAATCGAACCCAGGACCTCTAGCGTAGCAGTCGCGCTTGGGACCACTAGACTTACGAGGCAGTCAAAAATTTATTAACGTACAAAATTAAAATCTATTTCCAAAATGTACGAAATAGTTACCAAAATAAATTGACACGCCGCCGCCGCGCCTGAGCATCGCAGTACTCGTAGGTCGCCGAAAAAAAAAACAAAAAAAAAACATCAATTTCATCATCATAATCAGCCCGTATTCGTCCACTGCTGGACAAAGCCACAGAGCCCGATTTTCAGCTCTTTCTATCCAGTCGCTACCAACCGCTTTCCGCAAATCGTCACTCCAGCTTAGAATAACGAATTCTAATTTCTTCATGTTATGTTATTGTAAGATCTACGTCACTAGTCAGATACCAAGTACCAGGTCAAGACAGATACCAGGGGCCGTATTACCACGTATTAATGCCATCATTTTTAGGTTGTGAGAGAGGGATGCCGCTCTACAGGTTAAATAGTGGCGTCCCTCTTTCACAGCGTAAAAATGATGGCATTAATACGTGGTAATACGGCCTCAGGTATTGCAATATAAACCTATTTAATTGTGTATCATTTCCTAATTATGTTCCCGCTCGTGTTGGTGTATGGTGCATGTTTAAAGAGGTTGCCGTTCAACTACCCTCTTTGGTTAAGTTCTTTTTTTGTCTTTTAGTATTTGTATAAAAAATATGTAATGTATATGTAAAAGTAAAGATTTGGAAAAGCGGAGTCACCTAATACAGGCATTTTAGCTTAAAAGGAGGCTCCAATCACTAGTTGATAAGAACAACCTGTAAAACTAATTCAATTTAATTTTCATTTCATATTAAAACAAACTGATGCCGAACATGAAGTGTTACTGCGATCGTTTTGCGATTGAGAGAGAAGGATACCGTTATACACATTAAATAGTGTCATTCCCTTCTCACAACCTAAAAATGATCGCTTTAAAAGGATGGTTTCCGTGACGCACACCATGCAAAAGTACGTACATTGGTTCTATGTTGAATATTAAGCGATGAAATTTTGCAGTCATCATTTTGGCATTAATATACATGGTCATAGTACACACGGCTACACATTTAGCTATACAAAACCAATTTAGACTGACCTCCCATTGTAAAGGTTCTCTGGACAATTAAAGGCCAGCCTATACTGGTTTTGTATAGCTTGATGTGTAGCCGTGGGTACAAGTATTTGACCTTTCAGATCGGTTGATCAACTCTCTCCTCTGGGATAAGACACTATATACAGTAGTCAAAATTAATCAAGGAAAAATTGAAAGATTAATGTTTTCAGCGCCGGAGGCCCAAGTCCTCCCTCAGTCCTTCTCATTTTCTCCTTCCCCTTCCATTCCCTTTAAAGCCATGCAGCGCAGTTGTGACTCGTCTGGTGTTGCGTCGCTTACCATCAGGCGATCTGTCTGATTTTGCTGCTAAAAAAATAAACTAAAATACGCTATCGCTTATAACTTAGACTAATTCTTTGATAAAATTACATTTTACCACATGGCTCTGCTGCTCGCGAGCTATCAAATAATTTACAACTAAGATAAACAGATACACAAAATGTTTTTGTAATTTCGCTTTTCCATGTTACTCATAAAATGCGCGATTTTTTTTCCACAAACCATCATTTTAGAATACCAACTAAAAAGTGAAAGGTGAAAGAATACCGTTATTATAGCAGATCAATATTCCTCCTTCAGTACCCCTCCTTCTCCTTTTCTCTTTTCCCCTTCCTTTTCTTTCAATAGGCTCGGCAAACAATCTGCAACTCCTTTGGTATTGCAGATGTCCATGGGCGGCGATGACTACTTACCATCAGGTAGCCAGCTAGTTTGCCATTATTATACCATGAAAAATCCTCTATTTTACGGTACTATATGCGCAGTGATAGCCTAGTTATATGACCATTGGACTGCCAAGTCAAAGGTCTCGAGTTCGAATCCAAGGCACGCACCTCTGTCTTTTCCAAGTCATGTGCGTATTAATAATTAATTATCACGCGCTTAAACGGTGAAAGAAAACATCGTGAGGAAACCTGCATGCCTGAGAGATTTTCTTGACGTCATGTGAAGTCTGCCAACCCGCAGTAGGCTAGCGTGGCGGACTATAGCTTAATCCCTCTCGTTCTGAGAGGAGACCCGTGCCCAGCAGTGGGACAATGTAATGGGTTGATGATGATATGCTACAATAACGATTTTTAAGGAAAAAATAATAATACTCAATCTACACTATCTACTATCTACATCTACACTAATATCAAAAAAGAGGAAAGATTTGTATTTTTGTATGTAACGAATAAACTCAAAAAGTACTGGACCTATTTGAAAAATTCTTTCAGTGTTAGATAGCCCATTTATCGAGGAAGGCTATAGGCTATATATCATCACGCTAAGACCAATAGGAGCCGAGCAGAAATGAAAAATGCTACAAAATCGGGAAAAATTCAAACGCAAAGAAGCCGAAAAACCACGCGGGCGAAGCCGTGGGCGGAAAGCTATGGTGAATAAGTCCATGTTGCCAGCTTGCCATCAGATGGCTCGCCTGCTCGTTTGCCGAGATGTTCCATACAAAATACGACTGCGGGCAGGATTCGAACCTGCGTCTTTTGGACGCTATGACCGCTAAGCCACCGCGAGTCCCACCCGCCGTATCGAAATTTGCCATCACATTTTTTATTTACGTCTTTCAGGTGATGCCCGCAGTCGTATTTTTCCTTCACTAAAATAACTTAATAATCTTTGCATGGAAAATGCCTAAAAAATACAAAAGGATAATAGTCTTCTTTCTCAATCTGCTGCCATCCAATGCTGGCTGTAGGTTTCTTCATGAGCACGTCATCCCATAGTGCTTGTTGTGTCGTCATTGTTTCCTAACCTGTGGTCCGCGGACCCCTGGAGGTCCGCGTTCCCAATACTAAAATATAATATTGTCCGAAAATTGTACTTTTTTTTTCACTCAGGGGTCCTTGGCATTATGCTTGATTTCCTTAGGAGTCCGCGGCTGAAAAAGGTTAGGAACCGCTGTCATAGTGGAGTATAGTCTCAATGGCTTATAGGGAAGCACGCCTATTAGCCCTTGAGGTCACACAGACAGGTTTCACAGGTAATATGAAACCTAAATATATAATATTATATTGATATTTTTAAATTCCCGACGTTTCGGATCCTTTACAGCCTTTCAATATAACGCGATAAAATCCGTAAAACGTAGTTTTATTTCAATTTCTAATATTCGCGTAAGTGTTAGAAACCAGTATAAAACAGTTTGTTCGATATGTCTCTGCGCGTCTGAAATTAGCCGTTCCGAACTGCTGGGCTGATAAAATCACTTTATTGTTTTATACATAAATAATGAAATTACTTAGTACGAAAAATAATCACGGAGCGCGAAGCATTTACAACCTCCTTTATACGAAGTCTTTATCTTAAAATGTACCACTGCAAACCCACTTGCAGACAACTTCAGGCGCGACTATTATTTCGAACAAACGTACCTGAGTAATGTGTGTACACTGCCACACACACTGCCTAACCCATAGCGTAATACAGGCGTGATGGTATATTATATATAGATAATATATTTACTCTCCGAACAGTTTCTACCTATATTACACAGCTGTAAAATATTTGATAGCGTCTGATTCGACAGGCCATGTGGCGCTTCGTAATTACATTAGGATATTGGAGCAAGCTATGAGCGATAAGCGGATATGATTGAGGACAAGCGGAAATAATAATAAATAATTATTCTAGGCTAGCTAACCCAATATATGTTGTCTTGTCAGAGCTGTTATCGCCATAATGTAACACCATTTATTTTAAACTAGCTTCTGCCCGCGACTTCGTCCGCGTAGAATAGATTTTTCCCAATCCTGTGGGATTTTCCCAAAATATCGTTATAAATTAAAGCCTATATGTTATTCTGATGTATAAACAATAATACTGTAAAGTTTCATCAAAATCCGTTCGGTACTTTTTGCGTGAAAGAGTTTTTTTATTTTTTGAAACCAAAAGCTTACTAGCCATGTTGGTCACACATTACTACTTAGTATTCTTGTTAACCCCTCGTGGTAAGCTTAATGCTTGTGTTACGAGTGGGTTCACGTTGGCAGTACAATGGGTGGGGTTCGAACCGACAACCTCATGATCGCAAGTCCGACGCCCTAGCCATTAGGCTACCGACGCATCCAAAGTAACAAACATCCATCCAATCATCCTCACAAACTTCCACATTTATAATATTAGTAGGAATCAATGAAATGATATTTATTTCTGTAAATAGATCTTTTAAAGACACATATTTTTTTCATTTTTTGTAAACTATATGGCGCCGACATTTCCTATCTGACGGACCTCTGAGAAGAAATGTCGAAACAAACTCAGAGAATCATGGTCTCTTTTAAAGTCCAGACATTATTTATATCATAGATATGCGAGTTTTACAATGAGTAAAAGAGTGTCCATGGAGTTTCTTGCCGGATTCTTTTCCATAGGATCAACTTTTTGAATCCGAGTAACTATAGTTAATTTGATACCGTTTCATAAACGCTTGTTAAAGCTTATTTGAAATAAAACATTTGATTTGATCTGAGCTATAAATATTCCATTCGAACTGGATAAAAAAAATGAAGAAGTCGTTATTTTTTTTAATTTTCTAATTTTCCTTATTTTTTTTCTTTTTTATGAACCTTGTCCTGATAATAACAAACATTAACAAAAAAAAATAGAGAAACGCGTCAGCCGTTCACGCGTGATGCCGCGACCAAGGAAATAGGGATTCATTTTTATTATTTTTTATTATGAGTATTATTAAAAATATATAAATTTAATAAAAATAAAATATAACATACCATCACGCCTGTATTCCCCGAAAGGTTAGGCAGAGGTGTACTAATGCACACCCACATTTCGCCGGTATGTTTAGGTCCCATGTAATAGGGGGCGAGCCTATTGCCATTTCACAACTGCACAAATCCAGACTCCGAGCTGCTACTGAGAATTTCATAGAAAAACCCAATAACACTTTGCTCGACCTGGGGATCGAACCCAGGACCTCTAGCGTAGCAGTCGCGCTTAGGACCACCTAGACTAATGAAAGTCAGTCAGTCAGTAAAATAAAATATATAGAATATTATTGGTTCCGTAAAGATACTATATTTTTCCTTTTGGTTACGGAACCCTAAACCCTCTTGTCTACCTGTAGGTATCTGTTTACAGTAGCACGCGACTTGTGTTTACATTATTATTTAACAACTTCCTTTGCTTACACTGCTGTCGGATGCTTAAAAAATAATCACTGTTTTGCATATAAGTAATGCGGCCTCATTTTAAAAAAACTCTTTTTTCTTAAAAACGGAGTGCGCACCTCACCTCTTTTTGGCGGGAAATTTGAAAAATGCAAATGTCGATGTGATGTTTATCTTTTTCGTAGGTTGCGTTGAATATTATTGAAATTGTTGTTTCAATCTGGGTCGTCAATGTTATGGTATTCGATGTTAGTTTCTTTATTTATTTCAATATCGGTATTCTAATTTTATCAGGCCTATGTCTGTAAATTATAGATATTTAAGGCAAAACGTTCAGCCTTGAGCGACAAATCCAATATTTTTTTGGTTTTTCGGAAATGTTCAACTAAGTATAACACATTCTAGGTACACGGCAGTAGAAATTGCGACATTATAAATACAGATAAGAAAATATGCGTTACCCGCAACGCAATCGATATTTTCTTGAGATCCCTTATCTTTGCACATCACTCTTTTTGGCTAAACTTTTCGAAAAAAGAATTCTCAAGCACCTTGTCGTTAAAAAAATTGGTCTGGCTACCAGTTTAGATACTGTTAACTGTAGTTTTGTTTTTTTTACGACAGAGATAACTTGAAATCCGTCATCGTGTAGCTCAATAATTTCGTTAACATAATTATTTTGAAATTCTGATATTACCCGTAACGCCATCGATACCTACTTGTTGAGACCCCTAATCTTTGCACGTCACTCATTGACAAAACTTTTCGAAAAAAGAATTCTCAAGCACCTCCTCGTTAAAAAAAACAGTTTACTGTAGTTTTGTTTTTTTTACGACCGCGCTAACTTAAAACACGTGCTTCTACAAATAGATACGCGCTTGTTCGTAAAATTATTTGGTATTAGGGAAAAAATATCTTTTGGGATACTTTTTTTTTGTGACAGTTTTTTTTTATTTATTTCGGAACTGGCAAGGGAATTATGTTTCAGGTGGATTAAATTAAATTTAGTCTGTGTTTGACAATAAATAGCTTTTTAGTTCTGATTGAAGTTATTTTGACATTTTACTGCTGGGCATGGGTTACTTCACATAATATTATCATTTTGATCACATCTTGTGATGTGATCAAAATGTTTATTTTAAAAAACATGAGATAAATACTATCACGCCTTTACTCCTCGAAAAGTTAGGCTGAGTTTTACTAAATCAATGCACAAACAAAGAATATAATTCTCAATCACATCTATTTATTCCCAAAGAGTTCCTAATTCGAAATTTAAATAAATTTGTCATCGGCCGCTTTTCTTACTGACCTCTTCTAAAAACTTTGACCCCATACATAAGTCATTGTGTAGCTCAACCATTATTTATAATTATCCTTGTTACAGCAAAACACTGTAGCAGAGAAGAGAGGCAAGGGACGCACTGGATGGGCCACAACACGTCTGGGCGCTGGAACTGAAAAGTGAACAGAATCTACAAACCTAAAATATATTCTAACATCTGACGCAGAAAGAGTATATTCGTATGGAGACCGGCAAATATCTTGAGCAATTTTTTTTAGACAGAGATGGCTAATTAACGATATTCGATATATATATCGATATCGAAGTAATTGTAGTGACGTGACGCCTGAGCGTTCTGAAGTACTTGATCTTTACAAAATATAAAAATGAAGTTGCTTCCGCTGCACGCTGACTGTTCGCTTAGATCTTTTTAACTACTCAACGGATTTTAATGCAGTTTTCAGCAATAGATAGAGTGATTCAAGAGAAAGGTTTATACACTGAGAAACCACGCGGGCAAAGCCGTGGGCGTAAAGCTAGTTATAAGGTATATTATATATATATAATATATATATATATATATATATATATATATATAATATACCTTATAACTTTGGAATACTGTACTTGCATGCAACTTCAGAGCGTTCATATTAGTTTGGCGATAATTATGTCAACCTAATCGATTTACCATTTACAAATAAATTTTAAGGTTTAAAAAGCAGCCCTTTTAATAATACACAATAAATAACTTCTATTTCACAGTTATTTTTTAAAGTGAATAGAGTAATTGTATTATATAAACTATTTCGTGTCTTGTCGTGAAATATTGATAGTAGAATAATTAAATTATAACTAAGACCTGTTTTAATAGTGCTCGTTTGAAAAAACCAAATAAAATGTTGTAGTCGAAGATTTAAAATAGTTTTAAATATAAAAATAGTTAAATTGTACTTAATCTAACGAACTGTACCAAAGACTTTGTGCCAAATATATTCTATGTAAATATTTTATTTTTGTTTTATTTTATGATTTTTTTTTTATAAGTCTGATGTTAAGAACTTTTTAGAAAAAATAATCGGACTTACATAATAATGTCCCGAGTTATTCATTATTTTTTTTTAAATACGTGCAGCGCGCGTTTTGCATAAATGAATTCTATTTTTGAATAATTAATCAATATTCTATTTATAAATATTTCTGTTTATAAAATTAAAGTTAGTAACGATTTAGTAAATTGAAAATATAACATTTTTATCCTTATATAAAGATCGATTGTGAGCCTGTTTTAATAGATAAATAATGATAAATTTTCCATGAAAGTGAAGTAAAATAATAATAAAAATATTAGTAGTAGGGTAGGGCGGGGCTAAAAGGTCCGCGGGTAAAAAGGTCCACTATGCATATCTCCGAAATTATGAGCGCTTTAATGAATTGAAAGACAAGCGCACGAAGGGATTACGGTAGGGGTACACATACCACTTCGTGCGGTGAGTTTTCCAGCGCCGTTAAGAGTGCACGCAGACCGCATGCAAAAAAAACACATAAGTAATAATTTTCTTGTTTCTTATTTTTAGGCTGGGATTTGTATTTTCAATATTACCAAGCTCAGCTTTTGATATATTATTGTGTGTAATTTCATGTTTCACTTCATGCTATAGTAATTTTAGAGGACACTTAAGTTTTTTTTCTATAATTTTAAAAAAAAGTGTACCTACCATAGGGGTAAAAAGGTCCGGTCATTTGGACTTTTTTAACCTGCTGAGATTTAATGACTTAATAAAGAAAAAAATCTTTGTAGTATATAAAAATAATGTTTTTCTTTCTTAGTTTAACACGGGTAATATAATACATGTTACAGAATGCTATTTTGAAGGTAGGTATAATATATAATATATTATAGATAGACTTTTAAAACAAGGTAACGACTAATTATTAAGACCGAAATGTTTTCCTACAGCTTTAACAAATGAGATTTATTGTTTAACATGTTCCTTTTCTCAAATAATTATAAAGATTTGTTGATTTTGCATGTTTTACGTTTATAATGTTTCCTTAACCATAGAATAGTATAAGATAATGCTGGTCCTTAGTACCCCAGCCCTGGTCCTTTTTACCCCGCTGGTGGGGTAAAAAGGACCATTGGACACAATGTTTTAAATCATGATTATCTGGCATTTAGATATAATATTTGCCAAATTCAACTATTACTACTTAAACTTGAAGAATTACGCTACTCAAAACAGATAAGAGTTTCCTTCAGAAACCAACAGTTAAAAAGTTACAGGAGGATATGTGTAAATTGGACCTTTTAGCCCCGCCCTACCCTATTAAGTCAAAATAAATGGATTTAATTTGTATTTAGGAACAAGTTTTGTCATTTCCATATAAAAAATAATTATAGTTAGCGGGTATTTTTTCATTGGTTGAGGAAAAATATATTCATTTGAGGGTTTTGAATCATTGTCGTGTGGTAAATTGTGTTTTTTCGTCAGTTGTGCTTGTAATGAGGTCCGGACTGTATCCTTTGAACTTATTAGTGTTTTGTGCTTTGTGCTTTGTGAAACTGTGTGCTATTGAAATATGCATGTACTGTCAGCAATGTATAGACTTCGAGATGAGGTGAGTCTATGCATGATTTTGATAACGTTTTTTAAGATGAACCCTTTTAGCTTTTTCAATAAGTAGTTAGCTGCTTAAACTTACGAAGTAAAGTGTAGATGTTATTGTAAGCCGCCATTTTGACCTGTCTGTCTGAGAGACCGGGTGATTAATATTACTTATTAGTAAGTTTAGAGTAGGTAATTATCAAAAATATTGAAAGTTACTCTAAGTGAAATACCTCAGGTGTTATTCGCTCAGGTGCTATTCGGCTGGGTGCTCTCAACTGGAATGCACCCAATGTTAATATAAAAACCTCAGATCAAATAAAAAGTTAAGATGGAACTTTGCGAACAAAGAAGTGAGGCCGGTTAAAACTACGCCATGCCGTGTACAAACACAATTACACGCACACACGTATACCGAAACTACGCCTTATCTTGTCAGTCGAGCTATACGCTACACGTCTATCAAAACGTCATTGTCATATCACGTGCGTGTGTGCGTGTAATTGTGTTTGTACACGGCAAGGCGTAGTTTTAGCCGGCCTAATTTCTTTGTTCGCAATGTTCCATCTTAACTTTTTAATTGATAAAAACTCTGTGTTAAAACAATGGAGTTTCACGTTCGTGATTATTTTCCTTAATGATTTCGATTTAAAAGTAAAAAAACAAGTAATTGGGCAACTGCTAGATATCAAATCGACTCGAGGTCTATGATGGAAGTACATACTAATGTGTGCGAAAATATTTCAAGATAATCGGTAAACAAGTGAATAAAAAGCTGCGGTAGGATAATGACTGGGATCATGTTGTTTTCAACCTGGGTTGTCGGTTCGAAACCCACCCACTGCACTACCGACGTGAACCCACTCGTAACACAAGCATTTAGCTTAGCACGAAGGGTTAAACTAACAAGAACACTAGTTATTTGCGACCAACATTGCTAGTAATACTAAGGTTTTTTTTTAATATGTGACTTTGAGGTATTACATACATGATCCGAAAAAAAATTACAACTGGAATCGGACAACTCTATAAAAAAGTTATTCGTACCTAGTCTTATAAGAAAAAAAAAGAATTTTTTATACAACGCTTCGACTGGAAACCTCCTTTTTTCGTCGGCTAAAAATAGCCAGTAAGGTGTGTCAGGTTGATACATACGATGCGATACAGTTTATATTCTGTATCCGCTGCCGGGGCCATGTGGTCTTGCTGTGCGCGTGCGGTTAGGGTGGCCAAGAGCGTAGGAATTTGTGAGACAGTCATCGTATATCATCTTTTGCTTTTAAACCGCTGTCTTATCACACAATTTCAGAAAGTCCATACAGACGCCTATAGTATACATATATACACGCATTTTTCCCATAGGGGTAGACAGAAATTACAGAACGCCATTTGCTACGATTCTTGCATACTTCTTTTGCTTCGTACACGAAAGTTTTATATATTAGAGTAGTACCAGTAGTACCTACTAGTACCGGTAAAGTACCTAATCTATATTAATATTATTATTATTTTTTGTCATCGATAAACTCTGAAACAACTGAACTGATTTTTATATTTCTTTCACCATTCCCGATTAATATAAGCTATCCCTTGCGGGTGAAACCCCGGGTAAGTCTCTAGTAGTTGTAGTGTCTCGCTGGCATGTCTACATGCCAGCATGAATGGGTCGGCACGACAGTAAGTACTACCCTCCCACAGACGTCAAGTACCAGTATGCATACTGTTGGGTTTCGTACGGTGATTGTGGAGCGCTGCAGGCTCAATTCCTTCCTTCTCCTTTCCCCCTTCCCCTTTTTCCTTGCTCGGCTACGCATATGCAACTCATTTTGTATTGCAGATGTCCATGGGCAACGATGACTACTTACCATCAGATAGCTCGCCGGATCGTTTGCCGAGTTATCCCATAAAAAAATCAACTCACCATTTAACACACAAATATTCTAGAGAATTATCCCACTGAACCAAACTTTATGGTCACCCTAACACCAGAAATACGTGTAATTTGTTTTATAGACTACACAAATTGAGTTATACAGCATCTTTGATGTTCAGCCGATCGATAAGCGAAAACAGATCACTTTTATTTAGTACTTACAGGAATTTTAAGACATCAATTAAACTTTTTTTTCCGACTAAGATGACCAACAAACATACGGGCCGCCTGATGGTAAGCGACAACCTCCGCCTGATGACGTCAGCAACACCAGTGGTATCACTCGCGCGTTGTCATCTTGACACCTCAGTTATCAAGTCTCATTTGTCCAGTAATGTCACTGGCTACATTGCCCTTCGAACGGGCACACAATAATGTTAGCACATGGCATAAAACTTTTGAACAGTTTTTCATCGGTTTTCACCACTAGACAGATTCATGAGGAAAATTTATTTGTTATATTTGTTTATTAAGAGGAGTCTCCCCCGCGAACGCAACAATGTTGCACTGTCGCTGTCTCTATCCCTCACGATGCGTACACGTGCCCGAGAGGTGAAATAACAATACAAATACTAACATAAAGTAGGGTCGTTTTCATCGACATTAAATTTTTTAAAAGCTTAGCAGCGATGTGGGTTACACATTACTAGTATTCTTGTTAACCCCTCGTGCTAAGCTAAATGCTTGTGGTACGAGTGGGTTCACGTCGGTAGTGCAATGGGTGGGGTTCGTACCAGCAACCATATGATCGCAAGTCCGACGCACTAGCCATTAGGCTACCGCCGCTTCTAATTTCTTCACATTGGTGTAATAGTAAATGGATTGATAAAATGAAAATGAGAACAACAAAAATAATGTTCGTTAATTTATATATTAATTCAAAACTAAATATATTTTTTTATATTAGAAAAAAAGAATGTTCAAAACAACATGTTTTTGCAAAGGCGAACATGAAGTCGAGAATTCGAAGTCGGTCATTATTCTATATCTATATACTTAGTTACTTAATTATAAATGTTATAATTTGCTATAATAAATAATATAATTATGTACCTATTAGGTATGTTTAGTTAGACGAGTTCATACTGAAAATTATTATCTAAATACTTAGTGAATATTCATTATTATTATGGTTTCAAAAAAAGAAAGGGTCTCTAATTCGTGGGTATAAATATCGTACCTTACTACATATTTGTTTTTATACTCCGTTACATTTTAATCGTCTTATTAGCGAAAGGGCGTCGTCAAATTCATCATCATGAACAATTTTCACAATGGGACCAACCCTAAAATCGCGAAAAAAAAAAAACAATATTCAGTATGAACTAGCCCAAATCGTAGTGCAGTTTCATTCGTACCGTTTTTCATTTTATTTAGGTCGTCGTACATACGTCACTCGTAAATGTTTGAACGTCGCTCGTTCGAAAGTCGAAAGTTGTTCCTTTTTGGAAGCGTGTCACCTAGGTATATTTTTTTTAAATCGGGCTCTTTGGCGTTCATTCGGAGAAGCCAGCAGTAGACGAGTATACACTGATGAAGATGATGATGATGATAATAATTATAAAAAAAAATCTGTGTCTAAGGAAGTGTAGTTCCCTGCCTCGGAGATTGCGTAAAGTCCCGGTTGTCATGCGAACAACTATGATAATCGTTAGTGGACATCAGAAACCTAAAAACCAGTCCATCCCTTCGAATATCCATTTGGGTGGCAGAGGTTTTATGGCAGTCGCTCTGTAAAATACTTTGGTTAACCTGGAAACCGACAACATAATTGGGAAAAAGGAGAAGTGGAATGTCCGCTGTCTGAAGAGACTAAGATCGTAGTGGACGAATATAGGTGATGATAATGATGATGTTATTAATAACAGTAATCTAATTGATAAGCAGGTAGGAATTATGCGTCATCAGTGTATGACAGTTCTGTTGTAAATTTTGAAGCTTTAAAAGCGCTTTCAAAACTACTTTTGTCAACACTGGTACTTGTAAATTCACGGCCACCGCGACCAGTCTCGAGTATTTGACTTTGAAATTTACTAGCTTTAGAGTCTTCGCTTTCATACTGTTTTTTGAAGCTACTGTGCCGTTTAGTTGGACCGTTGTCATTGTCTATTTCTTCTTGAAAACTTTCAATTTTTTCCGCTTTATAACTGTCTTGTTCACTGCTTCTTTGATAGCTACTAGTTACTTGTCCATCTAAGCCTAGACTGTGTTGGTTGACGGTAGAAGCACTTCTGTCGATTTTCTCTGCTTCGAATTCCTTGGTGAAAGAAACACTTTTTTCAACTCTACCAATGGATGTTTCCTTATGAGTGGCAGTGCTACCTGACTTAATGGTATCGATATTCGAGCCATATTGAATTTTATTGCCGTGTCTACATTTACGAGTATTAGATTCGTCGATTTTTTCGGAACCTTTTTCAGTTTGAGTAACAGTTGCATAAGCATCATTCTTAACAACAGTATTTTTTTTGACGGACCCATCATCAGTTGAGGATGTAGCAACATCGCTGCCGCCTGCAGTTGCAGTATCAGTATTTGAGGCACCATGATTTTCAGTTGCAGCGCCCTTGACAGCAGCATCTGCAGAATCTATTTCATACTTACCTGTATTTATGTATCTAAATTTATAAGTATTGGAGTCGTCGATTTTTTCGGAAACTGTTTTAGTTTCTCTAGTAGTTGCATGAGCCTTATTCTTAACAACAGCAGTCTTTTTACCGGAAACACCATCAGTTGAGAATTTATTATTAGTATCATCGCCATCTTCAGGTTTGGTAATCCCTGAGTCACCGTCATTTTGGAATATAGTACTTGCATCATTTCCAACAACAGCAGTAGTTTCATCGGACACACTATCAGTTGAGGATGTAGCAACATCGCTGCCGCCTGCAGTTGCAGTATCAGTATTTGAGGCACCATGATTTTCAGTTGCAGCGCCCTTGACAGCAGCATCTGCAGAATCTATTTCATACTTACCTGTATTTATGTGTCTAGATTTATAAGTATTAGATTCGTCGATTTGTTCGGAAACTGTTTCAGTTTCACTAGTAGTTGCATTAGCCTCATTCTTAACAACAGCAGTCTTTTTAGCGGAAACACCATCAGTTGAGAATTTATTATTAGTATCATCGCCATCTTCAGGTTTGGTAATCCCTGAGTCACCGTCATTTTGGAATATAGTACTTGCATCATTTCCAACAACAGCAGTAGTTTCATCGGACACACTATCAGTTGAGGATGTAGCAACATCGCTGCCGCCTGCAGTTGCAGTATCAGTATTTGAGGCACCATGATTTTCAGTTGCAGCGCCCTTGACAGCAGCATCTGCAGAATCTATTTCATACTTACCTGTATTTATGTGTCTAGATTTATAAGTATTAGATTCGTCGATTTGTTCGGAAACTGTTTCAGTTTCACTAGTAGTTGCATTAGCCTCATTCTTAACAACAGCAGTCTTTTTAGCGGAAACACCATCAGTTGAGAATTTATTATTAGTATCATCGCCATCTTCAGGTTTGGTAATCCCTGAGTCACCGTCATTTTGGAAAATAGTACTTGCATCATTTCCAACAACAGCAGTAGTGTCATCGGACACACTATCAGTTGAGGATGTAGCAACATCGCTGCCGCCTGCAGTTGCAGTATCAGTATTTGAGGCACCATGATTTTCAGTTGCAGCGCCCTTGACAGCAGCATCTGCAGAATCTAGTTCATACTTACCTGTATTTATGTGTCTAGATTTATAAGTATTAGATTCGTCGATTTGTTCGGAAACTCTTTCAGTTTCAGTAGTAGTTGCATGAGCATCATTCTTAGCATCAGTATTCTTTTTTCCGGACCCACCATCAGTTAAAGATGCACCGCTGGTATCAGCTTCAGTAGTCTCAGAGTCACTGTCACCATTCTGGGATATAGTACTTGCATCATTTCCAAAAAAAACAGTAGTGTCATCGAACACACCATCAGTTGAGGATGTAGCAACATCGGTGCCGCCGACAGTTACAGTGTCAGTATTTGAGGCACCATGATATTCAGTTGCAGCGCCCTTGACAGCAGCATCTGCAGAATCTAGTTCATACTTACCTGTATTTATGTGTCTAGATTTATAAGTATTAGATTCGTCGATTTGTTCGGAAACTGTTTCAGTTTCATTAGTAGTTGCATGAGCATTATTCTTAACATCAGTATTCTTTTTGCCAGACCCACTATCCGTTAAGGATGTATTAATAGCGTCACCACCATCTTTAGGTTTGGTTATGCCTGAGTCACCGTCATAAGCAGTAGTGTCATCGGACACACTATCAGTTGAAGATGTATTAATAGCGTCACTGCCGGCTTCAGCTTCAGTAATCCCGGAGTCACCGTCATAAGCAGTATTGTCACCGGACAAACTATCAGTTGAGGATGTGTTAATAGCGTCACCACCATCTTTAGGCTTGGTAGTCACTGAGTCACCTTCATAAGCAGTATTGTCATCGGACACACTATCAGTCAAAGATTTATTAATAGCGTCACCTCCATCTTTAGGCTTGGTATTCACTGTATCACCTTCATAAGCAGTAGTGTCATCGGACACACTATCAGTTGAAGATTTATTAATAGCGTCACCGCCAGCTTCAGCTTCAGTAATCCTAGAGTCAACTTCATAAGTAGTAGCGTCACCAGACACATTATCAGTTGAGGATGTAGCAACATCGGTGCCGCCGACAGTTACAGTGTCAGTATTTGAGGCACCATGATATTCAGTTGCAGCGCCCTTGACAGCAGCATCTTCAGAATCTATTTCATACTTACCTGTATTTATGTGTCTAGATTTATAAGTATTAGATTCGTCGATTTGTTCGGAAAATGTTTCAGTTTCACTAGTAGTTGCATGAGCATCATTCTTAACATCAGTATTCTTTTTGCCAGACCCACTATCCGTTGAGGATGTATTAATAGCGTCACCACCATCTTTAGGTTTGGTAATGCCTGAGTCACCGTCATAAGCAGTAGTGTCATCGGACACACTATCAGTTGAAGATGTATTAATAGCGTCACTGCCGGCTTCAGCTTCAGTAATCCCGGAGTCACCGTCATAAGCAGTATTGTCACCGGACAAACTATCAGTTGAGGATGTATTAATAGCGTCACCACCATCTTTAGGCTTGGTAGTCACTGAGTCACCTTCATAAGCAGTATTGTCATCGGACACACTATCAGTCGAAGATTTATTAATAGCGTCACCACCATCTTTAGGTTTGGTAATGCCTGAGTCACCGTCATAAGCAGTAGTGTCATCGGACACACTATCAGTTGAAGATTTATTAATAGCGTCACCGCCAGCTTCAGCTTCAGTAATCCTAGAGTCAACTTCATAAGCAGTAGCGTCACCAGAAACATTATCAGTTGAGGATGTAGCAACATCACTGCCGCCGGCAGTTACAGTATCAGTATTTGAGGCACCGTGATTTTCAGTTGCGCCCTTGACATCATCATCGGCAGAATCTATTCCATACTTACCTCTACTTCTGCGTCTACATTTACGAGGTTTAATTTCTTTTGTATTATATTTTATAGTTTTGATAGCCGTGGCAACGCTCTTAGCATAGGCAGCATTCGAAAGGTTATCACTCTTAACCCAAGCGACATTTTTGGTAGCAGCATAGGTGGTAGTTGAGCCATCCTTATCTTCATTTGTAAATATCGCGTTACTATTACCAACGGCATCGGCGGATTGTTTTTTGCCGTCATTCGTTACCTTAGCGGCATTTTCGGTAGCAGCATCGGTGGTAGTTGAGCCATCCTTTTTAGTTGCAGTGTTGTTTGATTCTTTGGTCGTTTTAGACACAGTCTCATTCGTTCTGTCATCCTTATCCTCATCATCATCGTCATCATCATCGTCATCATCATCGTCATTATCATCATCATCTTCATCGTCATCATCATCAGTTATTTTATCTGATGTGTCGTCAACTATAGATTCTTCAACGCTTGCAGATTCCGGTCTTTCTTCGTTAGTTTTGATGACTTTTCTATCTTCATCAACTATCTCATCTTCTATGTAAATTGCACGCTCGGACTTTTCAGTGCTGTCGGATACACTTTCATCATTAACATCTTCAGTAAGCGCGACACGGGTTTTTTCTTTCGGTTGTATGATTATATATGTACCTAATGTAGGGGGAGCTGTCTTTCTCAATCTCTGATATCTGTTTGGTCGTGCCCTCCAGTTTGTTACTTTAGCGAAAGTGTTCGTAGAAGCACTAACTTCGTCACTCTCCTCGTCACTTTCAGCAGTTGCTTGGGACCAATCACCGGCAGTGGCATGACGGATGCGACGATTGTTGTAGCCTCCATTTCTGATGACTTTGGCTTGCCTATCGTCTGAAGTACGGTCTCGTCTATCATAAATGTTTTTTCTTGTATGGCCGTAAATACTATGACAGTTGCCTACACCTCTTTTATTGTTACGACTCCTAGTCTTACCATGATTACCAGCATAATTTTTTACTTGCCTATCTCCCTTATAGCCATATATATCGATTTTAGCCCTGCTGTAACTATCGGCACGGCTCGTTCCCGAAACGCGTCCTCTACGGCTACGTGACTTACCGTTAATCTCAGTATACCTGCCTACTGGAGAGGTATCTCCCTTACGGCTTCGACTATTTGTCCTAATACGGCTATCAGCACGGCTTACTACTAAATAATCTCTTTCAACGCCGCGGACTTTACGACCTTTTCTAGTTATATGTTTGCTGTCCCGATTTATCTTCAATGAGTCTCCATGGTGGGATGTTTTGCCTCCTTTAGCACGTGTATGTGGTTTTCTTCCCGGTTGTTCTTGATTTTCACCCAGCTTTCTTTTACTATGGCCACGCTTGCTAATTCTGCCTTTGGGTTTAGTCCTCGGACTGTTTTTCCCAGGAGTGGTTCCTCCAGGACGGTTGATCCTGTCTCCAAGTTTTTCCTCATCCCGATTTTTCACAATGATATGATGTCCATGTTTAGTGTCACCTTCAGATTTAGCAGTTTCATCGCCTTTCACAGAATCATGTCCATGTTTGTTAGGTTCTCCTCCAGATTCAGGCTCGGAACCGCTTTTCACAGAAGTGTTTTCTCCGTGGTCAAGACTTTTACCACCACTCTTGTGGGTATTCTTAGTAGTATCATGACCCTTGTCATGATTACGTCCTCCAAATTTTTCTTCAGCCCGATTTGTCCCAGAAATATCTTGTCCATGTTTAATTTCGCCTCCAGATTTAGCCGTTTCATCGCCTTTCACAGAATCATGTCCATGTTTGTTAGGTTTATCTCCAGATTTAGGACCGGAACCATTTTCTCCGTGGTCATCACTTTTGCCACTACTCTTGTCAGTATTCTTAGTAGTATCATGACCCTTGCCATGACTACATCCTCCAGCGCGATTGTTCTTGGTTCCAGACTTTTCCTCAGCCCAGTTTATCCCAGAAATATCTTGTCCATGTTTAATTTTGCCTCCAGATTTACCCGTTTTATCACCTTTCCCAGAATCATGTCCATGTTTGTGAGATTCTTCTCCAGATTTAGCCGTTTTATCACCTTTCCCAGAATCATGTCCATGTTTGTGAGATTCTCCTCCAGATTTAGCCGTTTTATCACCTTTCCCAGAATCATGTCCATGTTTGTGAGATTCTCCTCCAGATTTAGCCGTTTTATCACCTTTCCCAGAATCATGTTCATGTTTGTTAGATTCTCCTCCAGATTTATCACCTTTCCCAGAATCATGGCCATGTTTGTGAGATTCTCCTCCAGATTTATCACCTTTCCCAGAATCATGTTCATGTTTGTTAGATTCTCCTCCAGATTTATCACCTTTCCCAGAATCATGGCCATGTTTGTGAGATTCTCCTCCAGATTTATCACCTTTCCCAGAATCATGGCCATGTTTGTTAGATTCTCCTCCAGATTTAGCCGTTTTATCACCTTTCCCACAATCATGTCCATGTTTGTGAGATTCTCCTCCAGATTTAGCCGTTTTATCACCTTTCCCAGAATCATGTTCATGTTTGTTAGATTCTCCTCCAGATTTATCACCTTTCCCAGAATCATGGCCATGTTTGTGAGATTCTCCTCCAGATTTATCACCTTTCCCAGAATCATGTCCATGTTTGTGAGATTCTCCTCCAGATTTAGCCGTTTTATCACCTTTCCCAGAATCATGTTCATGTTTGTTAGATTCTCCTCCAGATTTAGCCGTTTTATCACCTTTCCCAGAATCATGTTCATGTTTGTTAGATTCTCCTCCAGATTTAGCCGTTTTATCACCTTTCCCAGAATCATGTTCATGTTTGTTAGATTCTCCTCCAGATTTATCACCTTTCCCAGAATCATGGCCATGTTTGTGAGATTCTCCTCCAGATTTATCACCTTTCCCAGAATCATGTCCATGTTTGTGAGATTCTCCTCCAGATTTAGCCGTTTTATCACCTTTCCCAGAATCATGTTCATGTTTGTTAGATTCTCCTCCAGATTTATCACCTTTCCCACAATCATGTCCATGTTTGTGAGATTCTCCTCCAGATTTAGCCGTTTTATCACCTTTCCCAGAATCATGTTCATGTTTGTTAGATTCTCCTCCAGATTTATCACCTTTCCCAGAATCATGGCCATGTTTGTGAGATTCTCCTCCAGATTTATCACCTTTCCCAGAATCATGTCCATGTTTGTGAGATTCTCCTCCAGATTTAGCCGTTTTATCACCTTTCCCAGAATCATGTTCATGTTTGTTAGATTCTCCTCCAGATTTATCACCTTTCCCAGAATCATGTCCATGTTTGTGAGATTCTCCTCCAGATTTAGCCGTTTTATCACCTTTCCCAGAATCATGTTCATGTTTGTTAGATTCTCCTCCAGATTTAGCCGTTTTATCACCTTTCCCAGAATCATGTCCATGTTTGTGAGATTCTCCTCCAGATTTAGCCGTTTTATCACCTTTCCCAGAATCATGTTTATGTTTGTTAGATTCTCCTCCAGATTTATCACCTTTCCCAGAATCATGTTCATGTTTGTTAGATTCTCCTCCAGATTTATCACCTTTCCCAGAATCATGGCCATGTTTGTGAGATTCTCCTCCAGATTTATCACCTTTCCCAGAATCATGTTCATGTTTGTGAGATTCTCCTCCAGATTTATCCGTCTTATCACCTTTCCCAGAATCATGTTCATGTTTGTTAGATTCTCCTCCAGATTTATCCGTCTTATCACCTTTCCCAGAATCATGTTCATGTTTGTGAGATTCTCCTCCAGATTTATCCGTCTTATCACCTTTCCCAGAATCATGTTCATGTTTGTGAGATTCTCCTCCAGATTTATCCGTCTTATCACCTTTCCCAGAATCATGTTCATGTTTGTTAGATTCTTCTCCAGATTTATCCGTCTTATCACCTTTCCCAGAATCATGTTCATGTTTGTTAGATTCTCCTCCAGATTTATCCGTCTTATCACCTTTCCCAGAATCATGTTCATGTTTGTGAGATTCTCCTCCAGATTTATCCGTCTTATCACCTTTCCCAGAATCATGTCCATGTTTGTTAGATTCTCCTCCAGATTTATCCGTCTTATCACCTTTCCCAGAATCATGTTCATGTTTGTGAGATTCTCCTCCAGATTTATCCGTCTTATCACCTTTCCCAGAATCATGTTCATGTTTGTGAGATTCTCCTCCAGATTTATCCGTCTTATCACCTTTCCCAGAATCATGTTCATGTTTGTTAGATTCTTCTCCAGATTTATCCGTCTTATCACCTTTCCCAGAATCATGTTCATGTTTGTGAGATTCTCCTCCAGATTTATCCGTCTTATCACCTTTCCCAGAATCATGTTCATGTTTGTTAGATTCTCCTCCAGATTTATCCGTCTTATCACCTTTCCCAGAATCATGTTCATGTTTGTGAGATTCTACTCCAGATTTATCCGTCTTATCACCTTTCCCAGAATCATGTTCATGTTTGTTAGATTCTCCTCCAGATTTATCCGTCTTATCACCTTTCCCAGAATCATGTTCATGTTTGTGAGATTCTCCTCCAGATTTATCCGTCTTATCACCTTTCCCAGAATCATGTTCATGTTTGTGAGATTCTCCTCCAGATTTATCCGTCTTATCACCTTTCCCAGAATCATGTTCATGTTTGTTAGATTCTCCTCCAGATTTATCCGTCTTATCACCTTTCCCAGAATCATGTTCATGTTTGTGAGATTCTCCTCCAGATTTATTCGTCTTATCACCTTTCCCAGAATCATGTTCATGTTTGTGAGATTCTCCTCCAGATTTATCCGTCTTATCACCTTTCCCAGAATCATGGCCATGTTTGTGAGATTCTCCTCCAGATTTATCACCTTTCCCAGAATCATGTCCATGTTTGTGAGATTCTCCTCCAGATTTATCCGTCTTATCACCTTTCCCAGAATCATGTTCATGTTTGTGAGATTCTCCTCCAGATTTATCCGTCTTATCACCTTTCCCAGAATCATGTTCATGTTTGTTAGATTCTCCTCCAGATTTATCCGTCTTATCACCTTTCCCAGAATCATGTTCATGTTTGTGAGATTCTCCTCCAGATTTATCCGTCTTATCACCTTTCCCAGAATCATGTTCATGTTTGTGAGATTCTCCTCCAGATATATCCGTCTTATCACCTTTCCCAGAATCATGTTCATGTTTGTTAGATTCTCCTCCAGATTTATCCGTCTTATCACCTTTCCCAGAATCATGTTCATGTTTGTGAGATTCTCCTCCAGATTTATCCGTCTTATCACCTTTCCCAGAATCATGTTCATGTTTGTGAGATTCTCCTCCAGATTTATCCGTCTTATCACCTTTCCCAGAATCATGTTCATGTTTGTGAGATTCTCCTCCAGATTTATCCGTCTTATCACCTTTCCCAGAATCATGTTCATGTTTGTGAGATTCTCCTCCAGATTTATCCGTCTTATCACCTTTCCCAGAATCATGTTCATGTTTGTTAGATTCTCCTCCAGATTTATCCGTCTTATCACCTTTCCCAGAATCATGTTCATGTTTGTGAGATTCTCCTCCAGATTTATCCGTCTTATCACCTTTCCCAGAATCATGTCCATGTTTGTGAGATTCATCTCCAGATTTAGGACCGGAACCGCTTTTCTCAGAAGTGTTTTCTCCGTGGTCAGCATGACATTTGCCACCACTCTTGTCAGTATTCTTGGTTGTAATATGTTTCTTGTCGTGGTCACATCCTCCTGAACTAGATTTCGTATTTGATTTGGTTGGAGCCTTTATTTCGGTTTTGCCACCACCGGAACATGCTGTAAAAATAAAAATAAAACATTGTGACTCATGAAGCTGAGATTTTATATTCATCATCGCCAATCCATTACATTGTCCCACTTCTGGGCTCGGGTCCCCTCTAAGAACACCCACATTTTACGTCCCATTTATGTTTAGGTCCCATGTAATAGGGGGCGAGCCTATAGTCATTAAGCGGGCACAAATCCAGACCCCGAGCTGCTGCTGAGATTTTCATAGAAAAACCCAATAACCCAGGACCTCTAGCGTACCAGTCGCGCTTAGGACCACTAGACTATGGAGGGTAGAAGAAAGGAGGACCATCTCAGTGTATTAAAAAGTGTCCATTGAAAGGGAGCAAATTAAGGTGGCGCTGTAGTAGCAAGTGGAAGAATTTTAAAAAAATATTTATTTTTATTTCAGGAGTTTCATAGGTTATTATTTACTAAATTACAGTTGACTACGTAAATAGTTGAGATTTTAAATACTGCGTATTTCTTAACTACAGAAGTCAAGAGAAATGTTATTTTTTTCAACTCAGCACACTTCACTCTGCTTATAACTGCTACATTCATATCATTTCCACTTGCTACACTAGCGCTAGTTCGGTGAGTGTTCGAACAATAATTTGCTATAAACAAGTGGACACTTTTTCGACTAATCCCCCATACATGACGGTCCTCCTTTCTTCTACCCTCCATAAACTAGACTAATGAGGCAGTCAAATTCGTCAAAATCAAAAGTCGTCCTTATTATCCGAGCAAAGTGCCTTGTTTCGCTTGATTGCTTTTGTAATAGAAAATTATGAATTTGTAATTAGGTACACTACATTGTTTTTATGGCAAAATTATCACGAGATACAATAAAGCGGTTCTTTTAAGGCTCAAGCGTCAATGTTGGGCGCGGATTATTTTTTTTCTTGGTTTTTCGCAAATTATTTGACTATAACACATTCTAGATACATGGCAGTTGAAAATTGCGACATCAAAAATAACTTATTCACGATTGAGTATAAAAATCTTTGCTTCAAAATCGCTATCGTAGGAGATTTAAATGTAAATTGTCATTTTTTTACCGAATCCACTATATTACACCAAAATCTTCGATGGTAACGATTTTTTAAGCAAAAGTTCTAATTCTAAATTGTAAATAAGTTATTGTGGATGTTTCAATTTCTACTACCATGTACCTAGAATGTGTTATAGCCGAAAAAATTGCGAAAAGCCAAGAAAAATTTGAATTTGTGATGTATGACGTAGTCCTCATATTATATTACGAGTAATCGAACAATAATATAAAATGAGCGCTTGCGGTAGCACTAGTAATTGGTACTTACGGTGAGCAAACGTTTGAACAGCTACGAGTGCCTGTGGAGAAAAAAAAAGATTTAAGGGTGATCGTCCCGCCATTTTTTTTATGAGATATCTCGGCAAAGGAGCTAAGGAGTTGATGATATTGCAATTTTTACTGCCATGAAATCCAAGAATATGTTATACTTGGAGTCTCGTACAATTTGCGAAAAACCAAAACAAATTTGATTTTAGTCGAAGATTAAATTAGGATGTAAGCTCAAATACCGAGATAGATCGATTTTTTTTCGCAATGATTTAAGTAAGTTGGTACTTAAATTTCCTCTTATAAAACAGCTTAGCTTGCTTATTATAATCATCACATAATAATAATATAGGTACATAACTAGTTAAACTATTAAATAGGTATTTACACTCTTTAACTTTTTTAAATGGAAAAAGAAACATACCTACATACCATCACGCCTTTTACTTCCCTAAGGGTTAGGTAGAGATATACTAATGTACACCCACATTTCACCGGTATGTTGAGGTTCATGTAATAGATGGCGAGCCTATTGCCATTAACCGGGCACAAATCCAGACTCCGAGGTGCTACTGAGAATTTCATAAAAAAATCCAATAACACTGCTCGAAATGGAGATAAAACCCAGGACCTCCAGCGTAGCAGCCGCGCTTAGGACCACCAGACTAATGAGGCAGTCTAATGGTCCTACACAATAATAATATAGGTACAACTGTTACATATTTACACCCTTTACAATTTAATATGGAATAAGAAAAAAAAACTAAACAATAGTAATAAAAAAAAACAGCTTGATTAATAGATAAAAAAATATATTTAAAAAAGTTCTTACCGCTAGCACCAGAACCGCTGATAGAACCTTCATGGTTGAGTTTGTGGTTTAGCAACCCATACCCTGGCCTTTTATATAAAACTGGTACAATTCATGCATTAAAAAAAACAACATCTGAACAAATATTTTTACTAATATACTTACTATTTATTTGTTTAATGCAGTATGTTAATGGTGTATTGATAGTTAATATAAATAGTAATTGACATTGTGGATGAAGGGCTCATAAATAACATTACATGCATAACATTCCATCACGCCTGTACTCCCCGAAGGATTAGGCAGAGGTGTACTTATGTACACCCAGGCTTCAACGGTATGTTCAGGTCCCATGTAGGTATTAGAGGGCGAGCCTATTGCCATTAACCGGGCACAAATCTAGACTCCGATTTGCTACTGAGAATTTCATAAAAAACTCCATAACGCTTTGCTCGACTTGGGAATAGAACACAAGACCTCTAGCGTAGCAGACGCGCTACTCTGGAGGCTAACTCAGAGAATCATGCATGAGAGCAGGCGAGCTAGCTGATGGTAAGTAGTCATCGCCGCCCATGGACATCTGCAATACCAAAGGAGTTGCACATGCGTTGCCGAGCCAAGGAGAAGGGAGGGGAAGGACAAAGGAGAAAGAAGGGGACTGAGGGAGGAATTGGCCCTCCGGCGCTCCAAACTCACCGTACAAAACGCAGAAGTACATACTGCTACTTAGGTTTAAAGATATTTATTCTCAAACAAGACAAAATAGTCACTTACATGAGAACAATGTTATGATCACAACATTCAAGGTCGTTCGAATAATCACTTTTCTAACACAATTAGTAATACACTACTTACAATAACAACAATTTATAATAATTACACACAATAGTTTTGAATAACATAATGCGCCAGTTTAGATTTAAATGCGTTTAGTGAACTTTCATTTTTAATACTGATTGATCAGTGATGGTATTTAATTATAAAGTTGTGCACCTTCATAAGTAAACATTATTTTGCCGTAATTTGTTCTAATCTTGGGTAGTACGAGAAAACTAGCCCGGCGTGTGCTTCGTTGGGTGACGTGTTTTAAACACACAAAGGATAAATTAGTATGGAGTGAGCTTTTTTATTTTCCTAACTAGAATACAGGTATTGTAAACATAAAGCTACTTGACGTTGATATTCTGTGCGAGGGTAGTACCTACATCTCCGGTCATGCCGACCCATTCATGCTAGCATGTAGACATGCCAGCAGGCACTACTAATACTACAGTCCAGACAAAAGATTTGTAGTTTTATCATAGATATATATGCGAGTTTTACAATGTAGGGCAATATCTGATCAGGCCTTTTGAAGAAAGAGCCATAGCAGCTTTGAGTTTACCTGTCCTAACTGACGGCACGCATACATCAGTCATCGTGTAGCTCAACCATTATTTACATAACATAACATAACATACCATCACGCCTGTATTCCCCGAAGGGTTAGGCAGAGGTGCACTTAATGTACACCCACACTTCGCCGGTATGTTTGGGTCCCATGTAATAGGGGGCGAGCCTATTGCTATTCACCGGGCACAAATCCAGACTCCTGAATTCTCAGTAGCAGACTGAGAATTTCATAGAAAAACTCAATAACACTTTGCTCGACCTGGGGATCAAACTCAAGACCTCTAGCGTAGCAGTCGCGATTGGGACCACTAGACCAACGAGGCAGTCCCAAGCCCGGTTGCTACGCTACAAGTCTTGTGTTCGATAACTAGGTCGAGCAGTGTTATAGGGTTTTTCGCCTGTTATAGGGTGCTCGGTTAACGGGAATAGCATAAGTATAATCGGCCTACAATGTCCCCACTGCTGGGACACAGGCCTCCTCTCGGTGAGAGGGAGTGGGCCGTAATCCACCACGCGGGCCCAGTGCGGGTTGGCAGAACTAGTGGCTCAGCTAGTAAGACTTTTTGTACCCAATGTCTCCAACAACACACTACGACCGCGGAACCACAAGTTATTAGCTGTGCTTGAATCCCGTTCAGTTGCGCACGCTAACTCTCCACTAGTTCGGGCACTTTCTCTACTCAATGCTCTTCTGACATCATCTACGGGGTGTGACCTGTTTGTAATGAGATGGATTGATGTGTGTAGAGAATGTTTGAAGTTTTGTGAGAAGATGGACATGAGGTGAAATATTATTATATTGTATTTTTTTTGTTTGTTAATCCTTTTTTTTCCATTTTAATCTCTTGTTTATGCTTGAACTTTTATTTTTTTTTATTTTGTGTATTCTTTTTTTGTTTCTTTTGCCTACTCTAAACGCTGCAACGTATTGGTAATTAAACTGTAAAGTTGTCTGTGTATGCTTGTAAATAAATAAATAATGTCTTCCAATTTTTGGTTCTTGGACATGCTGGTTTCCTCACGATGTTTTCTTTTACCGTTTTGGGAGCAGTGGTAATGAAATGATTGACACTAAGTAAAGCGCCTGTCCGGGTACGAACCTATGGCCTACAAACTCTTCAGTCGCGGCCGTTATCGATGAGCCACCACCGCTCATCAACTGCAATAGGCTCGCCCCCCATGGGACCTAAGCATACTGTGGTATAAAAAGATATGAATTTTCTAATTAAAGAAATGTTCTTAGTGAAAGAAAAATTCGATCTCAGGCAGGGTTTGAACCTGCGTCTCTCTGGTTAAGTGCACCAGACGCTTTGCTTTGCCCAATTAAGCTACCGAGACCACTGCCTGTGATGTCGAATTCCACATTTTACGTCTTCAGGCGACGTCAGTACCATCAATTGAAGACATTCGAAGATAAATATTACTATAACTATACTATTACTAAGTACTATACTTACTATAACTATTAACTAGACTAGACTGCCTCGTTAGTCTAGTGGTCCCAATCGCGACTGCTACGCTAGAGGTCTTGGGTTCGATCCCCAGGTCGAGCAAAGTGTTATTGGGTTTTTCTATGAAATTCTCAGTAGCAGCTCGGAGTCTGGATTTGTGCCCGGTGAATGGCAATAGGCTCGCCCCCTAATTACATGGGACCTAAACATACCGGCGAACTGTGGGTGTACATTAGTACACCTCTGCCTAACCCTTCGGGGAATACAGGCGTGATGGTATGTAATGTATGTAACTATTAACTATTAGCTGTAAAGGCAGTCGTGTTGGTTGAAAGACATAGTAATGTCTTCAATTGATGGTGCTGACATCCAGTGCCTGATTTAGAGTTCTGACCGCCCTAGGCTAACTATGAATATGCGCCCCACAATGTTTCCTGTCCTGCATTTTCATTCACTTACAGGTCCAACCAATAAAATTACAAGTACAGAAGAGAGCTTACGTAACCTAACATATTTGAATCAAACTGTCAGTGAGTAGGTAAACGAAAGACGAAAGTAACCAAATAATATCAACATAATTATTTTTTTACAATCTATTTATTTTGTCCTAAAAATATATTTTTTTGAAAAAGATGTTAAAAATTCTTACGACAATTGTTTTACTTTGAGAATTGAGAATCCCTACTAATATTATAAATTCAAAAGTAACTCTGTCTGTCTGTCTGTTACGCTTTACGCCTCAACCACTCAACCGATTTTGATAAAATTTGGTACTGGGATAGACTAAACCTTGAGAAAGGACATAGGCTACCTTTTATTCCAAAAAATAGTTTTGAAGGGGTTGAAATAGGGGGTGAAAGTTTGTATGGGAGTTTTTCAAGATAAAACCATGAAACTTTGTATTAAGGCACTTGATAAGAAATAAATAAATATTTGTTCTAGCGTTTTTGGAATTTCGACCTGTGTGGGGATGAAATAGGGGATGAAAGTTCGGTTAGAAGTCCAAACAAAGTCACGCTTTCCAGTTTAACCCTAGAACCGATTTTGAAAAAAAAGTGTTGAAATAAGGGACGAAATTTTTTATGGGAGTGTGTCATTGTTGAAGATTAAACGATGAAACTTTGAATTAAGGCACTTGATAAGAAGTTAAAATTTGATCCATCGTTTTTAATATTTCGACCTGTGTGGGGATGAAATAGGGGATGAAAGTTCATATGGAAGTCCAAACAAATTTACGCTTTGAAGCCCAACCTAGGAACAGATTTTGATGAAATTTGGTACAAAAATAGATTAACCTTGGGAAAGGATATAAGCTACTTAGGATGAAAAATTTTATGGGAGGTCATTGTTAAAGATAAACGCTGAAACGTTGTGTTTAGGCACTCGATAAGAAATAAATAAATATTGGATATGGGTTTTTTGAAATTTTAGACTGTGTGGGGATGAAATAGGGGATGAAAGTCCGTTTGAATTTTGACGAAATTTGGTACAAAAATAGACTAGACCTTGGGAAAGGATATAAGCTGCGTTTATATTTCGGTAAAAAATAATGTTGGGCAAATTTTGTGGTCTACCCAAGCAAAGAAGCGGACGGAAAGCCAGAATTGGAAAAAACTAAATAATCAAAAACGTGTTGTCCACGCGGGCGAAGCTGCGGGTGGAAAGCTAATATCATAAAAAAATCCTTTTCCTTGCTTTTTCGAAATCGTCGAATCTTTCCACATTATTGTCAAAATTAACATGTTGTAAAAAAAACATTCTCAATAAATAATAGAGCAAGTGCCTCAAGTTTCTGCTGGCGAAGAGTTTAGCCTAAGTAATTTTGACACTTTTTAATGTAGAGAATGATTTTTCACCGCTGCAATTTATAACGCTCATTGTTAAAAAAACTCTTAATAGGTAGTATTTCTACAAAAAAAGAACCAATGTTTAGGCTTTTTAATAATTGCAGCAAACTTTTAGGGGTTATTTTTTTAGATTATTTATTAGATCCTTCAAATTCGGCCTGTCCCGCTTTTTCTTCGTCAAAATGGAATTTTGGTTCGCGCGCGTTTGGTTTAGCCGGGTCGGGGGCGCGGGGCGGGCAACGCGCGGCGCGATTAGTGTAAGAGCGCACGCAGGAATTTTATTTTAACGCACGTAAACCCGTCAAGCGACATGTTGTAGACACAATGCAAAATCTGTTGTTTTGCCCTCATGAGGCCACTAGGTAGGTGCGTCAGTGTATTTTTCCAAAATTACACAATAATATTATGTAAGTAAGTGTCAGCTCAGTGACTCGCCCACCGCCCCCTTGGTCCTTGCGACCTAGGCTTAGGCCTAGTCTTAGTGCCTTAGGCCTTATTAGCCTGAGGGTAAATCAGGCCCTGCTGACATCGCCTGAAGACGTAAAATGTGGAAGAGAAATTCGACATCACAGGCAGTGGTCTCGGTAGCTTAGTTTGCAAACTACTGGTGTACTTAACCAGAGAGACGCAAGTTCAAAGCCTGCCTGAGATCGATTTTTTCTTTCACTAAGAAATTTTCTTTAAGTTATTTTAGTGAAGGAAAAATACGACCGCGGGCAGGATTTCGAGGATCGTATTTTTCCTTCACTAAAATAACTTAATAATCTTTGCATGGAAAATGCCTAAAAAATTCAAAAAGATAAATTTTCTTTAATTAGAAAATTCATATCTTTGTGAACATTTCGCAATATTTAATGCTAAAAACTAATAAAAAAATAATCATACTGGGGTATACTCTTCTGCCGAACCCCTCGGGGAATACAACATGCCTGATGATATGTTATGTAAGTGATGAGTCACTTAATTGCAGTCATTAACCGTTTATATTATTAATACAGGTATTACCTTCAATGTTATAAAAATATTAATTGCATCTGTTTCAATAATCTGTTATCAATAATACTTAATATGCAGATAATTGTGTTGACAGTGGAAAATAAGGGTCAGTTCACACCAAGACGAGACGCTGCGTGCTTTTTTTAAGATAATGATACAAAATACAACTTTATTTACGAGTACTAAACAAAAAGATTCATATTTTATTGAGATGTGTAGATTTTTGTATTTTTTTGGCATTTATAACAACACCTAATATTATAATTTTAATTGAAACTAGATCGAACAATAGGATACCCACATTTTTTTTTACCGATATTCAATCATTTCCAAATTTATTTTCGACTGAAGTTCGACAGACTTAAGTGCAAAATTACGTCACATTTACGGTTGAACGGTGATAATGCCCTTCAATTTTTTGAAAAATGTCGATTTTGACATTGCCATTCGACGTACGTAGCACGATATTCCCATCATGTTTTAAAACGGGCAAAGATTTCTAGCTGATTCCCTATAACTGCCGGACTTCGCTCGAAATGTCTGTCCGTAGACAGACATTTCGAGTCGACGTCGAGTCGTGCGACATCGACGACGCGCGATGTCGCACGACATGTCAAGCGAAATCGCCCGGCTTCGCTTGACATGTCGCCGACACAATGTCATGGGACATTTGTCTCCTAGTGTACCTATCCCTGGCTTAAGTCTCGCGGGGCGCATCGTGAAGTCACTGGTACCGCGAACCTAAACGATATAACATCTAAAACTTTGGCCGCATCGTCGCGTCGCGTCTGTGTGAACCAACCCTAATATATTCTGTCTCTTTCTTTCTTCGAATCGATGCAAGGTTAAGTTGTGCTTACCACGGTCTGTGGACGGGTGACCTTTCTTTTTCTAAATATCGCGACCCCTTCGTGTATCGGAGGACACATAAAAGCCGTCCCGGGCGAAGTCAAGATCATTTATTCAATAAATACTACTAAACTGTAGTATTGTTATAAAAGTGCAGTGCTAGCCTTGTGATGTGACCATAGGACTGCCATGTCAAAGGTCCCGAGTTCGAATCCAAGGCCTCTGTTTTTTCGAAGTCATGTGCGTAAACGGGTCCCTCTCGTACTGAGAGGAGACCCGTGCCCAGCAGTGGGACAATGTAATGGGTTGATGATGATGATGTGCGTATTAATACTTAATTATCATGCGCTTAAACGGCGAAGGAAAACATCGTAAGGAAACCTGCATGCAAACCGCAAAATGCCCTTCGCCACCTCATAAATGTTTTAGCCGGGAAGAAGAAGCGGCGCAACAAACTCCCCACTAACATTTCACACATTTCTGTGGCAGATAAGAATAAAAATTTTGTATGAAATAAAACTATAAAATAATTGTATATTATTTAATTCAATTTAATAATTAATATTGGAAGTTAATACGTAAGTACAATCGGAAATATTAGTTGTTGAATAATTTTTGATTCTTTATTCTTAACATAGAATAAAGTATTACCTAACTAGAAGCCGCGTTAACCCATTTTAGCATATTGCGTGTGTCAAAAAAATGAGCTTACCCCGCGTTTTCACTGAAAACAAAACATGTTCCAAACATCTATCTAACTAAGTTATTTTAGTGAAGGAAAAATACGACCGCGGGCAAGATTCGAACCTGCGTCTTCTGGTTAAGTACACCAGACGCTATGACCGCTAAGCCACCGCGACTCCCACCCGCCATGTCGAAATCTGCCTTCACATTTTTAATTTACGTCTTTGAGGCGACGTCAGTGATGACGACGGCGATGTGAAGGCAAATTTTTCCTTCACTAAAATAACTTAGTAATCTTTGCATGAAAAATGACTAAAAAATACAAAAAGATATCTATCTAACTCTCAAACTCTGTGATATGTAGCTGTTTGCAACATGTTTTGTCATCAGTGGGAACGCAGGGTTATTAGACATGACATTTGATCCCATCCTGTTTCTTTTTAAGCCCAATAGCATTTTTACAGGTAGCAATGGAACAAGACGGCATTATTAAATTAGATGTGACCACTGTAAAACACGTTAATATGACGATCACTGAGACTAATCGCCAAAATGTGAAATGTTTTTGTGGCTTTACTAACCCCTCGTTCCCACTGACGACGAAACATGTTGCAAACAGCTACCTATCCCACTCTCTTTGAGAGTTAGATAGTCAAATAGATGTTTGCAACATGTTTTGTCGTCAATGGACACGCGGGGTAAGAAGCAAATTTTTTTGACACATGTTAGATAGATGTTTGCGACATGTTTTGTCTTCAGTGAAAATGCGGGGTAAGCTCATTTTTTTTGACACATGTTAGATAGATGTTTGCAACATGTTTTGTCGTCAGTGGGAACGCGGTCTTAAATTCGTATATGCGGCTTCTAGGTTATATATATTCTAAGCCTCTTAATAATAATAGTGGTCAAACGCTAAGCTTACATAGTAAATCAGGCAGTGATTCAGAATATTGCATACATTTAGACTTAAACATGATTTAACAGTTAACTAGCTATTTCGATATTGAATGGCGAATCCAATCCAGCCCGACAATTTTTTCGTAAATTTTAGGCAATTTTAAGGTCTATTATACAACGTTAGTTTCTGTTTACCGGAAAGTCAGTCAGTGTTCAGAATCAGTAACAGAGTCCATTGCAATGGTTTTTAGACTATATAAATATTTTTTTTATTGCTAAAATCGGCGCAAGAAACTCCGAATGGGGAGGTCAATAACTTGAAGCTGCGGTAGCCTAATAGCTAGGGCGTCGGACTTGCGATCATGTGGTTGCCAATTCGAAACCCAACCAGTGCAATACCGATGTGAACCCACTCGTAACACAAGCATTTAGCTTAACACGGGGGGTTAACAAAATTACTAGTAATGTGTGATCCACATAGCTAGTGAGTTTTTTTTTTTTTATATTGATAATTCTTTTAAGCAAAAATTGAGAATTGTACAGTGAATGTCGCGATTACTTCTATGAACCAAGAGACATAATTTCTGTAAAATCAAGAAGCGATTGAACGTATTCGCCGATCAACTGAGACAGCCAGTGTCACTGGAAAATCAACCTTACAAACACTTATTTACTAAACTTATACATTAATACATAGTGATTATTTATACCCAAAAAACTTAGTGCTATTCGACTTAAAAAACTAAGTTTTTTTTAATTCATCTGTTGTTATTTGATTATATAAAATTTTCACACTCCGTACAGTTTTTCAAAAGAAGCTTGTCTGAAGTTGTCTGCAAGTGGTTTAGAAGTGGTAAAATTTAATAGAAAGAGTCGGTGTAAAGGCAATTGGGGTCACATATTTCGCTTGTGATTATTTTCTTTACTAATTTCAATATGTATGTATAAAAACACTACATACTTTGTCCATTATGAGAACTGTTTTTTGACAGATGGAACTAGTGATTGCAGGAACGTAACAATGCGATTATCGACCCGATTATTGACACTTTGATTACTGTCTAGTAGTGATTATCGATTGTTAGGTTATCGAATTGAAAATGGTGCAACGACGACCAATAATAAATAAATATGTATAATATTCATCTGATTGTATAAATTTTTGTATAATATTCATTTTCCATACATTTATTTTCAAAAAGATTGTTTAATTTATATTTTATTGATATTAGAGTGGATGACATTTTCCGATACTGATTTAATGTCATTGTTCAAAATGATTGCAGCGAATACATTCGATTGCATCACTAGACACGGTAGAATGTGGTAGAATGTAACTAAATTTAATACGCTTAACAATAATCATTAATTTTTTGGATAATCCGTTACATTGATGGTATTATAATGTCTGCAAGGAATCATAATTAAGATAATTGAATAACATAAGGTAGATAATACATTTATTTTGTTACGCATTTCAAACTTAACTTTTACGTAATCTGGAACACCTACGCTCTAAGGTAGTCAAAGGCACCTGTCAAAAAACAGTTCACATAATGGACAAAGTATAATTACGCTATTGTACCAAAACAATTAACTTCAGATGATCAGAGTTATTTTGACCAAACTGTAGTATCGTTTGTTGTCTGCTAAACAAAGTTAGTGCACATAAAAAAAGAAATGAATTTAAGTAATTGTATAAAGCATCTAAAAAACTGCGTAACAATTTGGCAAAATCCTTAACGTTAAGCAAAACTTTTAGTACTTGGTTGTGAATACATTATATTTGATGTCGCAAGTCTGCCATCAACCTAGAATATGTTATCCTGCGTTTCCACTGACAATAAAACATGTTGCAAACATCTATCTAATTCCTCTCCCTCTCTATCGATCAAACTCACGCTTTGAGAGTTAGATTAAGATAGATGTTTGCAACATGTTTTGTCGCTCTTTGAGAGTTACTCCTCGTGACCACTGACGACAAAACATGTTGCAAACATCTATCTAATTCCTCTCTCTCTCTATCTATCAAACTCACGCTTTGAGAGTTAGATTAAGATAGATGTTTGCAACATTTTTTGTCACTCTTTGAGAGTTACTCCTCGTGCCCACTGTCGACAAAACATGTTGCAAACATCTATCTAATCCCTCTCTCTCTCTATCTCACTCTTTGAGAGTAAGATAGAGTAAGATAGATGTTTGCAACATGTTTTTTCGTCAGTAGAAACGCGGAGTAACTCTCAAAGAGTGAGTGGGATAAGTAGCTGTATGCAACATGTTTTGTTGACAGTGGGAACGCGAGGTTATAGACGAACAATTTGTCAAAAACGAGACGACCCGCCTTAAATTATAATGCGAAATTCTTTACTGTTTTTAAGGCTTAAATGAAACTTAATCGCAGCTCTAGGATTGAACCTACTTCCATTCACTTTCAAATCAGTGAACGGTTGAAAATGAATGAATGGTTTAATTATGTACAAAGATCGTTTTAGTTTCATTTAAACCCAGGGGAGTGAAATGGGTAATTTTGGTTACAATATGATTCGCGGTAACGATGGGCGGTTATGACTAAAACTAATTGACTAACGAATAAGTCGATTGTTCAATAATAATCGATAAAGATATGAATTCTCTAGCAGTGTCTGTAACTTAGTTGGTAAAGCGTCCGGTGTACTAAGCCAGAGGGACGCAGGTTCGAACCCTGTCTATGGCCGGATTATTCCGCTAAAATTGATATATTTAAAGATATTAATAAAATACTACTTAATTAATTCGCTCAGTAATTCACCATTATTTGGAAAAATGCAAGTAAAATGGATACAATAGCAGAAAATCCATTTTATTACATCATTTTCTTGAAGGCATATAAAAAACATTATACTTAAAACTACATTTGTGTATATAAAAAGGCAAAAATCTTATTAAACACACCATATAAAATGTATAATATATAGGTTAAAAAAGTGATTATAATAATAAGCATGCGTTTATTAAATTTATTATTAAATATAATGAACAGTTTATAAAGGCAAATTATTAATCTATTACATTATTGTTTAAAATTCTTAATCAGAAATGTCGTCAAATAATTAATTTATTACTAAAATGAAGACGTTAAATTTTTGAGATGACCAATTAAAATACTATGGAATCAATTTCTTTATTATTATTCCTTTACATTCTTTAGTGTATATTTAAAACATAAAAACTATTAATATTACAATTATAAATTAATAATCTTCATTTTAAATTTTGCAATATGGAAATTAATAAAATTTATGTTATTTTTACTTTTAATTTATATCGCCGGTATTTTAAGATACCATGTAATAGGGGGCGAACCTATTCCCATTAACCGGGCACAAACCCAAACTGAGCTGCCACTACGACTCTCATCGACCTGGGAAGCGAAGCGACCGTCGCCTTAACTAATAAATATAAAAATAAAAATAATACAATATTATTGTAGGATGATTTCATCGAAAACGTTATAGCCGTTATATAAATATTGCTCAGTGATTAAAAAGTATTGCTGATTATAATTTCACTTTTCAATATTTATATATATATCTCGTTGACAAACGACATTACTCTTTTAATATTTACGTAGATTATTTTTTTGTAGAAGGATATTCATTATATTATCTGGGTTGTCCACGAGTCAAAATGGTTCTGTATTGATTACATTATCTTGAAATACTAGCATACGATTCTTTGAGCATCTTTGAGCTCGTGTAACTTTTTAACCGTTAATTACTTTAGTGTGTTTTCACTACCTTGTGTAATTTGACAGAAAAAGTGTCCTGGCGTCAGGGGTACGGCGATACGTTTATACTCTGGCGTGCAAAAGGTTAAGTAGTTTATTAGTTATCATTGTTAATATTTTTTGATGATGTGTATTCTTACACATAGGTTAAATATATTTTAGGTTGACAGATGTTGAGAACCTTCTTTTAATTTTAGTCCCGACTTAAGGCTAAATATGACATTAACCTCCAATGTTCTCACATCCTGTTATCGCCATAATGTACCAGTGAATAATGTTAAATGTTTATTTTAAAAGAGTGTCCATGGAGTTTCTTGCCGGATTCTTCTCCATAGGATCAAATTTTTGGAACCGTGCAACTAGAGTCAATAACGTTTCATAAACGCTTGAAAAAGCTTATTTGAAATAAAAACACTAGATTGATTTGATTTGTATGGAGCGCAGAGCGGGGACTATTTTCTACAAGGTCATTTTTAGTATATGCGAAACACGAAACACGTGTCTAGTATTTTTAGGTAAAGAATCTATATACAAAATGTCAAAATTGTATCTTGAAAAATTTCAAAGTTATAAGCTTGATATGTTATCTGGCTGGCTGTCGTATCAATCTGTAGCATCGACTTCGGGCGACTGAAGGGGTTGTTGTACCACCCGCCCTGCTGTGCGCCCGCGCCTAGTGCCGCTATGACCGGCAGTGACTTGTTTTGTGCTCGTATAATTGGGGATAGGTACTTGGTATAGGTACTTAAAATTTTTTGGAAAAAATATAACATGCTGTAAAAAATATTAGAATCGATTCAGTTACTTATTCTGAACAAACTATATTCTGTTAATGTAGTGAAGGTAAAATACGACCGCGGGCAAGATTCGAACCTGCGTCTTCTGGTTAAGTACACCAGACGCTATGCCCGCTAAGCCACCGCGACTCCCACCCGCCATGTCGAAATTTTGCCTTCACATTTTTAATTTACGTCTTTGAGGCGACGTTGGTGACATCTGTTAAAAATGTGCGTCTCGTTGAAAATAACTTAATAATCTTTGCATGGAAAATGCCTAAAAAAAAACTATATTCTGGTTTTGCATATACTAAAAATAATGTTGTATATTCTTAAGATCCACGTATAAACAGTTCAATATTCCCAGTTTAGCTACCGAGCTCGGTGTACTTTAAGATGTCTGAGCGCACAGCGAGCGGCCGTGCCCTTAGCAATACGATAGTTCCTACCAACACCCTTAAACGTTCCTCGACCGAAGACTTCAACGCAAACGCGGACACGACGGCCATCAGCTAGGCGCTCCGGTTTACTGAAAAAAAAAAGAATTTACTGCTTATTTCGGTTATTTGCTTATACTAGAAGCGACGGTAACCTAATGGCTGGGGCGTCGGACTTGCGATCATGTGGTTGCCGGTTCGAAACTCATCCATTGCACTACCAACGTGAACCCACTCGTAACACAAGCATTATAAATAATATAAATAATAAATAAAAACTTTATTAACAATAATGGAGAAGACAAACCTTTCATACAAATCCCAATTATTTGTGTCTAGGAACTTAAAACATGTCACTTATAAATCAAGGGTAAGAATAAATATTATGATTATGAGTTTGTTTGAGCTTGATTCGCACTGGCCTCCGTACTAGTTAATACTGTATCACGGTAGGTCAGTCTTCCTCTTTCACAAACACTCAAAGACTTGCCACAAAATTTTACATACCTAATAATAAAGATTTAACAGTAACAGTGATTAGCCGTGAAGAATGACACTAAATTACTATTTAACTGAATATTAAATGATGACGGTAGAACAACAACTCGTCAAGTATATGCAAAATTTACAGAGACATTATAGTTGTTGATGTTAGGGCAGTAGATCGAAAGATGTAAGCTTTGTTTATTGCTATTATTTTTTTTTTGTTTTACATGAAATAAAAAAATAAAAATTATGTTATCTAACTATAAAAAACAAAATATTAGAAAATTAATAGTAGTCCAAGTTGTTTATGGTGGTAGTGAAGCTATAATGTATGTGTACCTGAATTTAATGTAAAATAAATAAATAAAAATAAAAATATGATGTGTGTGTAAACTTTGTATGTAATGAGAATATGAAAGTGTTTTGAATGTATATTTATGATATGGTTATTAATAACTTTTCAGTATCATTATAGTCCATTTCAATTAGATATTTGTCTAGATTTTTTTTGCAAACGAATAGAGTCGAATTGCGTAAGTTGATGATCCTAGATAACTGGTTGTATAAGTGAGGTCCGAGATGATCAAAAAATTTATTAGAAAATGCCGTATTTGTTTTAGGAATAGAGTAAACTAGATCTTTTCTTCGCCTTGTTGTGAAGTCAGGTAACTTTGAGTGCTGGAACAATATGACACTCTTCACGAAAATTTGTCTTACTGTGAGCAGGGATAGATTCTTATATAATAAATGTGTCGGGTATCTATATTTTCTGAAACTCATTACTTTTAGTATCGCTCGCTGAGCTCTCTCAAGACTTATCATTGAGGTTTTTGCTGCGCCACCCCAAACAGTAATACAATACGATAGTATAGTTTGGCATAAAGAAAAATAAATTGTTTGTAGTAGTTTAGGGTTGCATACATGCCGAAGGTTTTTAAATACATGAATTAATCTTCTAGTACGAGTTGTCAAAGAGCCTATATGTTCGTTCCAGTTGAGGTTCTGGTCTACTATCAAGCCCAGATATTTCATAGATGACTGTTTTGTAAGACTGTAGCATGAACAAATTGTGGTATTCTCGCAAGTGTGTAATTTTATTTGCAAGTCATTTGTCGGTTGCGAGATGTTCTTAATGCTAAATGTTAAGTATTTAGTTTTCTGAGCATTCAAAGTAAGAAGGTTGCGATCGAGCCAGGATATGACCAAAGCAAGTCCCTCATTAGCCAAACGGTATACTCCATGTGTTTCCATGAAACAAAAGGACTGTATCATCCGCAAAAGAGACAATTTGCCCCTGTTTCAGATTGATATTACACAAGTCATTAATATATGCCAGAAATAATGTGGGGCCTAAAATACTTCCTTGAGGCACGCCAAACTGGACATTTTCTTGTTGACTTGTGTAGCCATTCATACTTACTCGTTGGGTTCTGTTAGATAAATAATCTTTAACAAGATCGAAAGCAGTACCGCGGATACCCAAGTTCTCTAGCTTATTGAGGAGTATGGGAACAGAAACTGTGTCGAACGCCTTTGCCAAGTCAAGGAAAATGCCCAGGATCTTATCCCCTCTATCCATGCCTTTGACAGAAAATGATATGAACTTATGTATGGCATGAGCAGTTGATTTCTTATCTCTGAATCCAAACTGGTATTCTGAAAATAGACGATTACACTCAAAGAATGTTTTAAATCTCTTGTTTAAAATCCGTTCAATTACCTTAGAGAGCGATGGCAATAAGGAGATTGGTCTATAATTCGAGACACAGCCTCTGTCCCCAGACTTGTATACAGGAATGATAACAGACTGCTTTAATGGACTGGGAAAGACGCCTTTATCGAAACAAAGATTACAAATCCTAGTTATCGGTATCGCAAGAGTATCGGCAGCCAATTTTAGTAAAGTAGAGGGAATTTCATCCCATCCGCTAGAATTTGTAGATTTTAAGTTCATAATGGTACTTTTAACTTCGCTTTCATCAGTAGGTAAAAGAACGAAAGACTTTAGTGAGCAATTTGTTGAGTGTGATTTTCTAGTAAATTCAGTTTCATCTACTTGTGTCCTTGCTACAATGCTCAAAGCTAGTTGTCTACCCACGTTAGCAAAATAATGATTAATGTAATTTAGAGACTCCTGTGGATTCACTTTTGTTTGCAAAAGCTCATCGAAATTCCTAGAACATTTATTATATTGACAAATCTCCTTTATTATAGACCATTGTTTCTTAATATTCTTATTATGGCTATTTAATTGTGATCTATAGTATTGGTTTTTTAGGTTTTTTAATAACTTATTACATGTATTGCGATATCTTTTATAGGTTATTTGCAGGATTAGATTATTTGGATTCTTACGAAGTTTCTGATGCAAGCGGTCCCTATTCTTCATACAACGGCAAAGTCCTGGGGTTATCCAGGGTTTAATATTCCGCTTTCTATGAGAAAGCTTGTAAGTGAATGTATATTTCTTAATACAATCATTTAAGGTGGTTAGGAAAATATTAGTTATTTCATTCGGGTCATCCACAGCTAATATTTTGGCCCAATTTGTAAGTTTTAAAAATTATGCTTAGTACGAGGGGTTAACAAGATTACTAGTAACGTGCAACACACATTGCTTTTTAGAAAAAAACTTATTATATTATTACCATCAAATAATGCGAAATGTTCACAAAGATATGAATTTTCTAGTGGAAGCAAAGTTCGGCCTCAGGCAGGGCTTGAACCTGCGTGCAGGGTTAAGTATACCAGACGCTTTACCAACGAAGCTACCGAGACCACTGCCTGTGATGTCGAATTTCTCTTCTTCATTTTTACGCAGTAAAATATGGTAAGGAAACATCATTCGACATTGAACTACCTGCAAAGGAAGTCGCGTTGGTTGAAAGAAAAGTAATATTTTCAATAGATGTTGCTGACGTCACCTGAAGACGTAAAATGTGAAAATTCGACATCACAGGCAGTGGTCTCGGTAGCTTAGTAAAGTTGGTAAAGCGTCTGGTGTACTTAGCCAGATTTTTGATCTCGGAAACTACAGGTCCGATTTGAAAAAATATTTCAGTGTTATATATAGATAGTCCATTTATCGAGGAAGTTTGTAGGCCATATAACATTACGCTACGACCAATAGGAGCGGTGCATAAATGAAAACTGTTGCAAAAACGGAATAATTATTCCTTTTCAATGCAGAAAAGCCGAGAAACTACGAGGGCGAAGCCTTGGGCGGAAAGCTAGTTTATTTATATCTTATTATTTCCTTACATACATACATACACTCACGCCTTTTTCCCATAGGCATAGGCAGCAACTACCGAACGCCATCTGCTACGATTCTTGCATACTTCTTTTGCTTCGTCCACATTCATAGATCTTATCATACACATGCGCCGGTTGCGGGTACTACGCACCTGACTTTTCTGAAGGATCTCACCAATAATGTCGGTGTATGTCTTTCTAGGGCGTCCCCTCCCGGCGACTCCACTGACATAAGCTTAAAAATTCCTTTCGTTAACCGACTTTCATCCATTCTCTCGATGTCCAAACCATCTCAGCACTTACATGATCGAATGGGCGCGGAGCAAGCGATCAGCGAGGTGCGCCAGCAAAAATGCCAAACCAAATTAGGTACTTTGGTCCCTCCGTGGTAGATTATAATCTTTTAGATATATTTGTCTTGTTTTTATGTTGAATTGTCTTGTGTGGATTGTGTGTTGTGAATATAATTACTTTCTTTCTTTCTTACACTCACACTTTCCTTACACTGTGTGGTATACTCACCCAAACTTAGCGGTATCAGGTTCAGCTTCCAACAGTTCTCTGACGGGTGACTTTGGAGCGGCAGCACTGAACGCTTCCAGTTCAGCACCCATCAGATTCACGTACGACTTCCATACGGCTCCTAGCGACATGCCTGTAAAATAGGGTCTTTTTTACCATACCCTATGGACGCTTGCAACACCAGGGGTATCACTCGCGCGTTGCCGAACTTCGAAAAGGCAGGGGAAGGAGAAAAGGAGAAGGAAAGCGGCGTTAAGCGGCGGTAGCCTAATTGCTAGGGCGTCGGACTTGCGATCATGTGGTTGCCGGTTCGAACCCCACCCATTGCACTACCGACGTGAACCCACTCGTAACACAAGCATTTAGCTTAGCATGAGGGGTTAAAAAGAATACTAGTAGTGTGTGTGTAACCCACAATGCTAGTAAGCTATATTAAAAAAAAAAAAAAAAACTTGTTAACCCCTCGTACTAAGCTAAATGATGCTTGTGTTACGAGTGGGGTCACGTCGGTAGTGCAATGGGTGGGGTTCGAACCGGCAACCACATGATCGCAAGTCCGACGCCCTAGCCATTAGGCTACCGCCGCTTCATGATTCATTCAGATTACTACTAATGTGAAACCCACATTGCTAGTAAGCTTTTTTTAAAAAATAAGAAGAGGATTTTGGTAGGATTGGTAGGGCCTCCGGCGCACCACACTCACCGTACGAAACGCAACAGTAACATACTGCTACTTGACGTCGATATTCTGTGGGAGGGTAGTACATGGCAGCGAGACACTACTCATCATCATCATCAACCCATAACATTGTCCCACTGCTGGGCACGGGTCTCCTCTCAGTACGAGAGGGATTAGGCTATAGTCCACCACGCTAGCCTACTGCGGGTTGGCAGACTTCACATGCCGTCAAGAAAATCTCTCAGGCATGCAGGTTTCTTACTACTATATAAATATAGTATTTTTAAACGTATTGATATAGTCTGTGAAAGTGTGTGTGAAAGTGCAGTGATAGCCTAGTGATTTGACCATTGGACTGCCAAGTCAAAGGTCTCGAGTTCGAATCCAAGGCACGCACCTCTGACTTTTCGAAGTAAGTGCGTATTAATAATTAATTATCACGCGCTTTAACGGTGAAGGAAAACATTGTGAGGAAACCTGCATGCCTGAGAGATTTTCTTGACGGCATGTGAAGTCTGCCAACCCGCAGTAGGCTAGCGTGGTGGACTATAGCCTAATTCCTGTACTGAGAGGAGACCCGTGCCCAGCAGTGGGACAATGTAATGGGTTGATGACGATGACGATATAGTATGTCTACCATCATCGTGATCATACCTTTGACTCATCGCCGAAGAGTTAGACTGAGGTGACTGAGGCAGATCAAGGTATACAAAAAATGTCAAATTTCTCCAAATGATTTTAAACCTTAAATTGTTGAAGATAAAATTCAAAATCAACTGAAAGCAAAGTGACATTTTGTGGTAATTTGATGTGTGTGCCACCGTACACCCACATTTTGCTGGTATGTTGAATTCCCAAGTAGTAGTCCCAAATCCGAACTCCGAACTGCTTCCGGTCCCGTCATACGAACCGAGATCTTTATCATTAGTCAGAAGTATCTTTTTGTATTTTTTAGGCATTTGCCATGCAAAGATTTTGTTAAAGTAAATTGTACGATTACCCACTTATAAAAATTTCAACACAATCTGTGCTTTTCTGGGCTTAAAATTGTTATAGTTGTAAGTACTTATAAGTTGCTTTGTTTCTCGATAAGTGATTTTGTACATCTTAGAGAAATAAATAATAATTTAAACCGTAAGATTATAAAGTTATTTAAGTAAAGGAAAAATACGACCGCGGGACGTCACCACAAAGACGTAAATTAAAAATGTGAAGGCAAATTTCGACTAGGCGGGTGGGAGTCGCGGTGGCTTAGCGGTCATAGCGTCTGTTGTACTTAACCAGAAGACGCAGATTCGAATCCTGCCCGCGGTCGTATTTTTCCTTTACTTAAATAAATTAGAAGTCCAAAATGACCGTCAGCCAATATATCACTGACATGTCGCGAAAGTCTGATGGCAGTCACTTTTTTTTATGGAATATCGACGTCAAGTAGCAGTATGCATACTTACTACCTACTGTTGCGTTTTGTACGGTGAGTGTGGAGCGCCGGAGGCCCAATTCCTCCCTCAGTCCCATTCCTTCTCCTTTCTCCTTCCCTTCCTTTCTCCTTAAATAGGCTCGGCAACACAACTGCAACCCCTTTGGTAATACCTCGGCAACCCGAGTACTCTCCGAGAGGCCGTAGGCAACATTGATCGCTTTTCGGCCTTTCTCGAGGAGTTGGGGTGGTTTGATTAAAAACCCAACATCGTCCCACCCACACGCAAAATACGCGCTTACTCGTGGAGTTCCGGAAAAAAAGCCCGTTATTTATACCAATACCAAATACTAACCCCTTTGGTTTTGCAGATGTCCATGGGCGGCGATGACTACTTACCATCAGGTAGCCCGCCTGCTCGTTTACCGAGTTATCCTATAAAAAAATCATTTTTTTTTTATGCGATAACTCTGCAAACGTGCAGGCGAGCTACCTGATGGTAAGTAGTCATCGCCGCCCATGTACATCTGCAAAACAAAAGGAGTTGCAGATGCGTTGCCGAGCCTTTTTAGGGAAAGGGAGGGGAAGGAGAAAAGGAGAAAAGGAGAAGGAAGGGGATTGGGGGAGGAACTGGGCCGCCTTGAATTATCCGATGATGATGAAACATTTGTAATCTTACCTGAATCTAGGAATATAGCTCCGGCCACTGACTCGAACAAGTCTCCCAATGCCTTGGGTACTTCCACGTCCTCTGCCTGTTCCATCTCGTCCTCTTGTATCAAGTAGTGCTATATAGGCATAATATAAAACTCAATCTCATTTAATGCGTTCATGTGAACAAAATAAGGTAAAGTTTCGTATATCTAATTAAACATACTATCACGCCTGTAGTCCCCGAAGGGTTAGGCAAAGGTGTACTAATGTACACCCACACTTCGCCGGTAGGTTTAGGTCCCATGTAATAGGGGGCGAGCCTATTGTCATTAAGCGGTCACAAATCCAAGCTCCGAGCTGCTACAGAGAATTTCATAGAAAAACTAAATCAATAACAGTGCTCGACCTAGGTCGATCCCCAGGTCGAGCAAAATGTTGGATTGGACCCAGGACCTCTAGCGTAGCAGTCGCTCTTCGAACCATTAGAGTCTAATGATTATACTAATGAGTCAGTCTAATGATTCTGGCATTCCCTGAAGAGTTAGGTAGTATAATGTACAACCACATTTCGCGCGGTAATTTCATTTTAACACCCAAATATTATAATTTTAATTGAAACTAGATCGAAAAATAAGATACCCATCTTTTTTCTTTTCCCGATATTCAATCATTTTCATATTTATTTTAGACTTTGAAGTTCGACAGACATAAGTGTAAAATCACTTATACGGTTGAACTTTGATAATGTCTTTGTTTTTTTTTTAAATGACATAATATTTAGCTATGACATTCCTATCACGCTTTTACAACCATAGTTTACTAAAGATATGAATTGTCTAATGAAAGAAAATTTCTAGTGAAACAAAAAATCGATCTCAGGCAGGGTTTGAACCCGCTTCTCTCTGGTTAAGTACACCAGTCGCTTAACCAACTAAGCTACCGAGACCACTGCCTGTGATGTCGAATATCTCTTCCACATTTTTACGTCTTCAGGCGACGTCAGTAACAGCAAAGCAACAAATTTTAGTAATTTCAAAGTAATACCTCTTGGCAAAGATTCCTATCTTATTTCACCGTATAACTGACGTCAGCACACGTTTTTGATTATTATTATTTTTCTCAGAAATTAAATGATATTTTTAGACTGCCTCGTTAGTCTAGTGGTCCCAATCGCGACTGCTAAGCTAGAGGTCTTGGGTTCAATCCCCAGGTCGAGCAAAGTGTTATTGAGTTTTTAATGAAATTCTCAGTAGCAGCTCGGAGTCTGGATATGTGCCCGTTGAATGGCAATAGGCTCACCCCCTATTACATGGGACCCAAACATACCGGCGAACTGTGGGTGTACATTAAGTACACCTCTGCCTAACCCTTCGGGGAATACAGGCGTGATGGTATGTTATGTTAAATAATATTTTTTATTTGGGCTCATGATAGGAAAATGAAGAAACGGTATAATTGTTTTAGGGGCTTAATAATTTTGAAATTTTGTCAATTATGGTTAATATAATTTAACAATATTCATCACGCTTATCAAAAACTGTTGACTGTTTAACCTAGTGCTGCACTCTGGCGTCAGAAAATTGCAGTCATCGCGTTATGAAATGATGAAATGAAATGATATTTATTTCTGTAAATAGATCTTTTCAGGACACTTTTACAAGTCGATTTTTACATTTTTTTTTAACTAGATGGGGCCGACGTTTCCTATCTGACGACCTCTGAGAAGAAACGTCGAAACAAACTCAGAGAATCGTGGTCTCTTTTAAAGTCCAGACAATAGTGATATTATTAGATATGCGAGTTTAACAATGTAGGGCAAAATCTGAACAGGCCTTTTGAAGAAAGAGCCATAACAGCTTTGAGTTGACCTGTCCTAACTGACGGCACGCATACATCAGTCATCGTGTAGCTCAAACATTTTATAGTTATACTTTCACACTTACCTCTTCACTGATTGAATGCCCATTCTCTTCTTGAATCTTAACGTATTTAGTAAGAACCTCATTTAGCCCAGGAGACATGTGTCTGAAGTATCTACAAAATAAAAAAAGTTTATAATTTTAAAATATTTCGATGAAAGATTGTAGATCATTTACTAAGATCATTTATTAACTGGACATTTCTTCTTTTTACAGTATAACTCGGTAAACGAGCAGGCGAGCTACCTGATGGTAAGTAGTCATCGCCGCCCATGGACATCTGCAAAACCAAAGGGGTTGCAGATGCGTTGCCGAGACTATTTAAATAGCCATAAATAGGAATCCGCCATAAACTGGAATTATTCCTCTCCTCCTCCGGAAGGAGAAAAGAAAAGGAAGAGGACTGAGGCACTAAAACTTAAGATCATACTTGTATAAAGTACAACGACATTGGGGCAAATAAATAATGTTGCAAGCGTCTATAGGAGTTACGGCCGCTTAACTTCAGGCGTAAACGTTTGTGGTATAAAAAGTTCAGACAATAGTAATATCAGATATAGTCGGTCTAGATGTGATAGATCGTAACTAAAATTTGTGTAATATAAAAAAAAATGATAATTTTAAACTCGACCTGGGGATCAAACCCAGGACCTCTAGCGTAGCAGTTGCGATAGGGACCACTAGACCAACGAGGCAGTCAAGGCAAGGCAGTCTTTTCAATAAATTAAGTTCAATGATTTAAGAAAATAAAAAAATAAAAATGTTAATTGTCAGATTAGGCGAATCCCGCCAAATATAAACGTAACTAAAATTTGTGTAATATAAAAAAAAAATGATAATTTTGAAGCTTTCCAGGAAATGTCTTGATCATTAAGTACATTTTGACAGCAAAAAAACGACTTACACGAAAAAAATCAAAATATGTAGGTACCTATTACAGTTAATTTTAAAATAAGTTTTTTGTCCTTCCTGTAAAGTTAATCAGTTTGCAGTTACGAGCTATCACATCTAGACCGACGATATGCGAGTTTCACAATGGAATTTCTTACTTATGGAACCCATGCCGCGCTGCCAGAGTTGCGAATATAGTATTATTGACGAGTGCTGAGCGCAAGTCTGTGAGCGCTCCCGGCGAGTGACGCCGCGGGTCCTCATATAGATGACGAGTTATTAAATAATCTGAAACAATACATATTATGAAACAAATTTGACTGCCTCGTTAGTCTAGTGGTCCCAATTGCGACTGCTACGCTAGAGGTCATGGGTTCGATCCCCAGGTCGAGCAAAGTGTTATTGGTTTTTCTATGAAATTCTCAGTAGCAGCTCGGAGTCTGGATTTGTGACCGGTGAATGGCAATAGGCTCGCCCCCTATTACATGAGACCTAAACATACCGGCGAACTGTGGGTGTACATTAAGTACATCTCTGCCTAACCCTTCGGGGAATACAGGCGTGATGGTATGTTATATAAAACAAAGTCCTACGCTGCGTCTGTCTGCTTGTTCGCAATAAACTCAGAAATTATTGCACCGACTTTCATGCTGTTTTCACCAATGGATAAAGTGATTCAATAGGAAGGTTAATTAATATGTATAATTTTAACAATTTTCCCCAAGAATCTTATGCAATGACATTGATTACAAAAAGATTTAGATAATTGCTATTGTAGTTTAAAAGATTTTCGACGATACTCGTACATTATATTAATAAGCTGTAATAATTATTTAGCAGAAAATGACGTAACGTATTTGCACGCCAAACGGCAGAAAATATTTGGAATTAAATTATTAACAAAAAAGTAAAACTAATAATAAAATAATTTTATGTCTTAAACACTTTCGGAAGTCGGTGACTTCAATTTGAATGGTTCTTTTGTTTTTGCCACCGACTTCCGGAACTGTTTTAGACATAAAATTATTTTATTACCTAAGGAGATTATTTAATTTCCCGTTAAATAATCTGGAAAATAAAAAAGAAACTCATCGAAATCGGTTTACTCAGTCGAAAGTTATGAGGTAACAAACATCATCATCATCAACCCATATATTGTCCCACTGCTGGGCACGGGTCTCCTTTCACAATGAGAGGGATTAGTCTATAGTCCACCACGCTAGCCTACTGCGGGTTGGCAGACTTCACACGCCGTCAAGAAAATCTCTCAGGCATGCAGGTATCCTCACGATGTTTTCCTTCACCGTTTAAGCGCGTGATAATTAAGTATAAATACGCACATGATTTCAAAAAGTCAGAGGTGCGTGCCTTTTTTTCGAACTCGAGACCTTTGACATGGCAGTCCTATGGTCATATCACAAGGCTACCAAAAAAAAATACAGTCGAATTCAAATAATTTATTTGCTAGAATATGGTACAATAGGTCTTACATTATTATTTTCAACCGACTTCAAAAAGGAGGAGGTTCTAATTCGAAAGTATTTTTTTAAAATACAGTATGTATACGTATTATTATCATTTTTCAATTTGCACGCCACATATGGCAGAATATGATGTACTAAAAAAAATATATCTAATTTTAAGACCTGTAATAACCATATTCAGACAAATAAAGATATTGTATTGTATTGTATTTTACAGTCGAATTGAGAACCTCCTTCAAAAAGGAGGAGGTTCTCACTTCGAATGAATTTTTTTTTTGAGTGCAGACCTATTCTAGCTCTGCACTCAATAGACTAGAATAATCGGTATAGAGGTCTTGGGTTCGATCCCCAGGTCGAGCAAAGTGTTATTGGGTTTTTGTATGAAATTCTCAGTAGCAGCTTGGAGTCTGGATTTGTGCCCGGTAAATGGCAATAGGCTCGCCCCCTATTACATAGGACCTAAACATACCGGCGAAATGTGGGTGTACTAGAGTACACCTCTGCCTAACCCTTCGGGGAATAAAGGTGTGATGGTATGTAAATTATTTGATTGATTGTTTTACATACCTAATATAGCGTCTCCGAGGAACTCTAGTCGTTGGTAGCAGTCTGTGAGCCTATTGCTGTGGTGTGATGCGTGGGTCAGCGCCTGCAGTAGAAGCGACCGGTCCTTGAAACGATACTGCAGAGTCCGCTCTAAAGTATCGTAACCTGGGAACATAATATAATACATTATGATATAAGACTGCCTCGTTGGTCTAGTGGTCCCAATCACGACTGCTACTGCTACTAACATACATACATACCATCACGCCTGTATTCCCCGAAGGGTTAGGCAGAGGTGCACTTAATGTACACCCACAGTTCGCCGGTATGTTTGGGTCCCATGTAATAGGGGGCGAGCCTATTGCCATTCACCGGGCACAAATCCAGACTCCGAGCTGCTACTGAGAATTTCATAGAAAAACTCAATAACACTTTGCCCGACCTGGGGATCGAACCCAAGACCTCTAGCGTAGCAGTCGCGATTGGGACCACTAGACCAACGAGGCAGTCAAAGGGGTCGAGTTAACCTACTACTGCTACTATGTTTTGATTTTGATGATCCCATTTGTTTGGTAGGTACTTCAGAGGTGGTATCTTTAAAAATTTATCGAAATCGTAAAGCGGTTTTAAAAAAATCAACAAAAATCAACAAGTCTAAAAATCGTATACATCGACGATATTATCGTTTACTCCGACACCTCGCTGTCTCATTGGAGCAGTGCGATTACAAGTATCATATAAAAACAAAACTTTTCACAAAAAATAAGAAATAAAATATTTTTTAACAAAAAATTAAAACCGCCTTCAAATAATAAATATATTATCCCACAGAATATCGACGTCAAGTAGCAGTATGCATACTGTTGCATTTCGTACGGTGAGTGTGGAGCGCCGGCGGCCCAATTCCTCCCTCAGTCCCCCCCCCCTTTCCTTTACCCCTTCCCCTCCCTATTCCTTAAATATGCTCGGCAACGCATCTGCAAATCCTTTGGTTTCAGATGTCCATGGACGGCGATGACTACTTACCATCATGTAGCTCGCCTGCTCGTTTACCGAGTTATATCATAAAAAAATATATCTAACTTTATCAGTTAATTTAAATTATTTTTTCAGTCAACTAACCTGACAGCATCATCTCCAGTTCCCCATCAGGATCTTCAATGTACCGGAGTAGAGGCGATGGTGGCGCTTTCAATGCTCCAAATATCGGCTGCAACGAAAATATTATATTTTTCAGAAAACAATAATGGATTTGACATAGGTTTGTGCCAATCCGGGCCGACTACGTTACATGCTCGCCGGGGCACGGAGAGGTCTCGCATGTTTTTATGAATGATCAGTAATTAATTTAATTTAAATTTAATAGTCCTATTATTATTAGTGTAGGTACTTATTGCCAAGCCACTAACTCCACCCTGTTAGATTTTATTGCTTAAAGTAACGTTTTTAGGCGTGTGTGAGAGAGAGATAGAGAACAACGAAGGAGAAAGAAAGAGAGTTAAATAAAGGGAGATAGAGAGGTAGTAAGACCTTATAATCAGTTTGTGTGTGTGTGTATGTGTGAAGGAGGGAGTGTGAGTGAGTGCGTGTATGAGTGCGAGAAAGAAAATAATATGAGGAAGATAGAGAGACAGAGAAAGAGTATATGTGATGTGTCATTAATGTTTTTCTTTTTATATAATTTCATACTATTTTTTGCGCTGGTGGAGTGGTGATTCGCGGAGGGCAGCTGGCAGCAACTGGATGCAAACTGCTAAAGATCGAGCTCTGTGGCGTTCACTTATAGAGGCCTACGTGGAAAAATACGGGCTAATGATGTTTTGGTTGGTATATTAAAACATTTTACGTATTCACCTGCATCCATTTCCCATGCGGATCTTTATACGGTTGCAGGGAACCCACCGCCCTCCCTGGCCACGACCAATCCTCCTCCGGGAACACCTCCTGCGCGGAGGATTCCTCGGAACACGACGATGACGACGAGTTACTGCGCTGACGCTCCGTGGATGACGTGGCTGACGTTTTCTAAGAAGAAAAACCTTTTTACTCGACATGTCGAGGTTAAAAAACCAGTATAGACTAACCTCCTATTGTAAAGGTTGCCGCACAATTCCAGGCCAGTGTATACTGGTTGTGTATAGCGTGATGTGAGCCGTGAGATGAACATCCAGTTTACGCTGGCCTCTTATTGTATTGGAAGCCTATACAATGCGAGATCAGCTAAAACTGGAACTGAACACGACATAAACTGATCTCGTATTGTTTATTGTCATGTATTTTCAGGCATCTATGGTTTATAGCTAGATATTGTATACCTAACAAAATAGCATAAACACTCATGTCCAGCGGTGGGAAGGAGACCCATGTCCAGCAGTGAAACAGTAATTTTTTTATTCTTTTCTCACCTGATCTCGCTCAATTTTCTCCATCCGTCGGACGTAAGGATGGCTATCCGGTAAAGAGACGTGGTGACACGGCAGCACCCTGATGCCGAGCCACGACATGAACAGTAGGGCTCCGCGAGGCCCACACTCCAGGAGATACGCCCCAATTAGGGCTTCCACGCAGTCCGCTATAGACTTATCTAGGAAATAGAAATAGAAATAGACATTTATTCGCAGGAACATGTGTTACAAGGTTCTTATAATAATCAACAGTACAATGTGTTCCACCACTTCTAGGCATGCAAATATTTCAATAGTTATAATAATTATTTGATTTAGTTCCACATTACAATATCTTTACTATACATGTCCAATATAAAAATTATGTTACGTATTCATTGTTCCATTAAATTAAATAATAAATTAGTAATAATTATGTCGTATGTAATTTAAACACGAAACACGAAAATTTAACCACAATAGTAGCGCATTTGTTATGCATTATAGTCCGTTTCAAAATCTCTGAGACCGAATTGACACATCATGCTAAATGTCAAATTTACAATTATTGTAAGCAGTATTTGTAAATTTGACATTTAGCATGTGTCAATTCAGTCGCCGAGATTTTGAAACGGACTATATTAGTACAGTTTGTTCGAAATAACTAACTAGGACGTAGGACTGCTACGCTAGAGGTCCTGGGTTCGATCCCCAGGTCGAGCAAAGTGTTATTGGGTTTTTTAATGAAATTCCCAGTAGTAAGTATCTCGGAGTCTGGATTTGTGCCCGGTTAATGGCAATAGGCTCGCCCCCTATTACATGGGACCTAAAAACATACCGGCGATATGTGGGTGTACATTAGGACACCTCTGCCTAACCCTTCGGGGAATACAGGCGTGATGGTATGTTATGTTAACTAAGCATGTCTGAAGTTATCCGCAAGTGGTTTAGCAGTGGTGAATTTTAATAGAAAGAGTCGGTGTAATGACAATTGAGCTTCTACGCAGTCCGGTATAGATTTATCTAGGAAACACGAAAATGTAATAACAATAGTAGTTCATTCATACAGTTTGTTCTAAATAACTAATCTTGTGTAAAGTTGTCCGTAACAAAGTGGTCTGGTGGCATAGATATAGAATCGTAATAAACATTTGAATGTATAAAATTGATGATATCACTACATAGTATAAAACAAAGTCGCTTTCTCTGTCCCTATGTCCCTTTGTATGCTTAAATCTTTGAAACTACGCAACGGATTTTGATGCGGTTTTTTTTAATAGATATATTGATTCAAGAGGAAGGTTTATAAAACATGAATATTGTAGTTCAGAAAAGCCGAGAAACCACGCGTGCGAAGCCGGGGGCGGAATTTATTATAAATTATTAATTTCTTATTTGATATAATTTGTTATTTAGTCTAATTAGTATGTTATAAAATAAAATTATAATGATTCATAATGTCATACATACATTACATTACATACCATCACGCCTGTATTCCCCGAAGGGTTAGGCAGGGGTGTACCAATGTACACCCACATTTCGCCGGTATGTTTAGGTCCCATGTAATAGGGGGCGAGCCTATTGCCATTAACCGGGCACAAATCCAGACTCCGAGCTGCTACTGGGAATTTCATAGAAAAACCCAATAACACTTTGCTCGACCCGGGGATCGAACCCAGGACCTCTAGCGTAGCAGTCGCGCTTAGGACCACTAGACTAATGAGGCAGTCATAATGTCATAATTTTATAAGCATGTTGTGCCAGAGGTTAATGATGTTTTTATTATAATTAAATGTAATTACTTAATTCTTATTGTAAATGGACTGTAAAGTTTTTATAAGAAATAAATTTCTCTAAACCGAAGTGGTTTAGCAGTTGTACATTGAAGAATCAGTGTAAGGACAATTGGTGTCGTATTATGTTTCACATTTGTTATTAACTAATTTCGATATTTATGTATAAAAACACTTAATTAAGTGATTTTACCAGCGCGGTCGTTCGGAACGGCAGACTTCAGACAAGCAGAGTTATTTCTAACAAACTACGCTCAGATCAAATAAAAAGTTAAGATGGAACTGTCGAGTCGAGCATAGCTGACTGACAAGATAAGGCGTAGTTTCGGTATTGTTATATAGTGTAAAATTGAGTTTGTAAACGGCTAGGCGTAGTTTTAGCCGGCCTCACTTCTTTGTTCGCAAAGTTCCATCTTAACTTTTTATTTGATCTGAGCCTGTACGAGGGGTTAACAAGAATACTAGTAATGGGCGAGCCATATTGCTAGTAAGCTTTTTTTAAATAAAATAATATATACGACCCTATTTGTCTTCATATCGACTCTTCCTATTAAAATTTACTACTGCTAAACCATTTTGCGGATAACTTCAGACAAGCACAGTTATTTCGAACGAACTGTATTTGTAACTTACCTGGTATACTATGCTGTGTGATTAAATTGTAAGGTATGAAGCAGCCAGCAGCGTCCAAGGGTGTATCCAAATGTTGCATTATATCTTTGCCTTCGCCCTGTTAAAAAAATATAACGTTACGCAGGTGGAAGGGACATCCGAAGTAAGACGTTTCGAACTACCGCACTGGTATAATCAAATGGACATCTGCAAAATCAAAGGGTTGCAGATGCGTCGCCGAGCCTATGTAAGGATAAGCCAGGGGAAGGAGAAAGGGGACTGACGGAGGAATTGGGTCGTACACTCAACGTACAAAACGCGACAGTACCTATAACTACTGCTACTCGACGTCTATATTCTGTGGTAGGGTACTTCCCGGGTCATGCCTACCCATTCATACTGGCATGTAGACATGCAAGCAGGCATTACTGCTGCTAAGAAACTATTAACACTCTTAACTTTCTTTTTTTATGGGATAACTCGGCAAACTACTGCCTCGTTGGTCTAGTGGTCCCAATCGCGACTGCTACGCTAGAGGTCTTGGGTTCGATCCCCAGGTCGAGCAGTGTTATAGAGTTTTTCTATGAAATTCTCAGTAGCAGCTCGGAGTCTGGATTTGTGCCCGGTGAATGGCAACAGGCTCGCCCCCTATTACATCGGACCCAAACATACCGGCGAAGCGGCGGTAGCCTAATGGCTAGGGCGTCGGACTTGGGATCATGTGGTTGCCGGTTCGAAACTCACCCATTGCACTACCGACGTGAACCCACTCGTAACACAAGCATTTAGCTTAGCACGAGGGTTTAACAAGAATACTAGTAATGTGTGACCCACATTGCTAGTAACCTTTATTATAAAAAAAAAAGAAAGAAAACTGTGGGTGTACATTAAGTACACCTCTGCCTAACCCTTCGGGAAATATAGGCGTGATGGTATGTTATGTATGTAACTCGACAAACGAGCAGGCGAGCTACCTGGTGCCGCCCATGGGCATCTGCAATACCAAAGGAGTTGCAGATACGTTGCCGAGCCCATTCAAGGAAAAGGGACCCCTCCCTTTCCGATAGAAGGGACGAGGAGAGGATAATGAAGGAGAAAAGGAAGGGGACTGAGGGAGCAATTGGGTCTCCGGCACTCCGCACTCACCGTACGAAACGCAACAGTATGCATACTGCTACTACTTTCTCATTAGTCTGCCCAACCCTGGCTAGAATAAATACTTCTTTATATCATCATCATCATCAACCCATTACATTGTCCCACTGCTGGGCACGGGTCTCCTCCAGTACGAGAGGAATTAGGCTATAGTCCGCCACGCTAGCCTACTGCGGGTTGGCAGACTTCATACGCCGTCAAGACAATCTCTCAGGCATGCAGGTTTCCTCACGATGTTTTCCTTCACCATTTAAGCGCGTGATAATTAAGTATTAATACGCACATGGCTTCATAAAGTCAGAGAGGAGACCTTTGATTCGAACTCGAGACCGTTGTTACAGCAGTCCTATGATCATATCACTAGGCTATCACTGCACTATATTATGCAATACATAGCGCGCTTAAAAATGTCAATTTCTATAACCAATCCTTATCAAGGTTAATGGTGTTTTAAGAGATTTTTTTGGGAGAAAATATCCGATTTGTATGACGTCTTGTGGTCTGAATGTGGTCTGACTGGCGACCACCAGCCAGCCAGTCATTTCGGAGTCTGTTGTTAATCACCGGGAGGACAAATCCAGATCAGTCAGAACGTTCTAGAAACTAACGAGAAAAGCAACTGCGTTGAGAAAAGGTTCAGTTGTTCAGTGCTGCACAGCGAACGGCCGCGGTTCTTCGCTGCCATTGGCTCTTCACTGGTTTTCCTTACCCTGGCACCAATATTTTTTTTATACTACCACTTGCTTTCCGCCCACGGCTTCGCCCGCGTGGTTTCTCGACTTTTGTGTACTATAATATGTATGTATTATATACATATAAACCTTCCTCTTGAATCACTCTATCCATTGATGAAAACAGCACGAAAATTGGTGCAGTAGTTTTTGAGTTTATCGCCAACAGACAGACAGACGCGACTTATACCACTAAGGTGACAATCATTCATACGGCCTACCTGGTAAGCGGTTATACCTTTGGACGCTTGCAACACTTGAAATAATATTTATTTCTGTAAATAGATCTTTTAAGACACTTTTACAAGTCGTTTTTTTTTTTAACTAGATGGCGTCGACGTTTCCTATCTGACGACCTCAGAGAATAAATGTCGAAACAAACTCAGAGAATCATGGTCTCTTTTAAAGTCCAGACAATAGTGATATTATTAGATATGCGAGTTTTACAATGTAGGGCAAAATCTGAACAGGCCTTTTGAAGAAAGAGCCATAGCAGCTTTGAGTTGACCTGTCCTAACTGACGGCACGCATACATCAGTCATCGTGTAGCTCAACCATTTTAAAAGAAAATAAAATACTTTTTTTATATACTCACATTGATTCTAGGATGTAATGTCGGCGGTGGTTTGTGGCAGGGCGGGAGCCAATTGTCGTGAGGTTCAAACTTGGACGCTATCATGCGCGCGCCAAGACGCTTATTGCGACCCAAGCGGTACAGATTCAAGTTCGATACCTGATTGCAACAAAAAATAAGTTAATACAATGAAGTATAATAAAAATCCAATCAAAGGGAGAATTTTCCGACCAGGCAGGTGTTTTGCCGGGACAAGACCAAGCGGTTGATGTCAGGTGGTTATATATAGGTTCCCTAGTCGCGCGGTAAATTTTGCTTGCGCGACTCAGGATTTTGTTCAACGTAGTTTCGATGAAAGGCGTTAGATGTCGCTATATCATGTAAATTGACAATTTATAGTTCGTTCGTTTTGTTCGAAATAAGTAAGCCGATCGGAAGTTATCTGCAACTGGTTTAGAAGTGGTAAATTTTAATAGAAAGAATCAGTGTAAAGATAATTAGAGTCGTATATGTTTCACATTTCTAATGATTTTGTATACTAATTTCGATATTTATGTATTTCAACACTTAATTAAACGATTTTATCACTGCGGTAGTTCGGAACGGCTAACTTCCGATCGGCTTACTTATTTCGAACAAACTGTACTATATGCCATACAATAATGATGTATTAAAAGAAAACAAGTCCGTCTTAATTTTTTACCCCAAAATAAAAACTGACTTAAAAATCCCTTGCGTAGTTTTAAAGATCTAAGCATACATAGGGACAGACAGACAGCGGGAAGCGACTTTGTTTTATACTATGTAGTGATAGTGACTTACCTGCTTACTTCTCATATGACTCAGCTTCCCTTCGTGAACGGTTGGATGTGCGCAATAGAGATAGGCCGTTATAGCGAATTTTAGGAAACTGTCCCCAATAGTTTCTAGCCGCTCCAAATTGATACCGTCGTTAGCATTCGACATTGTCAATGCCTGGAAGCAAATAAAATTGATTTTGTTGACATACCATCACGCCTGTATTCCCCGAAGAGTTAGGCAGAGGTGTACCAATGAACCAGATCTCGCCGAGTAAGAGTTAGCTAGTAGGAAATGAAACATTTTTAAAATACTCACTTGCAGGATTACACTAGGACTTGGCCCCGGATGTCCTTCCAACACGGGTTGGTGGTCAAAATCGAACTCCTCTCCACTCTTTCCCTCCTCATAATACGGAATAAACTCCCTATCCCTCCTACAGACCTCCTCATACCCCTCTTTAGCATCGAACCCTACATTCACAACCTTCTCATTAACATAATCCGTCGCATCAATATCGATATCTTTCATTGAAAAACAGTTCAACTTTTTAATGTCATCTTTAGGTAAACTATTTCTAATTTCTTCTAAGATCAATCTTTTATTTTTTTCAATACTTTTAATATCGATTTGTCCGTTTTTAACGAGCAATTCTTTGGACCCGAATGGGAATAATTCGTTCATAGCTTCGTTTTCGCTTCTCGTGAGTATTGCTGTGTTATTAAAAGAGTCTTTCGTTTCGGGTAGGACCTCTGTAATGTGTTCCTCTTTGGTAATAAGGTGACCTCTTCTGATAATATCCTCCTTGTGACGGGAAACGGAGTCGCGGAATTTTGCGATGTGCTGTAAAGGAATTATTGATGTAAATGTGGGTATTATTAGAATCGGCTATTTATTTTTTCAAATGGACCCAACCAACAAAAAATAAAATAAAATTAGTAGTAATAGTGTCTTAATACCATATCTACATGCCAGCATGAATGTGTCGTCACGAATGGGGAAGTACTACCCTCCCACAGAATATCGACGTCAAGTAGTAGTATGCATACTGTTCCGTTTCACACGGTCAGTGTGGAGCGCCGGAGGTCCAATTTCTCCCTCAGTCCCCTTCCTTCTCCTTAAATAGGCTCAGCAAAGTATTTAAAAATATTTAAACCCACACATCTCTGCATCACGTCAAGGTTGTCTGGCAGAAAATGTCTTATGGCATTAAGACCGCCTTTGTACCAACGGTGCATAAAGAATTAATAAATAAAAAAAAATCGCCGGTATGTTTATGTCCCATGTAATAGGGAGCGAGCTTATTGCCATTAACCGGGCACAAATCCAGACTTCGAGCTGTTACTGAGACTTTGCTCGACCTGGAGATCGAACCCAGGACCTCTAGCGTAGCAGTTGCGCTTAGGACCTCTAGAATTAAGCAATCCGACACAAAGAGAGATTTTAATTAAATTTGTCCTTAATTAATTTGGTCCCGTTTTGTGCACCAATTATTATATTTTGTTCTATAACACAAGGATCACCCAACCAAAAGCAGACCGCGCCAAGTGTTGCTTAACCTGCTCACCTGTTCGGGCGCACTCCCCTGCCGTATCACTCTATCATGTTCCACCTTATCCTCTAGGTCATCTTGCTCATCCGGTATTGGAGCTGGATTCACCTTCTTGGTGCAATCTAAGTCGAAGGCTTCGGCCTCGTGAGCGGTCTTATATTCTATCCTTACACCCATAGCCGCTGGGAAAGGAAATAGTAGATTGTTACACAAGGGTGGAGAGGAATCAATACCCATACGAGGTATTTAGACTAGGCTATAGTCCGAGTAGGAATTAATGTCTTTCTCCCGAGTTAATCACTTCACTTTTCATTTAATATAAGGAAAGTAAAAAATTGAAGTTTTTTGTAAATATTTATATATTGTCATAGTCTATTAAAATTTTTAATTATGGAACACACCGCGTCACTGCCTCAGCCGCACGCGTTTATTTTAAATTCACACTGGCCGTTTATAACACACAAGACCGCACCATTTTTTTTCTTAATTATGTTAGATTTTTTACAGCTGACTGCCTAACCTAATTTTGTTCTATTTTTTTTTCCACCCTAGGGAGGAAAGTAATTCCTATGAGTTATTCCCGCCCAAGGGTGGGAAGAAGCATTTTCTACCCACTATTCAGATCAAATAAACACTACTTTCCGAGTATGAGAAATTAAAAAATATATATTATACACACGATTACACACTGGTAATGTATACTTTGTTGGTGCAAGTTCCAGTATAAGCTGATCTCTCATTGTAGGGAAAAACTATACAATGTGAGCTCTGGTTATATACAATACTAGCTTTCCGCCCACGGCTTCGTCCGCGTGGTTTCTCGGCTTTTCTGTACAATAATATGCATATATTATACATATCGTGGCCGATACTCCAATACCGCGTAACTAACACATTGCTGTAAGGCCCAATTTTCAACAATTTACACTGTTATTTAACCTTTTGAACGCCATTATCACATATATGTGACAAAGGAAATCTTACCCTGAACGCCAACGTCACAAATATATGACAAAATATACGTCGCACCATATTATGAAATAAACAATTTAATCATTACTTTAGTGTGTTTTCACTACCTTGTGGATTTGACAGAAAAAGTGGCCTGGCGTCAGGGGTACGGCGATACGTTTATACTCTGGCGTTCAAAAGGTTAAATCATAGGTGAGACGTAACGACGGTAACCAAGTGTCAACCACGCGGTATTGGCGTATCAGTGACGATATTAATCTTCCTCTTGAATCACTCTATCTATTAAAAAAACCGCATCAAAATCCGTTGCATAGTTTAAAAGATCTAAGCATACATAGGGACAGACAGACAGCGGGGAGCGACTTTGTTTTATACTATGTAGTGATAACCAGAGCTTGATGTAAAGTCATTTTTTAATGCTTACTAGCAATGTGGGTCGCACATTACTAGTATTCTTGTCAACCCCTCGTACTAAGCTAAATGCTTGTGTTACGAGTGGGTTCACGTCGGTAGTGCAATGGGTGGGTTTCGCTCCGGCAACCACATGATCGCAAGTCCGACGCCCTAGACATTAGGCTACCGCCACTTAGAACATTCTTAGAAGGCTAAAACGTCAGCTTAGTCAAACTAATGAGGCGTTCAAGCAGTTTTTTAATAACAATACATAAAATACTAGCTTTCCGCCCACGGCATTGCCCGCGTGTTCGTTTCAATTTGACAGCAAAATCACCAGTAACAAAATGATCCGCCATTTATTGAATTTGTGGCAGCTAACATCGACGTGCGCGCACCACGCGCGCGGGCATACGACTGACACCACACAGCGACGCGAGTATTTATATGGCGAGGAATCGCCTAAGATTTTAATAAAACATTCCGAGCGTTTAGCTGCTCTATGATTGGTCAGTTAAAATACTTACAAGGGTTATGTCCTCCTATGTACCATGTACCAACAAAATAGTTAATATAATAAACGGTTTACACATGCTATTCTAAGAATTAGAATATACTTGTTCTATTTACGATTCCTGATTACGTGGTAAAAATTCATTTGTTACAAAAAATGTGATAAATGAAGAACCGCTCGACCGATTTTGTGCAAACTTCACATAAACCATCTACTAAATAGTCCGAACAAAGCCTAAATATTTGGTTTCGATAGGTGAGCCCGTTCTTGAGTTATAAAATTACAACGAAAAGTGGCATTGATTTTTATATATATAGAGAATATACCTAACTAAATAATTACCATTGGTGTTCCTATTGCTACAAAAGCCGCTGGTGTCGGTATCCTCGTCGCTGCCGTCGAAGTCTAGGTCTGTATCATCAGAGTCCAGGTCACTGGAGAGCATACGAGTACACGGGCTTTAGAATTGTATACTGAGGAGGAGGAGGAGGAGGAGGAGGAGGAGGATAATGAGGATGAGTTGTAGTTTGATTAGGAGTTGCATGAGGAGGCTGATGATGATGAGGAGGAAGAGGTGGAGGAGGAAGCGGTGGAGTAGGAAGAGATACAGGAGGACGTGTAGGAGGAGGAGGAGGTGGAAGAAGAGGTGGAGGAGGAGGAGAAGGTGGAAGCGGTGGGGGAAGAGGAGGAAGAGTAGGAGAAGGTGGAAGAGGAGGAGGAAGACGTGGAGGAGGTGGATGAGGAGGAGTACGAGGATGAGGTGGAGTTTTATTAGGAGTTGCATGAGGAGGAGGCTCATGATGAGGAGAAGGTGGAGAAGGTTGAGGTGGAGTTTGACTAGGAGTTGCATGAAGAGGCTGATGAGGAGCAGGACGAAGAGGATGATGAAGAGGAGGATGTGGTTGCGGAGGAGGATAAGGAGGAGATACACTCACCTAGACATATAAGAATCATCACTGTCTGCCATGGAGAAATTCTTCGACGGATTAAATTGACTGAACTTCGGTTTTCCTATGGGGTCGCACCAATTTGTACTGCCTATTTAAACATTAATTAATTTATTAAGAATACAACTAATATATAGACAATTACTATTCAGGGTGGAAGGGACATCGACGCACATCCGCTTACCACGAATTCAGTACATGATTCTGGACCCCCTTGCGTTGTTATTTTTCGTCGGTTATGAAAAAAAAATCTGCTGTTCCATACATTTTGACCGTGTAGGTATTGCACTTTTGTATGAAAAAGCAGATTTCACGCACCAAATTTTAAGTTACGACCAGCAACACAACTGTTAAAACCTCATAAAATTCCATGCAGTAGTTTCGCGTGATGCGTGTACAAACATACAGACGGACCAAAAAAAATCTAAGAATTTGGCTTATGTTGCTCTAATAAAAACCTACATATAAAATTTTGTTCAATATATATGCACAGACATCGGCCTGTTAAAATTTTATTTTATACTAGCTTTCCGCCCACGGCTTCGCCCGCGTGGTTTCTCGGCTTTTCTGCTTTAAAATTTTCCCGTTTTTGCAACATTTTTCATTTATGCTCCGCTGCTATTGGTCTTAGCGTGATGATATATAGCCTATAGCCTTTTTCGATAAATGGGCTATCTAACACTGAAAGAATTTTTCAAATCGGACCCGTAGTTCCTGAGATTAGCGCGTTCAAGCAAACAAACAAACAAACCCTTCAGCTTTATAATATTAAGTATAGACTAGCTTTCCGCCCGCAGCTTCGCCCGCGTATTCACACCTTGGGTTATATTATCGCATTTATTAGGGATCCCTTTTTTTTAAAATGTAATATAGCCTATGTCACTCATTGAAGATGCAGCTTTCTAATGGTGCAAGAAGGTCCAGTAGTTTTCGTGTGAAAACATTACAAACATACATACAAAAACACAAATGTTTCCTCTTTATAATATTAGTTTAGATGTACACACGGCTACAGGTCAACCTATACAAATCCAGTTTGGACTGACCTCCCATTGTAAAGATTTTCTGTAGAAGTCAAGGCCAGCCTATACTGGTTTTGTATAGCTTGATGTGTAGCCTTGAGTACATATATAGATACTGGAATTTAAATTTAATATTCATTTCATTTAATTAGCGATAGTTGCAAGGAAGCGCTAGGACAAACGTGAACGCAAAGATCGACCAGTTTTATCTAAGTTACCAGAAGCAGAAGTGCAGAACGTGAGATTTGGAGGCAGAGGTTCCATCAGCTCATCATATTCAAGGGTCTCAGGGATACAGGAAGCCATGTCGTTACTCCACGTGCCGATTTCAAACTGTTAACAGATAAATAAAAATTAACTACTAAATTTAAAAAAAACCCCGACAATTGCATTCTATCTCGACCGACTTTCATCAAACATAGCTAAGAACACTCCCGACTAATTCACCTTTCAAACAATAATAAAACATAACATACCATCACGCCTGTATTCCCCGAAGGGTTAGGCAGAGGTGTACTTAATGTACACCCACAGTTCGCCGGTATGTTTGGGTCCCATGTAATAGGGGGCGAGCCTATTGCCATTCACCGGGCACAAATCCAGACTCCGAGCTGCTACTAAGAATTAGGAATATGCATGCGTTTTTTTTATTTTTTTTATTAATTCTATACATCATAATAACACCATAAAAGATTCAAATCAAAAATCAAATTTTTTTGTAAAATATTATTCAACATACATATCCAAAATTGAGCTGTTTGAACGCCGTCATGGGCCGCGATCATCGCACAAAGTGTTTGTTTATTACAGGTGTTTTGGTTAATTCTTAAAGATTTTACCATGGATGAAGCTAAAAACCCTTTCTATCGCTATTGCATAGTACCAAAATGCAAAAATACTATCAGAACTACTCCCGATAAAGTATTTTTTTCTTCTTTCGGTCATCGTATATAGTCTCACCACTGACGAAAATCGCTCAAGACACACAAATTAAAATATATTTCCAAGATAATTCCTCTTCTAGCAGCTTTCGACTATGTGATTAAATTCAATGTCGTGGCCCGTGACGTTTCATTTCGTTCGACCAATGACAGCGCGTTTTGTAAATTTGAATTTCAGTTTTTAATTATTATTTTATACAAATAAATAACAATTATGTAACAAAATGCTGTTACAATAATACTTTAAGTATGTTTAAGATTCCGGAAAAAAATATATTAGGCAAATTAAAACTTCATGCATATTCCTAATTTCATAGAAAAACTCAATAACACTTTGCTCGACCTGGGGATCGAACCCAAGACCTCTAGCGTAGCAGTCGCGATTGGGACCACTAGACCAACGAGGCAATCTGAATAAAAATATAACTACTAAATTTAAAAAAAACCCCCGACAATTGCATTCTATCTCGACCGGTTTTCATCAAACATAGCTAAGAACACTCCCGACTAATTCACCTTTCAAACAAAAATAAAACTAAATCAAAATCGGTTCATCAAACAAACGGACACGTCAAACTTATAACACAACGTCGGGGTTAAAAATTTGAGAACCTACATAAAAATGATCCAATAACGCCTATATTCCCCGAATGGTTAGGCAGAGGTGTACAAATGCAACTACATTTCGCCGATACGTTTAGATGCCATGTAATAAGGGGCGAGCCTATTGCCATTAACCGGGCACAAATTCTCCGTGCTGCTATTGAGAATTGCATAGAAAGACCCAATAACACTCTACTCGACCTGGGGATCGAACCCAGGACCTCTAGCGTAGCAGTCGCGTTTAGGACCACGAGACCAAAAATAAAAAAATAAAAATCCCCTACAATCAACAAGTCGACTGATTTTCATCAAACATAGCTAAAAACACTGACTAATTCACCTTTCAAACAAAAAAAAATCGGTTCTTCCGTTCGGGAGCTACGATGTTGCCCGGTCGTTTTTGCATCGGGGGTTAATGAGGCAGTCAGATAATAATTGATATTTATTGCAGTTCTAATGTTATGTTCTGTAATTTCTACCTACCCCTATGGGATAAAGGCGTGAGTGTATTTATTAATATGATGTCGAGAATAATGTAATGTAATAATGTCGAGAGAATGAATGAAAGACGATTAACGAATGGAATTTATAAGGCGAATGTCTGTGGCATCGTCGGGAGAGGTCGCCCTAGAAGGACGTACACCGATCTTATTCGCGAGGTTCTCCAAAAAGGTCAGGTGCGTAGTACTCGCAACCGGCGCGTGTGTATGACAAGATGTATGAATGTGGAAGAAGCGAAAGAGATATGCAAGAGTCGTAGCAAGTGGCAGTCCATAGTTTCTGCCTACCCCTGTGGGAAATAGGCGTGAGTGTATGTATTTATTCATAATATTATCCGGACAATACAATAATACTCACAGCTGCCTCCGCGTCGGCATCTTGCTTCTCTTGCAGAATATCGTTGATAGTCTTCTCTTTCACTTCCGTCTGCTGTTCTTCTGTGTCCTTCTGTTCTTCATCTAATTCTTCTTCTTTATCCTCCTTTGGACTGCAATAAAAATTTTACTTCATATTATAAAACAAAGGAGACTGTCTGTCCGCGATAAACTTAAAAACTACCTAACGGATTTTCATACGGTTTTCACTAATAGATAGAGTTAATTATTAGGACAGTTTAGGTGTATAATTTGTTTAGTTTTTCTGTAAAATTCTAAGTAGCAGCTTGGAGTTAGGATTTGTGCCCGATTAATGGCAATAGGCTCGCCCCCTATTTTATATGGGATCTTAAAAATACTTGGGACGTTGAAAGAGTCGGTTAAGGAACTTAGTAACACGTTTCATTAATAGATGGCGTCAACGTCACCTTAAGACGAAGAGACTGGAAGAAAAATTCAACATCACAGGCAGTGGTCTCGATAGCTTAGTTGGCAAAGTGTCTAACATACTTAACATGAGAGACGCAAGTTCGAACCCTGCTTTTACTTTGGCTAAAATTTATATCTTTAAAAAATATTAAGCAACACATACCATCACGCCTGTATTCCCCGAAGGGTTAGGCAGAGGTGTACTTAATGTACACCCACAGTTCGCCGGTATGTTTGGGTCCCATGTAATAGGGGGCGAGCCTATTGCCATTCACCGGGCACAAATCCAGACTCCGAGCTGCTACTGAGAATTTCATAGAAAAACTCAATAACACTTTGCTCGACCTGGGGATCGAACCCAAGACCTCTAGCGTAGCAGTCGCGATTGGGACCACTAGACCAACGAGGCAGTCATTAGCAATTCATAATAAAATGTTACCTCGACTCCTTCTCTGTCTCTTTTTTGGACTCATCATCTTCCTTTTTCTTTTCAGAGTCTGCACTTAATACCTGAAAATAATAACAAGTTTAATTAGATAGATAGTTTTTTAAGGAACGCCCTGCGACACGATCGACCTTCAATTTGAAGAAAGTGGCTGGCAGCGGATAGATGCGAGCTGCCCAAGTCCGGGATGGTTGGCGCTCTTTGAGGGAGGCCTACGTTCGGCAGTGGACGGCAAATGGCTGATATGATGATGGATTAAGTCGTTATATATTTTGATGCCTTTGTGGTTATTTTTATAGCATAACTCGGCAAACGAGCAGGCGAGCTGCCTGATGGTAAGTAGTCATCGCCGCTCATAGACATGTGCAATACCAAAGGAGTTGCAGATGCGTTGCTGAGCCTATTTAAAGAAAAGGAAGGAGAAAAGACAAAAAGGAGAAGGACTGCGTCGATATTCTGTGGGAGAGTAGTACTTCCCCGGTCGTTCATTCATGTAGACACGTGCCAGCGAGACACTACTTCTACTAAAGACACAACTTTTTGTTGTGGTAGGGCCACGCTGTTCGCAGCATGAATGGGCCGGCTCGACCGGGGAAGTACCACACTCTCACAGAAGACCGACGTCCGAGTAATAGCATTTCGTTACTGCGCTTCGTTCGGTGAGCGAGAGGGCCGGAGGCCCAATTCCTCCCCCAATCCCCTTCCTTCTCCTTCCCCTCCCTTTCCCTAAATAGGCTCGGCAACGCATCTGCAACTCCTTTGGTTTTGCAGATGTCCATGGGCGGCGATGACTACTTACCATCAGGTAGCTCGCCTGCTCGTTTGCCGAGTTATCCCATAAAAAAAATAAAAATAAAATGAATGCGTGAAGCTGTAGTTTGTGACAGCGTATAATTTCTAACTAAAAACCTTGCTTACCTCCTCTCAGTAAAAATTCGTCAATCGCCACACCATTGCGCTTGTATTCCCAGAATGGTAGGCAGATAGCACTAATATACACCCACACTTCGGGTTGATTAGGTCCCATGTAATAGGGGGCGAGCCCATAGCCATTACATACATACCATCACGCCTGTATTCCCCGAAGGGTTAGGCAGAGGTGTACTAATGTACACCCAAAATTCACCGGAATGTTTAGGTCACATGTAATAGGGGGCGAGCCTATTGCCATTAACCGGGCACAAATCCAAACTCGCAAGTTGCTACTGACAATATTGCAGAAAAACCCAATAACCCTTTGCTCGACGGGGGAATCGAAGAATACTAGTAATGTGCGACCCACATACCTAGTAAATTTAAAAAATCACTGCACTTCTCCGTCTCCATTCTCTTACCTCAGCTAGACTCCATCCAAAGTCTAGGGCTGGCCACTGGAAGCCAGGCATAGTATCCTCATTTATCTTAGGTATACCCAAACCAACGTCTATGGCGACTGCTCTGCGAATCTCATCGGCTATTAGTAACGCGTTGATTCTGCGGACAAATAAATAAGTCATAACATACCACCACGCCGGTATTCCCCGAAGGGTTAGGCAGAGGTGTACATAATGCAATACAGTTCGCCGGTATGTTTAAGTTGAAATGGCATATTAAATTGCATGGTTCCAAATAGGGGGTCTGTAGAGAGGCGAGGTGATGTTGCCTTTCCAACCAAAGGGAGGATCCTCCAACCAGGCAGGTGATTTTCCCTGGCGGACTACGGCCCGACGGTTGATGTCAGGCTGTTGTATATATGCGAGTCGCGCGGTAAACTCCACTTGCGCGATTCAGGATTTACTCTACGTAGTTCCATGCAGCGCGCTAGATGTCGCTACAGGTCTTATTAGATAAGAACTTAATTTGCAATATAAATACTCTTCCATAGATACTCTTTTAAAATAAGCCATATCACGCCTGTATTCTCCGAAGGGTTAAGCAGAGGTATACTTAATGCACCCCCACAGTTCACTGTTTAGGACCCATGTAATAGAGGGCGAGCCTATTGCCATTTACCGGGCACAAATCCAAAATCCGAGCTGCTACTGAGAATTTCACAGAAAAACCCAATAACACTGCTCGACAAAGGAATAAAAAAAAATTAAGTAAGTACCGATTAACAAAAAAACCACTTTTTTTAAATTTCTCTTAATATAAGGGGAGTGACGGATTCGAGCAAAACATTGTAAGCATTATAATTAAAAAGAGTATCTCTGGAGTTCGTTGTCGGCTCTTCAGATTAAATTTTACACGAATATAAATATTTGTTTTTATTTGATTCGAGACACATCCAAATGTCACGACTTCTCACCAAGGGAGAGTTGAGGTCGAAAAATCGTTAAAATATCACTTAACCCGTCAAGTGTAAAACGTACACCCGTGTGTACACTATTAAAATGTGCCCCGCGCGCAGGACGTACACCCGGGTGTACGTTATTTATTCCCGTCTAATTGGTCAAGCATTTCTTACGTTTCGCTTTGCTAACACGCAATTGGACAACACAATTCGTTCATTCAATTAATATTCAACCTTATTTCTTCACTTATAACGGAAATCGGAACTGTATGCTACCAAAAAAAAAATAATTCAAAATAATTTGTCATCGAGCGCGCCATATTTTTGCGTCGATTCGCGCGCAGTCGATTTATTGTGTGATAAGTGGCTTACTAAAAATGTCTTCACGACGACATTTGAGTGTATGCCTATATTTACATAGAATTACTGAGAAATAACTGTAGAATATGTGTTACGTCATTGTTTTATGAAAAAGTGTCATAAAATTTGAGAAAAACATTACGAACTTTTGATGAGTGTTTATTTTCCCGCAAAAGTCCAACGTATTTCGTGATATTTTAATAACAACTTTCTTATTTATGTGTTCAAATGTATATACATAGCTAGATTATTTATTTGCAAACATATTTTGGTTCACAGTTACATACATTACTGCATATTTACAAGATTATTATAGTTAGTGTGTTAGTTAGTGGAGCATATAGGCGCCCGCCATATTCAAACTAAAATTGTAAGGTTTGCATAAAATTCTTATAACACGCGTGATAGTTTGTTTTTTATGTCTTATTGTAAACTTGCTTATAAGTTACTATTAGTTAGAGGATGATACATAAAATAATATAATATGTTATTATATTTCCCTATTATGACCATCAGTAGTCAGTGGTCAGTCTGACCACAGGTACATACCAACATTTTTGTTTGATTATCCACGGCTAGCATAACAAAAGTATCTAAATAATAACAGATATTATGTATGTGTATAGGTACACATTAGTATTGCAGAAACCAATATCAAGTAAAACTACTACTTACGGGCGACCAATCAGCTACCTACTATGCAAAGTAGGTAATAATATTATCATAATCTCATTTTTTTAAGTCGGGTAAAATACTTAGTTAATTTCAAGTTAAATTGTGTTCCTGATTTTATTTACATAGCCAGAAACTGAACTTATAAAAAATCTAATTTATTTAATTATCTATGAACCATTCTTTTACATCGTTATATTTGATCGATTTAACTAGTTATATTTTATAATAAATTAAAGATGTATCATGTTTACGAAATTTATACTTGAATAAAAAAAAAACAATTTGAAACATTTTACGCAAAGATTTTACTGCTAGCTGTACATATTTAGCTGCCTAGAGCGACTGGCTAGCGACCGCGCAGCACGCATGCGCGCGGCGGCCGCGCGCATGCGTGCTGCTGGTCGCCCGCCGCGCGCCGGGAAGATGCCGTTAGTGATAGATAAAAAGTTATGTCGCGCGGGAAACGTAATGTAAATATTAGTTTTATGGTATGTTTATGGTGATAAAAGGTGAATTAGTTGTTGTATTGAGCATGGTAATATGTCTGAAATAGTGTGCAAGTGTTTTTTTATGTGAAAGTGTTAGAGAATATGATATTTTTTGACCAAGTGGAATGAGTGGCGCGGGAAAAAATCGTATCCAGCGGATTTACAACCAATTTGTGAGGTATTGTGACTTTTTGGTTATAATCTGTATATTGTAGTGGTTAGGAAATATTATAAGCAACGTAAATATGTATAATTTATGACACAAAAATTATCATATATGCACACAATGCTAATTTTTGCGATGACCTTGCAAAATTTTTTTTATTTGCAAAAAAATGGCTGCGTTCCTGGCAATTGCATATGGGGAGGGGGATACGCGGGACGGGTTAATACGCCCCTTACTACCACAAGGTGGCGCCATTAGTCAAGAGACCATCTGTAATTATATGTAGCTTCTACGATACCTGTATAGAACGCAAGGTAGCGCCACTGTCGCGAACCAGAGCGGCGCGGCGAAGGGATGCACCCGGCACAGCTCTGGGATGAGGATCTGTTTCTGATCGAGACGGTCGCGCTTGGCTCGGCGGGTACGCTCTGAAGATACCGGCAAAGCCACGCCCTTGCGGTTCACGTATCTACGAGACAATCATAATATATCATCAACCCGTACATCGTTCCACTACTGGGCACAGGTCTCCTCTCAGAACGAGAGGGATTAGGCTATAGTCCACCACGCTAGCCTACTGCGGGTTGGCAGAATTCACACACCCTCAAGAAAATCTCTCAGGCATGCAGGTTCCCTCACGATGTTTTCCTTCACCGTTTAAGCGCGTGATAATTAATTATTAATACGCACATGACTTTGGAAAGTCAGAAGTGCGTGCCATGGAATCGAACTCGAGCCTACTGATATGACCATTGGACTGCCAAGTCCAATGGTCATATCTATGGCCATTCATCATCATCATCTAATGGCTATCACTGCAGTGAACCCTTATGTGCGCGGTGTGAATCTATACTGATATATATATTATTATTCCATTTATTTAATCTTAAAGCATATCATTACATTTTTAAATATTATTATAAAATACAAGAGAGAATAAAAACATTTAAAAATATAAAAATAGTGATCCACCGGCATGGGGAACAGGGTCCAAGCTACCGGTGGTTAGGGCCCCAGAGACAGGAACCTCCTCACGATACGCGCCGTATCAAGAAGTACTGCCTTCTGAATCAGGCCCTTAACCCAGCCACCCATTATTATTATTATTAATATTATAAAGCTGAAGAGTCTGTTTGTTTGTTTGCTTGAGCGCGCTAATCTCAGGAACTACGGGTCCGATTTGAAAAATTCTTTCAGTGTTAGATAGCCCATTTATCGAGGAAGGCTATAGGCTATATATCATCACGCTAACACCAATAGAAGCGGAGCATAAATGAAAAATGTTGCAAAAACGGGAAAAATTAAAATGCCGAAGAGCCGAGAAACCACGCGGGCAAAATTGTGGGCGGAAAGCTAGCATATGATATGAGCCTTGTTTCCTGAAAAAAATGCTTACCTTGGAGTCAGCAAGTTCAGCCGCGCGCTGGTATGATCCACGTCCAATAGAGGCTGGTCTCTTTGAGTGAGGGTCACTCCATACTTGGTGCTGTAATAGTCCCTGAAGCTCTGGTGAGTGGCTGACGGGAACGAGGAGTCCGGCGACAAGTTCCAACATATCTCCGCTACTAGGAAGAACTGGAAATAACATGTTTAACTTAATTAAAGCTAAGGCGTCAGCCTTGGGCGCGCAATTCAATTTTTTCTTGGTTTTTCGCAAATTATTTGGCTATTCTAGGTACTTCTAGAATAGCCAAATAATTTACTACACTAGCCAAATAGGCTACACGTCGAGCTATACAAATCCAGTTTACGCTGGCCTCTTATTTTATCGAAACTCTAAACATACATACATACATACACTCACGCCTTTTTCCCATAGGGGTAGGCAGAAACTACAGAACGCCATCTGCTACGATTCTTGCATAATTCTTTTGCTTCGTCCACATTCATACATCTTGTCATACACATGCGCCGGTTGCGGGTACTACGCACCTGACCTTTCTGAAGGATCTCACCAATAAGGTCGTGGTATGTCTTTCTAGGGCGTCCCCTCCCGGCGACTCCACTGACATTCGCTTTATAAATCCCTTTCGTTAATCGCCTTTCATCAATTCTCTCGACATGTCCAAACCATCTCAAACTTTAACATTGCGAGATAAATTGGAATTGTATAGGTTGATCTGTAGCCGTGTGTACATGGCAGTAGAAATCGCGACATCAACAATAACTTATTCACGATTGAGTATTTTTATTTAACAAATTTATGCTTAAAAATCGTTATCGTCGAAAATTGTGGTGTAAAATAGTGGAATTGGTAAAAAAAATGACAATTAGCACCTAAATCTGCTTCTATAGCGATTTTTAAACATGTACCTACTCTGTGTTATAGCTGAATAATTTGCGAAAAATAAAGGAAAAAATTAATTTCGCGCCCTAGCTGACGCTTAAGCCTTAAGGATTTTTTTCCTAACCCATCTCGTCCCACTGCTAGGCAAAGGCCTCCCTTCGCTCTTCCCTTTTCCTTTCCTTAAGGATGTCTATCATCATCATCGACCCATTACATCGTCCCACTGCTGGGCACGGGTCTCCTCTCAGTAGAAGAGGGATTAGGCTATAGTCCACCACGCTAGCCTACTGCGGGTTGGCAGACTTCACATGCCGTCAAGAAAATCTCTCAGGCATGCAGGTTTCCTCACGATGTTTTCCTTCACCGTTTAAGCGCGTGATAATTAATTATTAATACGCACATGACGAAGTCATGTCGATGCCTTGGATTCGAACTCGAGACCTTTGACTTGGCAGTCCAGTGGTCATATCACTAAGCTATCACTACACTCAAGGATGTCTATACTAATATGATAAAGAGGTAAAATTTGCGAGTTTGTAACGTTGTGATCTAATGTAATCTCTGGATCTAATGAACCGATTTTGAATAATGTTATTAGCAAAAAAAAAAAAAAGCTTACTAGCAATGTGGGTCACACATTACTAGTAATCTTGTTAACCCCTCGTGGTAAGCTAAATGCTTGTGTTACGAGTGGGTTCACGTCGGTAGTGCAATGGGTGGGGGCTCGAACCGGCAACCACATGATCGCAAGTCCGACGCCCTAGCCATTAGGCTACCGACGCTTCAATGTTATGGTATGTCTTTACAAACTAACCTGTGGTTGATCTTGATTCCTATACCACGGCGTCACAACTGCTTCTTTGTATTTCTCAGAATCAAAAACAAAACACTCCCCCTTTTTCAACAATGGATTTCCCATCCTTTTCTTTCCCCTGCGCCGCCTGTTGCTGTCTCGCTCTATCTTCTGCTCATCTTCTGTCTCCTGCCAGATCAGTGGTTTCTCTATGTCGGTTTGTTTTTTGTCTTCTGTGTGTTGGTAGATAAGTTCCAGGAATGACCAGTCGATGTCAATTTTGAAGGTGCCGTTGTCTTGAAGTACTGTATTGAGTTTTTTTTTAAACTATAACATTTGTATTAGCATGACTGCCTCATTACTCTAGTGGTCCTAAGCGCAACTGCTACGCTAGAGGTCCTGGGTTCAATTCCCAGGTCAAGCAGTGTTTTTCGTGTGAAACCACGGCCAGTTCCGAAGCTGGGTGAAGTGCTTCCGAAGTGAAATATTGAAAATATTAATAAATACTTATATATAAAATAAATAAAAAATAGTAATAAAATCGATAAGAAAGGTGTATACCATAAATAATAATACATAATAATATAGTATTGTATAGAAGTAAGCATAAGCATGGCAATACGTTTTGCTCATTCATTCAGTCATTCTATCATTCTGTTCTATTCCGCTCAATCGTTCTTGCACGAATACAGTTTGTTTGAAATAAGTAAGCCGTTCGGAAGTTGTCTGCAAGTGGTTTAGAAGTCGTAAATTTTAATAGAAAGGGTCGGTGTAAAGATAATTAGAGTCGTTTAAGTTTCACATTTCTAATTGTTTTGTTTACTAATTTCGCTATTTATGTATTAAAACACTTAACATGACGATTTTATCACCGCGGTAGTTCGGAACGGCTACCTTCCGATCGGCTTACTTATTTCGCACAAACTGTAACGATTGTATTGTTTGTAAAATAAGGCTTTTCATTAGGTCCAAATACGAGACAACTGTGCTTGTGTGATGTCCCACCGGCCAGGTCGAAATTTGCCTTCACATTTTTTAATTTACGTCTTTGGGGTGAAGTGAGAACTCGCGGTGGCTCAGCGGTCACAGCGTCTGTTGTGCCTAACCGGAAGACGCAGGTTCGAATCCTGCCCGCAGTCGTATTTTTCCTTCACTAAAATAACTTCATAATCTTTGCATGGACAATGCCTAAAAATACAAGAAAGAAGTGGAAATGGACGAGCTTACCCTTGTTTGTGGGCACGATGTAGTAGTTGTTGTGTGTGTTAGTGTGTGTGTGTGTGTGCAGGCGCATCCCGCGCCGGCGCACGCGCAACACCTCCGCGAACACGAAGCGCATAAACCTGAACATAATACAATCAATGATCAAGCTTACTTTGAACATTTAAACAAATTAAATATTAGATTATTATAGATATTCTCACCTCCGAACGAGCCTGCCCCTTCGCGGCGACATTCTGACGTCAGCATCCGGTATATGTTCCACGGAGACCCTGACCTCTCCTGAACGAGTGTACACCGGAAACGCTGGGATCTGCAGACTAGAAGTAAGAAAAGACAATTTTATCGACATCAAGTAGCAGTATGTATACTGTTGCGTTTCGTACGGTGAGTGTGGAGCGGCGGAGGCCCAATTCCTCCCTCAGTCCCCTTCCTTCTCCCATTTTCCTTCTCCTTAAATAGGCTCGGCCACGCATCTGCAGCTCTTTTTGTATTGCACATGTCCATGGGCGGCGATGACTACTTACCATCAGGTAGCTCGCCTGCTCGTTTGCTGAGTAATCACATATAACATTACATAACATACCATCACGTCTGTATTCCCCGAAGGGTTAGGCAGAGGTGTACTAATGTACACCCACATTTCGCCGGTATGTTTAGGTCCTATGTAATAGGGGGCGAGCCTATTGCCATTAACCGGGCACAAATCCAGACTAGGAGCTGCTACTGAGAATTTCATAGAAATACCCAAATAACACTTTGCTCGACCTGGGGATCGAACCCAAGACCTCTAGCGTAGCAGTCGCGACTGGGACCACTAGACTAACGAGGCAGTCCCATGAGTACTCCCATAAAACAAAATTATGGATCGAATCACAAATTCCTTCTCATATTCTCCTTCCTCTTCGTTTTTAGGGTTGGCATCACGCAAGTGATACTCCTGGTGTTGCAAGCGTCTATATACTACGGTAACCGCTTATCATCAGTATACTTGTTTGACACCTTAGCGGTATGAAAAAAAAAAAATTGTGCCATTCTAGTCTCCATTTCAACTTACTTGTCACTTACGTCCCTGGACATAAGGATGCCAATCGCTTGGCTAGCATTCTGGGGCGCATGAAGCCTTCTACCCCGAGTGTTATATCTTTCCGGTAAAGCACACCACAATTTTGACACTATAGCGTAGAGCATATTGCGTTTGGTCCCTAAAACAATAAAAAAAAAAATTTCATACATTCATACATACACTCAAGCCTTTTGCCCATAGGGATATGCCGAAACTACAGAACGCCACCTGCTACGATTCTTGCATACTTCATTTGCTTCGTCCACATTCATGCATCTTAAAAAAATATTATTATTTACTTATTTATTATATTTGACTGCCTCATTAGTCTAGTGGTTCTAAGCGTGGCTGCTACGCTAGAGGTCCTGGGTTCGATCCCCAGGTCAAGCAAAGTGTTATTGGGTTTTTCTATGAAATTCTCAGTAGCAGCTCGGAGTCTGGATTTGTGCCCGGTGAATGGCAATAGGCTCGCCTCCTACTACATTGGACCTAAACATACCGGCGAACTGTGGGTGTACATTATGTACACCTCTGCCTAACCCTTCGGGGAATACAGGCGTGATGGTATGTTATGTATTATATTTGATTATAAAACCAATATTATGACCGCCATAATATTGATAAATCAAATATAATACTGGTAATAATAATAATAGCTCTGCTCCCGACACCGGTGGACTACTATTTTTATATTTTTAAATGTTTATAGTATTTATCTTCTGTTTTATAAAAATATTTAAAAATGTAAACAATATGGGTAAACTTTAAATAAATGGAATAATAGTAATAGGCAGAGGTGTACTAATGTACACCCACAATTCGCGGGTATGTTTAGGTCCCATATAACAGGGGGCGAGTCTATTCCCATTCACCGGGCACAAATCTAGACTCCGAGCTGCTACTGAGAATTTCATAGAAAAACCCAATAACACTTTGCTCGACCTGGGGACCGAACACAGGACCTCTAACGCAGCAGCCGCGCTTAGGACGACTAGATTAATGAGGCAGCCTTTTCTTCAGAACTTAATTAACGGATTAAATTTTTTTTTTTTTCAAAAATCTAATTATATTTTCCACCAAGCCCGATATTTTTAATCTGAGGAGACCTGGTGACCTGAAATACTGGCTTTTGTCTAGTTTGGGCACCAACCTCCCACAATATATTGTACACTCTCATGTAAACTCTGTAATAACTGTTTTATATAGAATGTTGTAGAGAAAATAAATAAATATTATTAAAAAAAAAAACTATCAAAAACCAACTAGCATCCCAATTTCAATCTTACCTGCATTATCTTTAGGTTTAATTTCCTTTTGCTTGCAAGACTCCTTCGTCTTAGTACACTCGTTAATCGGCGCTTCTATATCGCTGTCAATATCCATTGTGTCTGGATCTGCGTCTGGATTAATTTCTGTATCACTTGTATCTATTATAGGCTGACAATCAGTGAACGCCCAAGCAGTCTAAAAAAAAACAGAATGGCATAATGGGCTAATTATATTTTTAGGCATTTTCTATGCAAAGATAATAAAGTTATTTAACATACCATCACGCCTGCATTCCTCTAAGGGTTAGACAGAGGTGTACTAATGTACACCCACATTTCGCCGGTATGTTTAGGTCCCATGTAATAGGGGGCGAGCCTATTGCCATTAACCGGGCACAAATCCAGACTACGAGCTGCTACTGGGAATTTCATAGAAAAACCCAATAACACTTTGCTCGACCTGGGAATCGAACCCAGGACCTCTAGCGTAGCAGTGGCGCTTGGGACCACTAGACTAACGAGGTCATTTAAAGTTATTTTAGTGAAGGAAATATGCAACCGCGGGCAGGACTCGAACCTGCGTCTTCTGGTAAGGTACATCAGACGCTATGACCGCTAAGCCACCGCGACTCCCACCCGCCAGGTCAAAATTTGACTTCACATTTTTAATTTTACGTCTTTGAGGTGACGTCAGGGACATCTATTGAAAATGTGATTCTCAACCGACATGACTTGCTTTACAGCAAGTACGATGTCGTACGATGCCACCTTACCTTTTAACCATCTTTTTTTTATATTTTTTTTTAGGGATTTTCCATGCAAAGATTATAAAGTTATTTTTATCATCATCATCATCAACCCATTACATTGTCCCACTGCTGGGCACGGGTCTCCTCTCAGTACGAGAGGGATTAGGCTATAGTCCACCACGCTAGCCTACTGCGGGTTGGCAGACTTCACACGCCGTCAAGAAAATCTCTCAGGCATGCAGGTTTCCTCACGATGTTTTCCTTCACCGTTTAAGCGCGTGATAATTAATTATTAATACGCACATGACTTTGAAAAGTCAGAGGTGCGTGCCTTGGATTCGAACTCGAGAACTTTGACTTGGCAGTCCAATGGTCATATCACTAGGCTATCACTACACTCAAGTTATTTTAGTGTTGGAAAAATACGAATTTAAATACAGGGTGAAAGGGACATCGACGCACAACCGCTTACCATGAATTCAGTACATGATTCTGAACCCACTTGCGTTGATATTTTTCGTCAGTCGCTGGAACCGATCTGACTAATTTTCTTTTTGAAATATTTGTGGGAATATTTAAAACAGGGAATTTTTAAATTTTAGCTCCACATACCGGGTCCAAATTTTCCCATATCTCACTATGGAAAATTTTGACCTACCGGGTCCAATGTTTTAACCCCCGACGCAAAAACATATCTCACTTTGGAAAGTATAAAGTATAAAATATTTTCCCATAGTGAGATATGGGAAAAATTGGCCCCTTATGTGGAGCTAAAATAAAAAAAATCCTTGGTTTAAATATTCCCTGGATTTCCACAAATGTTTTCAAAACGAAAATTAGTCGGAGGAGTGCAATCAAGTGGAGCTGCAATCGAGAATATCAGTCCACTACTGTTATAGTAGATTGTTACACAAGGGTGGAAAGAAATCAATTCCCGTACGAGGTATTTAGACTATAGTAGAGGCTATAGTCCGAGTAGGAATTGATGTCTTTCACCCGAGTTAAGCACTCTACTTTTCATTTCGAATATAAGGAAAGTAAAAAAACTCATTTGTAATAAAGATTTCGATAACTTTTGCTATAAGTTAAGTTAGTATCCCGCCAAATTATATATTGTCATAGTCTATTTAAATTTTTAATTATGGAACACACCGCGTCACTGCCTCAGCCGCACGCGTTTTTTTAAAATTCTTCTTAATTATTCTTATTGAGATTTTTAGTTAGTTAGTCCAGTTAGAATTCTTAGTTAGATTTTTTACAGCTGACTGCCTAACCTAACTTTGTTCTATTTTTTAAATTATTTTCCACCCTAGGGAGGAAAGTAATTACTATGAGTTATTCCCGCCCAAGGGTGGGAAGTAGCATTTTCCACCCGCTATTCAGATCAAATGAATACTACTTTTCGAGTATGAGAAATGAAAAATAGATTTCTTCACTCACCCGTTTGTAGTAGTATTGTCGTCGCTTCGTAGTCCCCGGTCGCGCACAGTCGTGCGGCTCCGTACTGTTGTACGTAGTCATACTGTTACAAGCCTCCAATTCCGCGACCTTGAAGTTCTCTTTACCTATCAAATTATTTTAAATTTATACTATTTTTGTAGTACAGTCTCGCTTGCATGTCTATGTGCCAGCATATTGGCAAGACCGGGGAAGTACTACCCTTTCAGAATATAGACGTTAAGTAGCAGTATGCATAGGTACTGTGCGTTTCGTTCCTTCCTCCCTCAGTCCCCTTCCTTCTCTTTCCTCTCCCATTTCATTGGCTCGGCAACGCATCTGCAACTTCTTTGGTATTGTAGATATCCATGGGCGGTACCATCAGGTAGCTCACCTGCTCGTTTGCCGAGTTATCCCATAAAAAACCCTATTATAATTACCTATAGGCATCAGCTGATTGTCTAGTTCTCCAGACTTATGGAGAATCCTGCATGCTTGTAGCGCTACCATCCTTCTAGCTAACACCTTCGTAGGCATGGGGTGACCCTGGCAAAAAAAAAAAAAATATAGTCCGCCATATTGGATTTAGGATGACGTAACTTACAGTTTGTTCGAAATAAGTAAGCCGATCGGAAGTTGTCTGCAAGTGGGGTAGAAGTGGTAAATTTTAATAGAAAGAGTCGGTGTAAAGATAATAGAGTCGTATATGTTTCACATTTCTAATCATTTTGTTTACTGATTTCGATATTTATGTATTAAAACACTTAACAAAACGATAATATCACCGCGGTAGTTCGGAACGGCTAACTTCCGATCGGCTTACTTATTTCGAACAAACTATAGATAACCATGCATTGTCATCCAAACTAATTGTGTATACAAAATTTCAGTTCAATAGGTTGATGATAACTGCTTTAAAATTCATTTACAAGATTTGAACCCAACAAACATACGATTTTGAACTTAACCATAAAAATGTTAAGGTTTAAAATAATTTGACAGTTTTGTATAACCTGATGTTTAGGCGACTGTAAATACATTACAAGTTAAATCAAAGCTTTTTAAACACAACTATTTTATTATCTTTATCTATGTATATATGAATGGAATCAAGAATCGTAGCAGATGGCGTTCTGTAGTTTCTGCATACCCCTATGGGAAAAAGGCGTGAGTGTATGTATGTATATAAATATGAATCCTTATTCCCTTGGTCACGCAATAACTTGAGATAACTTTACCGATTTCATTTATCAAAATTGGAATATATTAGAAAACTTGGGAAAGGGGACTGAGGGAGGAATTGGGCCTCCGACGCTCCACACTCACCGTACGAAACGCAACAGTATGCATACTGCTACTTGACGTCGATATTCTGTGGGAGGGTAGTACTTCCCCGGATATACCAGCGAGACACTACTACTACTAAAAATGGTATGTACTTACAACAATATTATACTTGATGGGACAGTTGAGAGGCAACCTCAGGGTGCAGATGTAAGCTGTTCTTGTCTCCCCAGACCCTGGCACTAGGAGTGGAACTTCCTCCATCCACCATTGAGGAACCAGGCGGGTGAAGGTATCTGATGGTAGCTTACCACAATACCTGGTAAACACAGTGCAATAATAATAATTCACCTTTCAAATAAATAAAACTAAATCCAAATCGGTCCATCCGTTCGGGAGCTACGATGGCACAGACAGAGAGACACACACACACACACCCACACACGTACGCACGCACACACGCACGCACACACGCACGCACACGCACACGCACACGCACACGCACACGCACACACACAGACATGTCAAACTTATAACACGCCGTAGTTTTTGCGTCGGGGGTTAAAAAAATATTTCCTTAAAAATAACACAAGATGAAAAACAAAGTTCATTCTTACTCATACCATCACGCCTGTATTCCCCGAAGGGATAGGCAGAGGTGTATTTATTGAGTACACACTCAGTTTCCCGGTATGTTTAGGTCCCATGTAATAGGGGGCAAGCCTATTGCCATTCACCGGGCACAAATCCAGACTCCGAGCTGCTACTTAGAATTTCATCGCAAAACCCAATAACACTGCTCGATCTAGGGATCGCACCCAGGACCTCTAGTGTAGCAGTCGCGCTTAGGACCACTAGACTAATGACGCAGTCTCAAGATAGTACACACAGCTACAGTTCAACCTATACCAAACCAAATTAAGCTGATCTAGCTTTGTACAGCCTTCACATACAGTAAGAGGCCAATAAAAAACTGGTTTTGTATAGCTTGATTTGTAGCCGTGCGTACAGTCGCCAGCAGGGGCCGTATTACCACGTATTAATGCCACCATTTTTACGTTGTGAAAGAGGGACGCCACTATTTAACCTGTAGAGCGGCATCCCTCTCTCACAACCTAAAAATGATGGCATTAATACGTGGTAATACGGCCCCAGGTCAAGGTATACAAAACTGACAAATTTCTCCAAATGATTTTAAACCTTAAATTGTTGAAGATAAAGTTCAAAATCAACTGAGAAAATGTGACATTTTGTGGTAACTTGATGTGCTGGCCACCGTACATTTCTGAGTTTCAAGACAAAACTAACATACCACGCCACCATTAATTTTTTTTTTATTCATGATAGGCCTACGCTTTACCGCCAGTTCGAGTTGCGATTTTTTTTATCATGGAAATTCGTAAAACTATATTTTTCCAGCTCTAATTTACAAAAATTGTAGGGAAACGAAAAGGATGGCAATAATAGTCATATATGCACCTGCATACTGCACATTTTTGCATAGGTTGCATTCTAATCGTGGGAGAGGTTAAGCGATACTACGATCTACGATGGAGCGCGCTTGGTTGGACGTGATTTAAAGACACCCAGATTATTTAACTCAGTTTTTTTACGACTTCACTCGGCAAAGAGCAGGCGAGCTACCTTCTCCTTTTCTCCTTAGTTTGCCTTAAATAGACTCGGCAACTCATTTGCAACTCCTTTGGTATTGCAGATGTCCATGGGCGGCGATGACTACTTATTATCTGGTGGCTCGCTTGCTCGTATGCCCAGTTATCCCATAAAAAAATATGCGAATATTCCGCATTTGCGGATGCAGATGCGAATATCCGTAACTTATAACTATGAATATTAATACTCACCTATTTATAAGCGCGATTGCCGTACTCAGATCCACAGTAGCAGTATCACACTCACTTATATTTTTCTTAGTATCACTATCACTTAAATTGGGTTTAGCTAACAGCTGATAGTACAGATTCACATTCGAACACAAACACACGTTATTTACTTTGACATTGTAGCACTTATTGCAATAGACTTTAGAATTAATATCATCTTTACTTAAACCACTATCACTCGTATTTACAGCAGAATCGTTTGGAATGTTTCTGACACCTTCTTTATTTGATTGATCACGGATATTGTGAGTATCATTCCAACTTACATGAATTTTAGCCTCATTAATTTTGTTATTTTCATTTTTACAATTTGGTTCGTGAGTTTTTTCTATATTTTGTTCACTAAGCATATCAATGTCATTTTGTTCAGTTTTTAGTTTATTTTGATCATGAATTTCGCTAATATTGGTCGTTTCTATATGATTAAATTGCCTATTTTTGTTTTCTATATCATCTTCATTATTAATATTAATCTTGGCAGTTTTATCAACTATTTGGTTATGGAGATCAATATTTTTGTAATTTATTGTGTCAATTTTGTCAAGATTTGCATTAAGATTTAATGTATTTACAAATATCTTTTGTGCTTCACACATATTATTTATAATAGGAATATTACCATTTTCACTATCAAATTCTGCTAGCTCGTCACCTATTTTATTATTATTACCTTCATTTATATTACTGTTGTCTATTAAAACTTTATTACTGGAGATTTCCTCATTAATATTTTTACTAAAATCATTATCACTATTGGTGTTTCCTTTACATATATTTGTATAAGCTGCTTTCTCTTCGCAAATATTCTTACTATCTATACCGTCTTTCCTAATGCTGCCTTTTTCTATTTCACGATTGTTAGTGACATCATAATTATCTATTTTTAAGTCATCTATGATAAGATTTTTTAAATGATCAGCTGATTCTGTAGGCATCTTATCACTGTTAACATTTTCTTCACCAATTTTACAGTTTTTAACACTGTCTTGTTCACTAGTTTTACTTCTTTTAACACTCTTTTCATGACCTTTATTAATTTTGCTATCTTCATCATTCTTGCTACTGATCTGATATTCTTTAACTGTAATATTTTTACTAGGATTAATGTAATTATCACTATCGTTAGGGCTGTAAGGTTTGATGATACTAGTAAAACTATCGGCATGATCTTCTTCTGATTGTGGCGGTTCATCCTGGATGCCGCAGCCACATTTTCTGCTGATAATCTGTAGAAAAACCAGACATTCCGACGGTATTTTTATATACTAAAGACTACATCATTATCATATACAGCTTATTCACGAAAACGGTACACCTGTTTTGTTTACATGGATAAATAGGCATGGCAAAGGAACAACCTTATCAATTTTTGAGTTTTAAACGTTTCGTCAAGATCTTGATAAAATATATTTTTATCTTGTGCAATAATTCAGTGGCTATTGAAAAAAGACACTAAAACTACTATTACGCATGTTAATTAAGTTTTATTCACGTTATACTATAAAGGGATAAGCTTCGGTCACCTTTGCTTAAAATATTGACTTGTAAAAGTGTCTTTAACAGCTTTTTTACATAAATAAATGGCGCTTATCCATGAGACTGTGTAAAATACTAAACCTCTGTTTTAAATTGAAAATTCTCAATTTAAAACAGAGGTTTAGTATTTATAGTTAATCATACCTGATCCAGTTCTCGATACGTGGCAACGTTATGTAGTAACATTTGAGTGGTATCAGGATTGTTACTGCACAGTAGTGCAGCGGTGGCGCGAGCGGCACGCGCTCTACCGCGACAGAGGCCGTAGGATCGATACCTGGCGAAGAAATTGCAATTATTTTAGTTTGGGTTGGTACCACAAATATTCTAATTTGAAGGAATATTTCTTAAATAACTTTCAACTTTGAAGGGAAGCCAGAGAAATAACTGGCTGAATGAGACTTAACAACAGAAGTCTCAAGCGAGTGACACCACTATAAAAAAGACGAAGTTTTTCAGAGCTTTTAAGAGTTTCTTAATACAGGTCAGTCAGTAAATGCCGGCGCCATAAATGTCTATAAAATATTGTTTTACTTACGAAACCGGTACATCCCATCGGAGCACGAGATTGCAACGGGGCAAGTCAATACCCTCCTCCAAAGCCGAGGTAGCTAGCAGTAAGTTGCATTCATGCATGCGAAATCTGAAAAAAAGGTAGTATAACGGTTGTGAATCGACAACATGTCCTATCTCTATTTGTTGTATGGGAATTGAGAGGGAATGCTCTATTATGGCCTGCAACTGATTAAGGGAGTTCACCGCTCTACCAGTCAATGGCCCTAAAAGCAACGACAATGGCCCTAAAAGCCACACGCGTTCCTTTGAGCAGGACACAAGACTTTACCCTATTTATGGTCATATGGTATTCATGGCCAACGTGCCTGGCTCGCATCAGCAAATTTTAACGTATGGTTATTTTATACGTAAGAGTACAGACCAATCAAAGAAGCAAATCAGAAAGAAAGAAAGAAAGAAAGTTTATTCTGACAATCATACACAATACATAATACAAAACAATCGTTTTAACTTCAAATCAAAATTTGCGCGATGTCAGAATGGGTCCCTATCTCAGCACTATGCTGCAGCAAGCACATCAAGCTGCAGCGCTGATATTCTGATATCAGATAGAACATATCTGATTGCTTAGTGATAGGAATTTGCATCAGAGACGGGGAGATGCCTGTCACAATGGCAGTGAGGAATAGGGTATTTGACTGTTGATTGATTTATTAAAAGTAACAGTCCTATTGAAAAATGATATTAAAATAATTCGTCTACTGAAAAAATAAGATATAAGCTCTTAAAGTTTTTTAGGGAGATTGAGAGGGTGATGCTTGTCTTGGGTTGTCAGTATAGAATTTGTATGGTGAACGCACGGTGTGACGCCACAACATGCTATAGTGCGCTACCCACCTAGCATAAAATTATAAGCCTTATTTTTAAAACGTTTTAAATTTTTTTTTGTTGTGCGGCTCTATTATAGTTAGATGTAGTTTGATATAAAACTTACTTCTTCAGCACCTCTTCTTGTTTCTTGCCCTGTCTTTGACACTCACGTGGTTCGGTACCAGGGTCTGCTGGGTTCTCCGTGGCGCAGTACTGAACACAGAGATAACCCAGGCGACGGTTACAGCGAGACATATCCTGAGGGAAAGAGATCAGATAGATGTGGTGGAACTCTTCTACAGAGTTCGTCTCTGGTCGTACATCACTACTTCGGTGCATATTGGTCAACCTATACAAATCTTTCTTAAGCTGATCTCACATTGTATAGGCTTCTTATACACTAAGAGGCCAGCGTAAACTGGATTTGTATAGCTTGATGTGAAGCCGTGCGTACCACCGCATTGTGAGAAATTATACCGCCAAGCAGTTATAGCCTAGTGATATGACCATTGGACTGCCAAGTCAAAGGTCTTGACTAAAAGGCACGTATCTCTGACTTTTCAGTTATATGCGTATTCATAATAATTTATCACGCGCTTGAACGGTGAAGGATATCGTGAGGATTCTGGATGACTCGTGAAGTCTGCCAACCCGCAGTACGCTAGCGTGGTGGACTATCCCTCTCGTTCTGAGAGAAGACCCGACCCAGCAGTGGGACAACGTATTAGGTTTAATGATGATTTTGTTACTGTTTAAAGAGCAATGTAGTCATTGACATAACTAGACAAATGAAACAAGATATCAAGTCACTGTCATGTCAAGATGACAACATGCGAGTGATACCACTGGTGTTGCTGGCGTCTATAGGCTACGTTTGATTTCTATCAAGAACCCCGTATGCTTGTCTCATCTCATTACAAAAAAACATAGTTTTGAACTCAAACTTACCACAATCATCATGAACATGATCTTGGCTATCAGAGCGTCCTTCATAAACACTATACCACATAAGGCATCTGGATTCTGCTGCATCTGAAGTACCCTTGCGGCGTTGTTCCTCTGCATTCTAGTCCTGCCCCTCAACCTGTGCCCTGCCCTCCTAGGAAAGCCCAGTAGACCCCGCTGCACCATGATTTCATTCCCTTTAATATCCATCCCACTTAACTGAACTGAACCACTTAAATCGGAAGTACTTATAATGTCATGCGTTGCATTTGGACGAGTATCTGGACTGTTCGTGATTGTATTATTTTTAGTATCCATTTCACTTACATGAATATTCAAGCCACTTATGTGGTGAGTATTCGGTGGAGTTACAGTAGTGGTTATGTCCGTTTTACCAGTCTCAATTGTGGAAGAATTCGATGGGATATTTGGCTTATTTGAGTTTGAGGTATCGTTGCTGGAGGTAATTTTCGTATTGTCATTAGGAATATTTGTTTGGCTTAAGATATTTTGACTATCTTTGTCATCTAAAGTGCTATTTCTAAACGGTTCGGTGGGAGAGTCAAAGATTTCCCTCAAATTTGAACAATAAGTGTTAACTTTGTCCTCTATTTTGTTACCCAAGGTAGTGAAATCACATTCGTCAATATCATTTAGCATCTTTTTCGTACTATCACTTTTACTTAAACTATCACAACCACTTACAACGCTACCAGTCTCGTTATCGCCACTATCTTCTTTAATATCCCGAGTATCCTGACTACTTAATGTACTATCAAGTCTACTTAAAGTCGTATTTTGGTTCCTAATGTCAGGTGGTTTGAATTTTTCTAATATTTCAGCAAATCTCATGATTTTTGAGGAGGAAAATGTCTTAATTCGCTCCCATTCATCTTCATATTTGCTAAAAAGGAGGTCAGAGTAGCATCGAATTTTTATGAACACTGTAGTGCATAGACACATAAGAATAAAATGTCTTTCATAGGGTATTTTAATTTTCAGTTTTTCTAGCTTTGTCAATAAAGAAAATGCTGCTTTATCTGCTGCATATGGACCTGAAAAAATAGAATTTTAAGAACAAACAAATCGATGGTATAGCGCATCTAGCGCCTTCCACGGAACTAGGTCATAACAAATCCTGAATCGCGCAAGCAAGATTTACCGCGCAACTTTCATATACAGGGTGGAAGGGACATGACGCAGAAACGTTTACCATGAATTTAGTACATGATTCTGGACCCCCTTGCGTAGATATTTTTAGTCGGGTATTAAAAAAAATCCGCTTTTTCATACAAACATACACGGTTAAAATGTATGGAACAGCTGAAAGCGGCGGAAAACTATTGTTAATGTATTCAATATACAGAATATGTTTTTTCAACCGACTTCAAAAAGGAGGAGGTTCTCAATTCGTCTGTATGTTTTTTTTTTTTTTTTTTGTATGTTTGTTACGCGATATCTCCGCCAGTTGAGGACCGATTTTAATTATTGTTTTTTTGTTTGATAGGTCATACTTCAGAGGTGGTCCCGTTTAAATTTTATCGAAATCGGTTGAGCAGTTTTGAAAATATCAACAAAAATATAAAAATTGTTTACATCGATGATATTATCGTTTACTCTGAAACATCGCTGTCTTATTGGAGCAGTGTGTTTAGTTGGCTAACAAGTACTTCTAAACAAAACTTTCCACTAAAAATTACAAAATAAAATTACTTTTAACAAAAAAGTTAAACCGCCTTCAAAAAATAATAAAATAATTTTGTCTAAAACAGTTTGGGAAGTCGGTGGCGAAATAAAAGACCCACTCAAATATACGTCACCGACTTCCCAAACTGTTTTAGACAAAATTATTTTATTATTTTTTGAAGGCGGTTTAACTTTTTTGTTAAAAGTAATTTTTATCTTATAATAATTAGTCTAGATTATTTTTTAAATACAGTATTGAATGTATAGTATAATCCTTACCTAGTTGTTCCAGAATGTACAAAAACTGTTTGAATATCTCCTTGGGGTCGAGTGTGGGGTCTGGAATGTTCATGAACTCGTCATACAACTCTTCACCATATATTTCGGTGGGGTCATGTCTGAAATAGAATTATTACATTGATAAACTGCCTCATTGGTCCTATAGTTTTGTTATGAAATTATTTGATGTCGCAAGTTCTACTGCCTCATTATTCTAGCGATCCTAAGCGAGACTGCTACGCTAGAAGTTCGATCCCCAGTCCGAGCAAAGTGTTATTAGGTTTTTCTATGAAATTCCCAGTAGCAGCTCAGAGTCTGGATTTGTGCCCGGTTAATGGCAATATTCTCGCCCCCTATTACATGGGACCTAAACATACCGGCGAACTGTGGGTGTACATTAAGTACACCTCTGCCTAACCCTTCGGGGAATACAGGCGTGATGGTATGTATAAATTAAATCAGCCTTAACAATATTTGCACTAACCGATGATCTTCGATGAAGTCCAATGCATCTTGAACCGTGTCCTTCATATATTTTTCCAAGTTTCTGTAGTCTTCCGGCAGCTCTTCGTCAGATGGACGCGATCCATACTCTATTATGAGCTCGCGAGGTTTGGTTACTGATGAGGATATCCTGTAATTTTATATCTTACAGTATACTTATATAAAAATGAAACCCTTTTTCCCTTGGTCCTTAGTCTTGGATGACTCGGCAAACGAGCAGGCGAGCTACCTGATGGAAAGTAGTCATCGCCGCCCATGGACATCTGCAATACCAAAGGTGTTGCAGATGCGCTGTCGAACCTATTTAGGGAAAGGAAGGGGAAGGAGAAAAGGTGAAGGAAGGGGATTGAGGGAGGAATTGGGCCTCCGGCACTCTCGCTCACCGAACGAAACGAAGTAGCGAAACGCTACTACTTGGCCGTCGGTCTCCTGCAAGAGTGTGGTACTTCCCCGGTCAAGCCGGCACATTCATGCTGCGAACAGCGTGGCCCTACCACAATAATTTAAAAAGAAAGAAAAAATAAAAAAATATGCAGATAATTTAAAAATATCAGAAAACTGTAACTGTAAATAAATCCTTATAATGATATTTTTTTCTATTAAAAAAATCCTGGAAAGACACAAGACATTTACTGTTTTTTTAACTAGATGGCGCCGGCATTTCCTGTCTATGGACCTCTGAGAAGAAAAGCCGAAACAAACTCAGAGAATCATGGTCTCTTTTAAAGTTTTATTTTTTTTTAAAAAAAAAGCTTACTAGCAATGTTGGTCGCACATTACTAGTATTCTTGTTAACCCCTCGTGCTAAGCTAAAATGCTTGTGTTACGAGTGGGTTCACATCGGTAGTGCAATGGGTGGGGTTCGAACCGGCAACCACATGATCGCAAGTCCGACGCCCTAGCCATTAGGCTACCGCCGCTTCATAAAGTCCAGACAATAGTACCTAATATATGCGAGTTTTACAATATAGAGCAAAATCTGAACAGACAAATAAAGATACTTGAACGGAACACAAGAACCGTGCCCAGCAGAGGGAAAATGAGTTATAATTCAATTCTCACCTTTTCCCTCCGTCAATATCTTCCGCGAGATCCATTTGACAACACAACTCACTCTCCAACTCTTCAATCTTCCACTCTAGTTTCTCGTACATATCGAAGTCGTCTACATTCTTATACACTCCCATTTCTTCTTCTCTTACCGTCTCTTTCTCTGTGTCTATTTCGATGTTTTTTTTTGTTGATGTGAACAGTGGGTAAGTAAGAGCTAGAATTAGTGGTTGATCTGGTTTTGGGCATTGCTTGTAAGAGTGCATTATCTGTGAAAAAAAAAAAGTTCGTACGGCTACACATCAAGCTATACTTAAACTCTCCCACGATTAGAATGCAACCTATGCAAAAATGTGCAGTATGCAGGTGCATATATCGCACCCTTATTCCAATACCGTCACTAAACGAAATTTTTCAAAAACTTGTTTTTAACTCAATCTATACGTAGATTGAGTTAAAAACAAGTTTAAAAAAAAAACGTTTAGTGACGGTATTGGAATAAGGGTGCGATATGACTATTATTGCCATCCTTTTCGTTTCCCTACATTTTTTGCAAATTAGAGCAGGAAAATATAGTTTTACAAATTTCCATGATAAAAAAATCGCAAATTTTTTTGCACATTTGGTGTGCAAACTACATTTTCCGGGTTAACCAGTATAGGCTGGCCTTGAATTGTGCGGAAAACCTTTACAATGGGAGGTCAGTCTAAACTGGATTTGTATAGCTTGATGTGTAGCCGTGTGTACGAAATATCTGCGCGGCTGAAGTTATATGCAAGGGGTTTTGCAGTGGTTATTTATATATACATTATAATCACGCCTGTATTCCTCGAAGGGATAGGCAGAAGTGTACTAATGTAGGTGTACACCCACATTTCGCCGGTATGTTTAAGTCCCATGGTATAGAGGGCGAGCCTATTGCCATTAACCGGACACAAACCAGACTACTTGGTGCTACTGAGAATTTCATAGAAAATACCAGATACACTGCTCGACCTGAGGATCGAACCCAGGACCTTTGAAGCAATTATAATTTAGCTGTTGTTGATCGGATCTATTTATGGTAAACATTTTAATGAGACCATTAATAATAGTAGTAGTAGTGTCTCGCTGGCATGTCTACATGCCAGCATGAATGTGTCGGCACGACCGGGGAAGTACTACCCTCCCACAGAATATCGACGTCAAGTAGCAGTATGCATACTGTTGCGTTTCGTACGGTGTGTGTGGAGCGCTGGAGGCCCAACTCCTCCCTCATTCCTCTTACTTCTCCTTTTCTCCTTGCCCTCCCTTTTCCTTAAATAGGCTCGGCAACGCATCTGCAACTCCTTTGTTATTGCAGATGTCCATGGGCGGCGATGACTACTTACCATCAGGTAGCTCGCCTGCTCGTTTGCAGAGTTGTCCCATTAAAGATGTAAGTATAAGCCTACTGTAACATTCTAACTACTACCTAATTGCATTTTTTTTAAAGCTTACTAGCAATGTGGTCCGCACATTACTAGTATCCTTGTTAACCCCTCGTACTAAGCTAAATGCTTGTATTACGAGTGGGATCACGTCGGTAGTGCAATGCGTGAGTTTCGAACCGGCAACCACATGATCCCAAGTCCGACGCTCTAGCTAGCCATTGGGCTACCGTCGCTTCACAATTAAAAATAATATAAAAATTTTACCTTAAAATAAAATTTGTATTATGTTTCCTAAGACGTCCGAAGTCCATTGTGAGAGAGAGTACATCGTCTTTTCCCTCGCCCAGTCGCTAGATGTCTCTGTTTCCGCTACGTAACCGCACCTCTAGCGCCTCCATCGGCCGAACCTGGTACTAAATTTAACACGCCCAAGCAAGCCACCATTTCTTAAGTCATTGTTTGGCTCATAATGATGATAATGATGATGGTATTACACCAGGAAGACATTATTTGGACTTCGGACGTCTTAGGAAACATAATACAAATTTTATTTTAAGGTAAAATTTTTATATTATGTGTTCCGTTGGACGTCCGAAGTCCATTATGAGAGATCTGTTTGTTATCTCCTGGTGGCTTGCATAATAAAACGCAACAATGTGATTTATTTTGTTTATGTGGGAAAACAAAATTATTTAGGTACAGAGGTAAATAGGAAAAAAAATATATTTCTTCATAGTAAAAGAAATCTTAACAAAGGTATGTTCCTAATAAGATATTTAAGAAGACATAATCCTGATAAATAAAATGATTTAACCAAAATTAAATTGATTTATAAAGTATTAATCGTCACTATGCACGCAATCAGAACGACTTTAATTTGTTGTATCAAAGAATTGGGAAAGAGACTTCTCTTGTTCCATACTTTTATTTCTTATTTCTCTACAGTAATATTTTCTAAACGTATGTTCGTGACGCCAATTTCCCTTTGCAAGAATATCATTTATTGGATACTTCTCTAAGCAGTTTAGTGATGAAACTGCTGATCGAAAACTACCGGGCGTGGCCTGTATTCCGGCTTCAGAAAGAGTTCGCCTTACCCAGCCACCAATGATGACAGTAGTGGCTGGCCTACGCGGCTCCCTCGTTGTAATAAACAAATTTGTCATAGTACCCCTGACATGCTTTGATACATTTACTAAATGTCTTAACCAAAATAAGCAATCTATATTCTTATCCGGGGAAGGTAGTAACGTCCAACTTGATTGTTGGTGCGAAGCTGAATCAGTTTTAGAGCCAAATACGGGATGCAAAGTTATTGAATTTCCATTATCCACAAAATGTTCTGAGTCACAATGTAAGAGAGTTAAGTCATGCACTCTACGACCCGAAGTCAACAATAGGATTGTAGCAGTCCGCCTAGAAACGTCATATAAACTGAGTAAATTAGGAATTTTATTTTTTAAAAATTGTATTACTATCCTTGCATCCCATATAGGCAATTTTGGTGGAACTGGTCTGGCTACTGATATAGCTTTTAAAATATGCCTGACTAAATTATTTGATGATATTTTGGTATCAGAAAGTGTTTCACAAACAGATGCTATAACCGATTTATGGACAAGAATAGTACGGTATGCAAGATTATCAGTAAGAAAAAGTTTCGCTAGATATCGAGCTACATTAGCCGGTGCCGGATAGCTACAATTTAAATTATTATCATTACACCATTTCGACCACTTGTTCCATATGGGAATGTAAGTTTTAAGCGTAGAAGTTCTCCAGCATGTTGATAAAAGCTGCTTTTCTTCAGACGACCAACTATCTGTTAAGGTGTCCCAACCGAAATGAGCCAGGCTTCCAACTGTAGGTTGTGTACTTGAGCTGGGGGTCGACCCGTCACAGTGTCTACCAATGTCATCTTGAGATCCCTTATTTTCATAGGACGTGCTAGGGCACGGCTCTTCAAGTCTGGACGCCAAAACGGCTTTTTCCACTTGGGCGCTATTATTATGAACTTGCCATTTGCCGAGTTGAGATGGTGTAGCACACGTGGGAGCAGGGCTGGTGGAGGGAATATCCACGCTAGATCGTAACTCCAGGATCTGCTGAACGCGTCGTGAAAGCAAGCGCTCAAGTCTGATAAGTCTAGCGAAACATACTCCGACACGACGTGAGCGTTGCTTGACGCGAATAGGTCGATGTCTGGAGTACCCCAATGGCTGAATACCTTTTTCGTCGCATTGCCTAACAGGTGCCATTCGGATCCCACGCGATTTCGCGAGAGGTGATCGGCATCCGTGTTGTACAGTCCCGGTAAGTGGTGAGGGAGGAGTACAACGTTTAGACTGTCCGTCAGTGCCAGAAGTTGTTTTGTCAATCGTAATAGTTTCAGAGACTTCGTTCCGCCTTCGTTCTTTATGTAAGACACAACTGTTTTGTTGTCGCTCTGCAGGACGATGGTTGAATTTTTTAGAACATCTGCCCTCAGCGTGATTGCTGCTATCACTGCATACATTTCCTTGAGATTGCAGTGCCACTTCAATTGATGATGACCCCAATTTCCTTTTAGTTTGTCGTTGTTCACTAGGGCTCCCCATTGAACGTCCGAGGCGTCCGTGATCACGTAGTTTACAGGTGACCGCCTGGAGTGGATTGGGGTTTTCTGGCTGATATTTTCTAACCACCATTCTAGTTCCCTTTGTACCTCGTCCGCAAACGGTCTGGGTTTGGAGCGGTGTGAGTTTATCTGCAACAGATTGCTGTGACGTTGCAGTGTGCGGCAATGCAACCTTCCCCGGAGGGTGATGAAGGTCGCAAAGTTGAGATACCCTAAGAGGCGTTGCGCCTGCTTGAGAGTCCAACTGCCGGCTACCAAGCGGGTCGATAGGCACTGGCGGAATTTGCTCACCTTGTCCGGGGGTAAACACTTGATGTTGTATCGCGTGTCCCAGACAATTCCTAGGAACTCTAGAGCTGTTGTTGGTTTGAGTATGGATTTCTCCATGTTGATAAACCAACCTAGGCTTGAAAGGAACTCTATAGCTATACGGACATGAGCTTGCAGGGTCTTCCTGGATTGATGAACAATCAAATAGTCGTCCAAAAACACAACCAGACGGAGACCTTTGCTGCGCAACACTTCGGCAGTCCAATTTGTAACGGACGCAAACATTCTTGGTGCAGCAGCAAGACCAAAGGGTAGGCATCTCATTTGCAGCAACCGACCCTCGTAACTGATGCGCAGGAAACAACGGTGTCTTTTCGAAATCGGTAGATGATAATAGGCTTGGCTTAAGTCTAGCTTTACCATCCAGTCTCCCCTCTGTAAGAACTTGGGCATTTGGTAATGATGAAACAGATGGAAATGTTTTGGTTTCATAAACTGGTTTAGTGCCTTTAAATTGAAGATAACTCGACTTTTTCCATTGCTTTTCGTTATAATGAAAAGTGGGGATATGAAAGAAGGGGTTAATGGCGCGAGCTCGAGAATATGATTCTGAATCATAGCTTGAATTTCTGAAGACATTAGTACTGAACTTGGAGTTTGAAATTTCTGCATAATGTCCGATGTTGGAAGGATTAATGGCGGCGTCTGATTGAATGGAATGCGAGCTGCAGTAATTAATCTGATGATTGTTTTGGGGGGTCCAAATTGGGCCCATGACTCTTGGTAGAGTTTTAGACAGCCGCCCATAAACCTTCTCGAGTCATTTATACCTATTTCTGTTACCCTGATCTTTTCGCCCCCCCCTTTTCTTACTATCCTGGTCGTCGAAATTACGCTTTTTTGATTTTCCTTTCTTCGTTTTGTTTTGAAATCGAAAGGATTTCTCACGTGAAGTAGAAGCTATCGGCGATTTAGAACGCACTGGTGATTTCGACTGAACAAAGGATTTAGATCGAGGAACGATTTCTTTATTCAATTTATCAACACCTCCAATTTTTTGTAAATAATTTGATAAGATTTGAGGGTTGAACATGTATTCTGAAGAAGGGGGTATCTTTTCAATGTCTTCTCGTATATATTTTCCTTTCAAACCTTTAAGGAGCGCTTTACGCCGCAGTTCTAAAACCTCAGCACGTTTTCCACAAATTATTTGTAAAATATCATGAGAAACAGTTTTATAATTAGACTCGTCACCAAATAATTCTTTGAGCTTATCGTAAATTGAAGATGAAGTTAATTTCACATCAGTATTTGATGACCAGTCAATCATGTTACGCAAAGCTGAATTCACAAACTCATTCTGTGCTAAAAACGCATTTGACAAAGCAGCAAAGCTGCGTTCCATTTGAAACCATCTAATAGGAGCCAATGGATCCTCGAAACGTCGTAATTCCTCGTTCACTTTTAGTTCAATAAACGCTGGAAAGGCCGCATATTTCTTTTGAACGTCAGTGTATCGCACAGAATTCCAGTCGGCTGTATCGAATCTCTGCATAGAAGCAATTTTTGAGACCCGATCAGGATCGGCCCGAGACACAGACGGTTCTTTAATGGAAACATTTAGCTCTGCGATATCATTTACCGATGACAACGAGCGTAAAAACGGATCGTCTAATGCTTTATTTATTTCATTTGGCACGGGTGCCACATAGGTAGAACAAGGAACACTCGGAAGCATGGCAGCATTATGTGCAGAAAAAATGTTATTTATATGACTTACCAGGTGGTGTGACAATAAATCAAACCTGCGATCTATTTCTCGTATGGAATCACCACTCAGCCGTCGTCTTTTTGGCGCGGGTTCATCTTCACTCGCACTTGATGTTGACCTAGACGACGTGGACGCACTAGACGGCATCGGTGCCTCTACACTTCCATGTATACGAGATTCACGATCACTAAAAACGTTCTCAGAATTGTTCCCCGGCGGCGCGGTAATTTCGTCACTATTTTTCATTTTAACAATGAACAAACACAAATTTATGTAACGGAAACCACAAAACTAATTTTAATTGCAATTTACTTTCTACTTTAATCTCGAAAGCAAAAATTAAATGAAAAAAATTTTTTTTTTTTTTTTGAAAAAAATAAGGGGGTAAGAACTATAATAATCTAACGACCGTGCGCGGGGTTTGAAAAACGACGCAACAATGACTTAAGAAATGGTGGCTTGCTTGGGCGTGTTAAATTTAGTACCAGGTTCGGCCGATGGAGGCGCTAGAGGTGCGGTTACGTAGCGGAAACAGAGACATCTAGCGACTGGGCGAGGGAAAAGACGATGTACTCTCTCTCATAATGGACTTCGGACGTCCAACGGAACACATAATACCCTACTGTCTAGGCATACTTACATATTTCAAAGCGCCATCTGTGTATATAAGGTGACAACTATCTACAATTAACACGTTAATGTTAGACATGGTGAGTAGTTGCTCTTCTAGAACCTGCTTCAGAACTGATGATGTGCATATCAGGACCTGTAGAATACAAATAATTACATGAAATAAATTAAAACATACCATCACGCCGATGTACATACATTCACTTAGTACATTTGAACAAAAACGTAAGTAGATTTTGAAATATGTCTAGAAAATAATCTACTATATAAAAATAAGTCGGGTTTTCCGATTTCCACGGTTTTGCATTTGTTTGAAAGGTCTCGGGCTCCGTGAGGTTTATAGCAAAAAAAAGTCTGAAAAAAAAAAACACGGGCGAAGCCGTGGGCGGAAAGCTAGTTTTATTATAAATGTCATTAGATTAAGAATTTTTCCTTGAACTAATACAGAAGTCGTGGTTACCCTCATTAAGTTTTTGATTTATAGAAGCTCTCAATAGTAGTAAACTCCGGTACTTCCTACAGTACACACGGCTCCAGGTCAACCTATACAAATCCAGTTTAAGCTGATCTCGCAATGATTAGGCTCTCCATACAATAAGAGGCCAGCGTAAACTGGTTTTGCATAGCTTGATGTGTAGCCGTGGTTACAACACGATGGACCAACGATTTGAAGAAGGTGGCTGGCAGTGAATGGATTCGAGCAACAACATTGGTGTAGCGTATTGCCTTAGTTCGCTGTTGCACTGCGACATTTAGTAATTAACGGTAACATAATGACGCACGGATTTGGGTTATTGACTTATTATAAAATACAATGTAATGTTTTATTAAGTGTCATTACTATGGAGAGCTTCGAAATATAAACTTATATCCACCGTTGTGGGTTTCTTTTCCCATCTACACCTACCAACTATCAAGATATCACATTGGGATGGTTGGCGCTCTTTGGGGGAAGCCTACGTTCAGCAGTGAATAGCATAAGTTGATATAAAAAGATTATGAAGACACTAAAAAGTTGTCAAAGTAGATTATTCCATGTCATATACATAAATTTATTGAGTACTAGCTTTCCGCCCACGGCTTCGTCCGCGTGGTTTATTGGCTTTTCTATACTAAAATATGTATGTATTATACATATAAACCTTCCTCTTGAATCACTCTATCTATTAAAAAAAACCGCATCAAAATCCGTTGCGTAGTTTCAAAGATTTAAGCATACAAAGGGGGACAGAGAAAGCGACTTTGTTTTATACTATGTAGTGATTCCTTTTTTTTACTGCTTTATACTTGAGAATAAAATCCAAGTCCTCAAACAAATGAGACGAGAGAAGCCCGAACTTGTACGTACCATCAAACAGAGAAAAGTTGCGTACCTTGGACATGTTTTAAGACATGAGCGTTACCCAACTGCTGCAGACAATAATGATGGGAAAAGTTCCGGGCAAAAAAAGTGTTGGAAGAAGGAAATTATCCTGGCTCCGCAACATCCGACAATGGACGGGGATAGGGAAAGTGGAAGATCTGTTCAGACTGGCTCTGAACAAAGAAAAATTTAAAAGGATGACTGCCGACCTTCAGTAGTGGAGAGGCACCCAAATAAAAAAGAAGAACTTGAGAATCTACAATAGTTTAAGGAACCCTCAATACGGCACTGTATCCCCAATGTTATGCGAGTTTTACATTGTAGGGCAAAATCTGTTAAAACCTTTACCTCCTTCGTCTCCAGGTCTGTCGTCCAGTCACACACATCTTCATATGCCTCTGCGGCAACCGTACCCAGGTCTGTTAGGATCTTCAGCTCGTATGCAACCACCTGCACTCGGGACGCTCTTGTTATGTACACCGAACGCTTACTACCACCGGATAAAGACCTGGAAAATGAAACTTGGATGAAGAAACTTGATTGAAGTCACTGTGCTTCGTAAGATCTGGTTGATCTGTTTATAATAACATAGCATACCATCATCATCAGCTGTGGACCCTGAACCCATAGTACCTTTCCCCTTCGGTCAGATACGCACCCTGGTAAGGAAACGCACTAGGGACAGGCACAATGACTGCTGGATTAACCACGGTGAGTGTAGGCAGACTAAGGAGGATCTCCCCTCCATTGACGACCGCATCACCAGGCAGCTACTACAGCTGTCCAAACAACAACTGAGGACAGTCACCGCAGCTGTTACGGGCCATGGTCCATTCAATAAACATCTTTCTGTTTTAGGTATTACAGCCAGCCCCCTATGCAGAGCCTGCCTGGGGGCCGACGAGACAGCGGCCCACGTGCTCCTGCACTGTCCTGGTGTCGCCACATACAGGGCAAAGTACCTCGGCAACCCGAGTACTCTCCGAGAGGCCGCAAGCAACATTGGGCGCTTGTCGGCAGAGGTGTACTAATCTGCTGCACAATTTATAAACGCAGTAAGTACCACTGCCACACAATTATTTAAAAGCGGCGATAGCCTAATGGCTAGGGCGTCGGACTTGCGATCATGTGGTTGCCGGTTCGATCCCCACCCATTGCACTACCGACGTGAACCCACTCGTAACACAAGCATTTAGCTTAGTACGAGGGCTTAACAACAATACAAGTAATGCGTGACCCACATCGCTAGTAAGATTTTAAAAAAAAAAATTACTTACTGCATGTATAAATTGTGCGGCAGTAATGTTCACTCATACTTCGCCGGTATGTTTAGGTCTCATGTGTTGTTGGGTTTTTCTATGAAATTCTCAGTAGGAGCTCTGAGTCTGGATTTATTGTGTATATTGGCAATAGGCTCGCCAACATGGGACGTAAACATACCAGCTAACTGTGTACACCTCTGCCTAAACTTTCGGGGAATACAGGCGTGATGGTATGTTATGTAAAACCTTAATACAAAAAGAAGTTCTTAAGCTCCGTGAACGCGTTCGGGCGAAGTCATGAGCCTAAACTTCAATACACTAGAACCTCGTTACTTGATTGTGCAAATTACGTTCTTTTTTTATCACAGATAGGGTTGCGCTTGACTACAACTCGCCTGATGTTAAGCAACGAAGTGGTCTACGATGGAGCACGCTTGCCTAGAAGAAACCTCACTTGTGAGTGCCCGGCTTTAAACCATGTCTGTGGCCGAGCCATAAGTTAATACTTCCAAAAGCACCTTCAACCATCACAAGTATAACATGCTACATACCCACGTATCTGATAGGCCTTCTCATACAATAGCCTGACCGGTATGAAGCTAGCATACTCCACAGCGAGGATGTTCTTGTTGGCAGCGGCGGCTGCGAGTCGGGCTCCGCCCTCCGCTGCGGTGAAACGGGAGCAACAAGCCTCCATCATTGTGGACTGCAAATAAGAAAGAAAGAAAAATAATTTATTGGGAAGGAATATTGCTGATGGTTTGGGCATGTTGAGAGAATGAATGAAAGATGATTAATGAATGGAATTTATAAGAAAAATCTTAGTGGCAGCATCAAAAAGGTAAGGTGAGTAGTATTCACAAACAGCGCGTGTGTATGAAAAGATGTATGAATGTGGAAGAAGCGAAAGAGATATGCAAGAGTCATGCAAGAGTCGTAGCAAGTGGCTGTCCATAGTTTCTGCCTACCCCTGTGGGAAAAAGGTGTGAGTATATGTATGTATGAATATGAATTACATAATCCAAACATTCCAATAATCGGCGCCTTCTGGTTTTTAATAGTGCCAGAATAGTGAGATTACATGGGACCTAAACATACCAGCGAAATGTGGGTGTTCATAGGTACACCACTGCCAGACATTTTAGCAGTAAAGTTAGTCGGTTGAGAAGCAAATTTTCAACAGATGCCACTGACGTCGCCACAAAGACGTAAATTAAAAAGGTGAAGGCAAATTTCGACAAGGTGGGTGGGACTCATGTTGGCTTAGCGGTCATAGCGTCTGGTGTACTTGAACGGAAGACGCAGGTTCGAATCCTGCCCACGGTCGTATTTTTCCTTCACTAAAATAACTTAATAATCTTTGCATGGAAAATGCCTAAAAGAGATAAGATAGTAAAGTTAAAACATGTTTACGAGTACAACCCTTGTCGCCTGGCAACATGTTTTGTTTTATCAATTCTAACTTATTATTTCTACTTTAAAAAATGCTATGTCATATTCATATTATTTAGTTGTTCCAACAAAGTCATTTTAGATGGTACACATTAAGCTACACAAAACCAGTATAGGCTGGCCTTGGATTGTGCAGTAAACCTTTACAATGGGAGGTCAGTCTAAACTGATTTAGTATAGCTTGATGTGTAGCCATGCGTACATACATACTTGTTGACATGTGAATTCAGCAATAATTGTACTAATTTTAGTGTCAACTAAGGGCCTAATATTTATTTTATTTATTTATTTATTTCAGGCATCAAAGCCCTCAAAAATAATACTAAAAAACAATACAATACGTCTTACACTAATAACAAACAAAATATTATACATATACAATAATATAAACACTAATTCACACGAACAGTTGGCGTCGTGTGTCGCGCGGTGTCCGGTAGCCGGCCTCGGAATAGCCAAGAGCCTCAGCCAACAACTGCAGAGGCTCTTGTTGATTGGCTGGGTCAAGGGTTTTATACAAGGGGTACTCCATTGTTAGGAGGTTCCTCCCTATAGGGCCCAGACCATGGGTAGCTTGTTCCCTGTTCCCGATACCGGTGATTATTTAATTACGATTTGCTGCCAAAATCACTGAATATCAGACTCTCAAATCAAAACCTAACTTGTGCATTTCTTGTCCAACTAAGATAATGTTTTTTTTGAAAATGATTATCAAAGGAGTACTTACTGCTATCCCACCGCGTCCGCTAGTAATCCGTTAAACACGAACACAACACCTCTTTTCCCACGAAACAATCAAACGAATAGCAACAAGAATTCAGTAATCTGATCTTATAAAACCGACGCATCATTTGATAACATTACTCCTTTTACACATTGTTTTCGATTAAGACGCGGTCAAAAAGTTATCCCAAGATGTTTTCCAGGAAAATAAACGTTCATGTTGGTAAAATTTCAACGTAACTTTTGATTTATTTGTAACGAATAAAATTTTTGCAAAGCACAGCAACCACAAATCGCAATCGCAAACTTTGCATGAACTCAACAACTGTCAATACTGTCATGCTCATCTCAGTGTCAAATTGACTGTCAAATAAATCGTTTTGGGCCGCGTTGCACTTGGCGATCAACATCATCATCATCATCATCATCAATCCCTCGCGTTTTAAGAGGAGACCCGTGCCCAGCAGTGGGACAATATAATGGGTTGATGATGATGATCATTATTATATTATCGCCCCGCAGCATAACATACCATCACGCCTGTATTCCCCGAAGGATAAGGCAGAGGTGTATTACTGTACACCCACACTTCGCCGGTACGTTTAGGTCCCATGTAATAAGGGACGAGCCTATTGCCATTAAAGGGCACAAATCCAGACTTTGGAGTCTGGACTTCATAGAAATGAAATGAAATGAAATGATATTTATTTCTGTAAATAGATCTTTTAAGACACTTTTACAAGTCGTTTTTTTACATATTTTTTTTAACTAGATGGCGTCGACGTTTCCTATCTGACGACCTCTGAGAAGAAACGTCGAAACAAACTCAGAGAATCATGGTCTCTTTTAAAGTCCAGACAATAGTTATATTATATGCGAGTTCAATGTAGGGCAAAATCTGAACAGGCCTTTTGAAGAAAGAACCATACCAGCTTTGAGTTGACCTGTCCTAACTGACGGAACGCATACATCAGTCATCGTGTAGCTCAACCATTTTTTAGGGAGCCCAACGACCCGACGCACAACGATACCAGATCAGCAGGACATTTGCGTAGGTCATGGGAAATACTCAAAACTTTCAGAAATCTTTAATATAAATAAATGTTATACGAGTTAAAACCGACATAGTACTCACATTTACAATTTGTATGGTACAGTGTACATTAATAATAATACTATGCATGATAACTATGACCTACAAGGCAACTCAGTCAACTCGTGAAAGGAAAAAAATAAAAATAATAATATTTGAGACACGATAGCCAGCAAGTCGACCAGTCACCACAAGCAGCACCCGTTCACGAGTATAACGCACGGATCAGCCATCACCTCCCTCGCCATTTTAGAGGGAAGGGGGTGACCCGACCAATGACGCTACCGCAAGCAATGACATCTAAGGGAGCATGACGACAATGCAGCCAGGTGTAAATTATGTTACAAAAACATGTTGTACTGAGGACCGAGGTCACTAGTAACTGCATTACACATAAATGTTCACAAATAAAATTAAATAGTAAATAAGAAAATAATATGTAATAATCAAATTAATTGGGTATATGTCAAACGTATAAAGATATGTCAATTATCAATTACAAATTAAAATAATTAATAAAAGAATAATCAAATTCAATGTCAGGGTACATTTGGCATTATACAATCAATAGCCTGGTTCATTAGAACAGTTCAATTCAATCCCAAGCATTTTTGTCATCCATATAATCTTTCACACTATAGAAACCTTTCAAACACAGTTTCTGCTTAACAATTGATTTAAATTTGTTGATGCTCAGGTTTTGAATGTTGCTTGGGATTTTATTGTACAAGCGTATACATTGGCATTTGAACGAGTTACTTATTTTCTGGAGCCTGGTAGCAGGAACAATGAATTTATTTTTATTCCTGGTATTAACATTATGCGTATCACTACGTTTTTTAAAGAGATTAATATTCCTATGAGCATACAATACATTTTCATAAATATAATGTGATGGAACAGTCATAACATTAATCTCCTTAAATTTATCCCTCAGTGAATATCTGGGACTTAAATTATAAATTGACCGAATTGCTCGTTTCTGCAACACAAAAATAGATTGTATGTCGGCCGCATTCCCCCACAACAGAATACCGTACGACATCACACTATGAAAATAACTGAAATAAACTAGGCGAGCTGTATCCTCGTCAGTTAAGCTACGTATCTTTTTAACGGCGTATGCCGCAGAGCTGAGCTTTTTCGACAATTTATCTATATGTGGGCCCCACTGAAGTTTAGAATCTAAAGTGATGCCCAGAAATACAGTGGTGTCCACAAGGTCCAACTCTTCGTCATTAATAAGTACACTGGTTTTCACCTGTCTTACGTTAGGTGTTGTAAACTTAATACATTTAGTCTTCTTTTCATTCAAAAGTAGATTATTAGCATTAAACCAGTGCACAACTTCTGAGAGGGCGCTGTTTACATCGTCAGAACACATTTGTTGACGTTTAAGTTTAAATAATAGTGACGTATCATCTGCAAACAGCACTATTTCGTGATTATCCCTTATTAGATGAGGTAAGTCGTTGATATAAATTAAAAATAAGAATGGACCAAGAATCGAGCCCTGCGGAATGCCCATTGTAACTACGGACCCCGAAGATCTCTTTCCATTGACGTCCACCTTCTGAATCCTGTTACTCAGGTACGAAATAATAAGATTCAGAGAAGTGTTTTTAACACCATAGTGGTATAACTTCCTGGTCAATGTTTCATGAACAACACAATCAAAGGCCTTGGATAAATCGCAGAAAATACCCAAAGCATCGTATGATTCCTCCCATGCGTCAAAAATATGTCCTAACAGTTCAACACCGGCATCGGTTGTTGAACGACCCCTTGTAAAGCCAAACTGTTTTAAATGTAAGAGTTTATGTCTATTAAAAAACCTTTGCATTTGGTCTAACATAAGTCTTTCAAAAATTTTACTAAATGTAGGTAGCACGGATATCGGTCTAAAATTTGTGGGGTCAGACGTGCAACCTGATTTAAACAAAGGTGTAATCTTACTATTTTTCATTAGATCAGGAAATTTCCCACAGTCAATACAATCATTAAAAATAACAGCTAAGGTAGGTGCTACAATGTCAATTATCGATTTAGCAACGTCAACAGAATTACCCCATAGGTCCACAGTTTTTTTCACATTTAACATATTGAAGGTCTTTATAATATCTCTATAATTAATATGATTAAATAGGAAATCAGTATCGCTAGCTTTTACATTATCTTTAAGTAAAGATTCTGCAACAGTGGGTGATGAGTTTAAACATTTTGTAATGGAAACAGGAATGTCAGAGAAAAAGTTCTGAAATGCTGTGGCTACTTCTAAATCTGATTTAATTAGCTTATTATCAATATTAAGGCTATAATCACCATTTCGTCTACGAACCCTTCCTGTTTCACTGTTGATAATATTCCATGTACTTTTGATAACATTATTACTATTTTTTATTTTTTGACTTATATAACGTGTCTTGGCCACCCAACAAATCTTTTTAAATAATTTTGAGTAATTTTTAACATAGGTATTGAACTCTGTGGTGTTGACATATAATCGTTCATTATAAAGTTCAAATAGTCTTTTCCTGCTTTTATGAATACCAACAGTAGCCCATTCACTGAAGGATGCGTTACCATTAACTGTAATCGTCTTGGGTATAAAAGTGGAATCAAACTCTTCACAGTAAGAATTAAAAAAAGTTTCATAAAGTTTATTTGGGTCATTGTTGTATGATAAAAAAATTAGTTTACTAATAAGTTTAGTTTTAAATAATTCCAAGCGACTTGCAGTTTTTGGGTTTACAGTGATATCTTTTTTAGCCACAATTTTATCTTTATTGCAAATGGTAATCAGCTGTCCACAGTGGTCAGAATCCATCACATTAATAACTTCCTTATGGTGCGGTGTTATGTCATGAAAATATTATCTAAACATGTGGCCGTTGAAGCAGTTATTCTAGTAGGCTCCAGAAATAAGTGTGCCAGATTATTAGACAAGAAAAGACTTTTTATTTTAGTACTGGCACTTGAGTTTTCCAATAAATTCACATTAAAATCACCGCAAATAATAATGGATTTGTAAGACTTACAGATCTTATAAAGTACTTCCTCCATCACCCTTTCAAAACTATCATACATGCCTGATGGAGGTCTGTACACGCTTAGAACAATAAACCGTTCCAATTCCACACAGGCTATTTCAATTGTTCGTTCAACAGAGAGGCCCACAATGTCTCTACGTTCTTTAAACTTATGGTGATTGTTAACTATAATTAAGGAGCCACCATGGATAGCATTCTCTCTGCAAAATGAACTACCAACCTGGTGATTATTAAAGTTAAACATGAGCTGATGACTTTTCAACCAATGTTCAGTAATACAAAGAATATCTATTTTATTACAGTTCATAAATAATTCTATTTCTAGCTCTTTATTATTAATCCCCTGCATATTTTGGTGAACCAGGTTGATAAAATTATTATTTTTACAGTTCATATAACACTCAGATATGCCAGATGTATTATCATTATCATTAATCAATAGATCTATGCAAGAGGTTGTCTCTGTTGTCCTTAATTCTAATTTAAATGATTTGCAATGTCAATTGATGGAATGTCAGATAAGGGCTCAATAAAGCCAATATGTTTATTAGCCAGATTCTTGGCTAATGTCTGAAAATAATATGAGAGAGACATAGCTAGCTGTCTCTTACAATAAGTAGAAAGATAGTAATTATCTTCCGTCAGGTAAAAATATTTGCTAACATAGTTGTTAGTGTCAATTAAATGGAATTTATGATTGTGTATTGACAATGTATGCAAGCTTAGGTTAAGCTTATATCTAGTATTGTTTTCTTCCTGTGGCAAACTTTTTGAGTAGGGGAATGTGAACATAACAATATTATCTACATGTAATGCACATAATTTTTCATGAAAATCAATTAATTGTTGTTTATTCACATTACCCCTATTTCCAATAAATATAATTATGGTGGTGTCTGGACTGAATTTTGAATTAATAATTTTCTCTATAATGTACTTATAATTTAAGCCGGGCATACAAATGTTTGTAGTCACTTGTCCCATGAAACTTGACAACAACTGGCCCATACCACGTCCAATTTCATCACTAAATATTACATACTTTTTATTTATATTTGATTTTAAAATTTCTGGGGTATTTATACTTTCAGTGGTCAGACAAGGTGTAATAATATTATCTGGTGTCTCTAAACTTTGCAAAATGCTAGGATCACATGTCAACGGTGAATGTGGTGGAGCGCTGTTAAAGTTATTATTTGTCATTGACTGTCTGCGCTCATGGTTACATGTACATGTGCTGACTAACTCATTCATGGCCAACATGTACTCCCTCATCTGCAGTTCAGAACTTTTATATTTATTTGTCATTGATGTTAACTTATCATGAAGTTTATTAAGCTCATAATTAAAATTTTCAATATCAGATTTATGCTTATAAGCATTATTTTTGAGTTTTGAAGAATAAATATCTAGTTTATCAAGTAACTGAAGTCGTTCTCTATTTAGTTTAACATTTTTTATAAAATATTTTTGTCTTTTTACCAACCTTTGTGTTTTCCTGATGTATTTATTGATTTTTATGTATTTTTTAAGTTTATTTCTGCTGCACTTAACTACCTGCACTGTGTTGTTTGAATCATCTGTGCATGTCAGATCTATGGTGACTATAGGCTTGTTAGATGCAACAGAAACCATATCCGGGGCACTGACTACCAACTCATTGTAAAGACTGTGGTTCAACGCGGCTGTGGTGTTAAATTCTAACAGTAAAATCTTATTATTTGCCTCATGTAGCTGGTGTTCTAAGGAATGCGCACGGCTTAGAGCTTGCTCATACTCAATGCTACAATGGCTGAACCCATCCACCACAAGTTGGAGCCTGTCCCGGACCTCAACAGCTTCAACATACTCTGAATGCAGCTGAGCCATCTCAGTTTTTAAAACTTTATTTTTATTCAACATTGCCATGAACTCCCTCTCATTGTCATCCCTTTCCCTATTCAGCTGGTCACACAACTCCTTAGTTGCCTTTAATTCGCTCAAAACCAGTTGGAGTTTGGACTCCTCCTGGCGAGCAGCGGCCTTGCGAGTCAACATGATAGAATAGAAAGAGGGGAAAATGAAAGTAGATTGTAATAGTTATGATTGAAGTTAAGGAAAGCGGTAATTGGTAAAAAAAGTGAAAAATACAAGGGAAGTGGAGTTGTGTCACCAAACTAGAAATAGGTTATGTTTATGTAGTAACTGTAAATCTACAAAGCAGTCGAAAAAGTCTACCAGTGAACTAAAAATGTATGCTCTAATAGAAAGAAGCACTATGTTATATTATATTCGTAAATTTGTACCTGATTTAGAGATGACAATTTACAACAAATGTACCGGTAACTGTCACTTTCTAACACACGGTTTTCACACTTATTTACCACTGATTATGTGAAGATTATGCACAACAAACGTTTATTAACCCTAGTATTTATGAATTAATTATAAATCGGCCTAATCTAACCTATATTTAATAATTTTACAATAAAAAATTCAAGGACAAGTTCAAATCAGCTGTTAGCTGTAGTGTTGCCACAGGAGGAAAAAAAAAAAAGAAAAAGCCAATAACACTTTGTTCGACCTGGGGATTGAACTCAGGACCTCTAGCATAGCAGTCGCGCTTAGGGCCACAAGACTAATGAGGCAGTCTGAAAAGCCTGGACTATAAATAAAACCTTGTCCGGACGCTCTGCGGACATCCTCCAAAGTATAATAAATCCGGGGGAACCCGAATGGATGGTAACCCTACTTGCTCATTATCATTACCATTATATTATTATTATTATTTTTATGCTTACTAGCAAAGTGGGTCCCCTCGTGCTAAGCTAAATGCTTGTGTTACGAGTGGGTTCACATCGGTAGTGCAATGGGTGGGGTTCGAACCGGCAACCATATGATCGCAAGTCCGACGCCCTAGCCATTAGGCTACCGACGCTACGACATTATGTTTATGACTTACAAGAATATGACTTAATATATTATAATGTTATCTATAACATTATAAAAAACTTCTTTGATGTAATTTAATTAGAACAACGATAATTTTGAAAGGCTAAAGCGGGAATCCCCGAATTTAAACTTTTGTAATTGAGGCGAGACTACACATTGGCAATTGTTAATCTGTCTGGGGTTTAAGCCTATCTGGGGTAATTCTCCCTTGTAACTAGGAGCTTTGAACCCAAACCGATACCTAAATTTAGCAATCGGCGTCACACCCTGTTTCAAAGGAGGGATAAAACATTACATCTACATTTTAATTTTAGAGTGACTGAGTGAGACAAACACGTGTGTACATTTACAAATCAAGTAAATATTTTAAGGCCGAGAATGTTGATAAACAAAATTAAAATCGTTTAAAAACTATGGAAGACAATTACAATCTTACTCTCTCTCTATGCTTTATTTGCGTGAAAGAGACAGCATTCGCAGTTTCGCATTTTTACTACCGAAGTTCCAACCAAAACTTTTTCCGATTTTTTTTGCACAGTAAAAATTTTTTTTTTTAAATTGTATTTTTCACTTAGCGCTATGGATAGTCAGGTTACAAAACCTGTGATTTGCACTTTAGATAATCCTGGCTAAATCGAGTTCGCAATCGCATTTGCGAATGTCTAGAACGGGACCTATAGTCCGTTCATTTCACGAAGACTGTGAATCAAATAATTTTGAACCCTATGCTATTGAAATAAAAATCATACTGAACGCCATAATAGCATGTTATCAACTTACTTTTTTGACAACTTAGGTACTTAGACGTAGTTTACAATGATGAATGTACTTTGTTGTGTGTTTTGTAAGAGTTGAGTTTGTTTTGTATGCTAACTTTATTTTAAGCCGCAACCGGGAAGCGGAATCACGGATATTTGGTGGTAGCTTTATTTTTAAAAAGACAAAGAAGTTGCAGTGTAAAAAGTTTTATAGCATTCTTATCAGTTCAGTAACTTTATGGTAAGTAATTATCATTATCACCAAATTCCACTTCGTCATCAACCCACTGCTGGGCATAGGTCTCCCCGCAGAGTGAGAAGGATTAGGCTAATGCCCACCACCATAGTTTACTGTGGGTTGACAGACTTCACAGGCTGTCGAAAAAGTCTCTCACAGCCGCAGGTGGCTAACAACTAAAATTACAGATTTTGCAATGTGTCTATAATATGCGAAAAGATGAGATACAATATAAATTTAAAATTTAACCTTTTGAACGCCATTGTCACATAAATGTGACAAACAAAATCTTACCCTGAACGCCAACGTCACAAATATATGACAAAATATATGTCGCACCATATTATGAAATAAACAATTTAATCATTACTTTAGTGTGTTTTCACTACCTTGTGTAATTTTTCAGAAAAAGTGGCCTGGCATCAGGGGTACGGCGATACGTTTATACTCTGGCGTTCAAAAGGTTAAAAACCCCCGACAATTGCATTATATCGCGTCCGATTTTCATCAAACATAGCTAAGAACACTCCCGACTAATAATGCATCTTTCAAACAAAAAAAACTAAATCAAAATCGGTTCATCCGTTCGGGAGCTACGATGCCACAGACAGGCACACACACAGACACGTCCAACTTATAACACCCCATTGTTTTTGCGTCGGGGGTTAAAAAACTAATAATACCTACAGATTTCATTATTATCTAATATAACCACTTATAAACTAGTACTTATGTACAATTTCTTTAGTTAAGTTAATTTTACATGCAGTGAGTTGTGTACATCTGTAAGAGATATACATACAAGACCTCTATCACAGTCATTAATTTAAAAAAATGTTTCGTATGTATATTGTTGATGTACCTTATTAATAAATAAATAAATATAAAATTATGATGTAATTAGACCATATGATTAGTCTAGTGGTGCTTAGATGTTGAAAGTATGGTGCTGAATTTGATCCCAAGTTCAGCAGTGTTTCTTGGATTTAAAAAAAAACTTAAAAGTAACAGTTTGGAATTTTTGTCTTGCTATAATATAAAATAAATAAGATTAGAGGTGATATAAAAGGGTGATATTTAGGTGATACTATTATTGAATATATTATTCACTAGCTCATATTAGCATACCATACCTATTACCGGGTAATAGTCAAATATTAGTCAGCCATTTTGAGATTCCGTATTAGTTACTCTGAAATAATATTGATATCGTACCTACTGTAATATTTTGTTAGAGTAACGAATACGGAATCTCAAAATAGCTGACTAATATGTGGTAATATTATACTATTATACAGCTGGTATCCTAATATCTATACCTATTATGAATATATTGTTACACTTCTAAAAAATATTTTTATTTTTATAATTTATAATTGCAATAAGCTCTCTATTTCTCCCTATTACTTCGCACTTAAAAAAATACTACCGTACAATGGGTATATCATTATCGACATCAGTCCACTGCTGGATATAGGCCCCTAATGTGCACAATTTGACTCTGCCCCGGTTCAGCTGGTCTCGTTTCAACGTTGTCAACTTTTGCAAATTATCTCACCATCTACCTTACAATACCAAGAGATTTTTTATACCAACACGCCATTCCCTGAAGGGTTAACCAGAGGTGTACTAATGTACACCCACATATAGCTGTTATGTTTAGGTTCCATGAAAAAAAAAATGGTCCAGGGATTACCAGTACAGCTGTTACTCTTCTTACATTGGCAAGAAAATTTTAAAACATAAAATCTCTTGACTGCCTCATTAGTCTAGTGGACCTAAGCGGGGCTGCTACGCTAGAGCTCTTGGGTTCTATCCCCAGGTCGAGTAAAGTATTGGGTTTTCCTATAAATTCTCAGTAGCATCTGGAGTCAGGGTTGTGCCCAGTTAATGGCAATAGGCTCGCCCCCTATTACGTGGGACCTAAATTGTCTAGCCTAAAATTGAAAGTGGCTTATAAATGGAATTTCCTATGAAATTCTCAGTAGAATTAAAAATATTTCGGTACGGTTTATACCTAGTTCAGGGGTCAGAGTTTTACAACTACAGAAAAAACATATATTAAGGCCTTAATATTATTGTTGAGTAATAAGGATTATCATTATTTTATACCCACGAAACTGAGTTACATCCCGACATACACAACTAGAGATGAAGCGTATATACTAGAACAGATCCAAGGAACAGGTATTTCACAATACTAGGTGGCACCTATTCCAACTTTTAAAATACTCGATCCACCTAGTATCACTGCCTGCGCGTATAAATTTGAATTTGAACCTTATTTCAATCCAGCTAAAAGTAAATATACTCTGTCTATTTTCACCAATACTCGATACTCGTGATATTTTGAAATACTCGATCCACCTAGTATTACCGTGCCTACGCGTACAATTTGAATTTGAACCTTATTTCTATGAGCATTAAAATGACGCGATGCGCACTCGTGTTTAGCAAATTATTGGTATGTCAGTAATTTAAATTTGAACCTTATTTCTATAAGCATTAAGATGACGCGATGCGTAATCGTGTTTACCAAACCATTCATCTGTCAGTCATTTGAATTTGAACCTTATTTCAATCCAGATAAAAGTAAATATACTCTGTCTTTTTAACCAATACTCGATACTAGTCGATACTTCATTCAACCAAATACTAGGCATACTAGGCGGACTTTATACACTAAGTATTTTGTAAATACTCGATACTATACGATCCGATACAATACAGAGTATCGAGTACGGACTAGTATTTGTTGGGTAATCGTGTTGGATGCCGGCTGATTACCATTTTATTATTATAGATTACTATGAAAAATGAATTTAAGTATACGGTACGATGTACCTAGATAAATATTTAACGTCGACAGTCCAAAGTCTGTGTAAAGTATGAAGAGAAGATTCCGATTCATTACGTACTGCATCCGCAGCCGTACGCGTACTTCATACTAGGTGGAACAGGTATTTGGATCGAGTATTTATTCGGAATAGGAATAGGTGCACCTAGTACGAAATTTACCTAGTACGACTCATCTCTATACACAACTACCTACCCAAAGAGATTTAATAGTAGTTGTATCAAATGTCTTTGTACCTACCCCTTTTCGAAATACAGGCGTGATGGTATTATGGAATAAGTATCTAAAAAAGATTTATTTTCTTTCAGGTACCTACTTTACAAACATGCAATCATCAAAAAATAACCAAGTTACAATTTCCCCGAATTTATTGAAGAATTTCGACGTTTATGGCGTTTTGCAACCCCTCAAAAATGGCGCGAACAATAGTGCTGACCTTAAGGTCGATAAACTTATTGATATCGATGATTGCTCCCAAGACTCCGGGATTCAAGATTGTGATTTGAACGCATCGTTTTTAGATCAAAATAAAGAATTTGATTTAGTCGATTTATTTCAAAATATTTTTGGAACACCGCAACACATAAAACAGAAAGACACAGTTAAGAAAGTTGCCGGTTCAAATCCTGATTCTAAAGCTTTTGATATTGATTTAAAACAGTTCTTGGACAAATATGAGTCTAGTCAAAAAGTCGACTGGCAAAAAAAGTCGGAAGAAACTAAGCCTGAGCGTAATTTTGATTTAGTGGCAGACAAACCAAGAGTTTTAGTGCCCAAAATTTCTATGGAACCTGATTCAGACCCCGAGGATTTGATCGACGAAATATTGACTCAAAAAATTATGGAAAAGCGTATTTTAAACGAAATCAACCGTTCACCCAATGTAAAGGCAGAGTGTTCTAAGAAAATTGAAAATAATGATATTGTTACTACAGATATTTCTCATTTAAGTTTCAATAAGACTGTAACTAACGATTGCAAATTTGAGAACGGAAACAATGTTAACGAACCGCATCCTTCCGATTTCAAAACGCATCCAGCGAACAGTCAAACCAACTCTCTATCAAATTTCGTAGTCCGCTCCATGCAGAAAGATGAAAAACTTTACAAAAAGAATCGGTTAATAAAACCTGAACGTTTAACGGATACGTACACTAAAGGACCAGATTTTAATGAAAAGTCTATTGTTTTACCGCAAATAATGGCACGCTTGAACGCTAGACGAGATTATTTGGACGAAATAAGTAACCAGAAAAGGAGGTTGGTATTAGATACAAGCGGTAAACCTGTAAATGCTGAAAGTACAATTTTAAATGGCAAGGACCGATTAAAAATAAGCTCTAATAACCAGGGCACAAGAATGAATTCAGTGAAACAAGATCATGTCCCTATTAATAAAGATCCAAAATTATGTATGAACTCGGTAACTGGATCTATTTCCGTTCACAGTACCGTTAATCCATGCACTAACTGCAATAAATCAGGTGTTAAGAATTCTGATTATTCTGGACCTGGAGCGAGTAAAGTGGATGAAGATTTCGGAAAGGTTTCCCCCACAGTGTTGATGGGAGATTGCAACAAGGAAAGATTGAAAGCTCTAAAACAAAGTCAGATGATCAAAAATTTCATACTCACCGGTAAATTTTAACCTGATTATTTTGGGGTGGGAAAGAAAGAAAAACAGTTATCAATAGATATTCATATGAGTTTTAGTGCTCATGCGAAAACCTATGACAAGTTATTTGTAGTCAGAACCCCATAGAGCCTGACAACCAGTCTATCCTTCGGATATCGATATTCCCAGAAGTTGCCTGGGGCAGTCTGATCAATCAATTAATCGCACTGGGCAATCGCTTCGGCTTCTGGTCAGATTAGATGCCGACCTTAACGAAGTTGAGAAAAAACTAGGATAATGATACAGTAGGTTCGGAATAAGTGTGCTAGTCTGAAGTTAGCCGTTCCGAACTGCCGCGCTGGTAAAATCGTTAAATTAAGTGTGTTTATACATAAATATCAAAAATATAATCAGAAATGTGAAACATGCATGACCCCAATTGTCTTTACAACGACTCTTTCTACTCAAATTTACTATTGCTAAACAACTTGCGCACAACTTCAGACAGGCAATTGCGCACAATTTCGAACAAACTACATAAACATCGCAAAATTTGCTGGAACTGCTGAAATATGGAGAGAGGTAAATCATTCTCTATCACGTCTCCGCTGCCTCCCTATTGGAGGTGAGGTGAGGTGCTTTCAGCTATGGAACGTGGAAGTGGAGCCATTAATGTGTGCATACAATTATTGACCTTCTTATTAATAGTTTTAGTATTTAGTTTTTATTAGTTACACATTTGCTGTTAATGCCTGCCTTATATTAGACAAGGGCGAAGTATCAGTCCACCATATTCAAATTTGATTTATACAAATTTTAGTATAGAAAAATAAAACACTGTTTGTCCACGTCTATAGTTATTGCAAAAATAACTATACCTCAATACAATTTCGTGTAGTGTTTACAAACAAATTATCATCATCCAAAAGTTTAAGAGTTATTATTTTGATAGATACACAGAATTGTTATTTACTGTGACTTTAACTAACAATTTTTGACAAAACAAATTAAATTAAATTTGGCGATTTAATTCAATTAAATTCTTTAATGTATTCCACAAAGTACATATAAATTAAAACAGATGGTAACCTTAAAACTAAGGATCGATGATGGGCCCTGTTGGGCACAGCACAGTATGGAGATCAAACCCAGGACCTCTAGTGTAGCACTCGTGTACAATTATGTAGACACATTATGATTTAATTTGTTACTTTGGTTTACAAGTATTTTAAAATAATGGTTTACAATAATATTTAGTGGTTAAACCATCTTTGTTTATGTTAATGTCGTTTTTAAGTGATAAAATCATATTTTTATATGTGTAAGTCAATAATGAAGAGGGCCCTCAGCTGTCACGTCCCTCAGTCATGAGGACACGACGAAGAAGAAGTCAATAATGTACTTTTTTCTAACTAAATGTCGCCGGTATTTTCTATCCGACGACCTCTGAGAAGTAATGTCGAAACAACCTCGGAGAATCATGTTCTTTTTTAAAGTCCAGACAGTAGTCAGTAGTACCTATTATTTTCTAGACATGCGAGTTTTACAATGTATACGTGAACAGTCCCTGTATTCATCATGTTCATTTATACAAGTATGTTAACTATATGGGTATTTGTGTTAATTATTTGTAACGTGTGCGTTCGCGCAGCGGAATGTTGTTGAATTTAAAGATTTTAAGTATGCAGATATTTAGTGTATGACGTCGTATAATTGTGTATGGTAAAAAAAAATTTGTGCACGCAGCCATTGTGGAGAAATTCATCAAAAACTGATTCCGCTGGGCGAACGTTGTCCTGGCGGAACTTTTTTTAATCCATACACTTTAGAAGAAAAAAGATGTGTCCAATAATTAGTGTGTATTTGTGTGTAATTGTGTATGTATGAATAACATTAGTGCATGCATAAACTTCGGAGAAATTCAAGTTTCCGCTACGCGAACGTTTGGCCATTAGCTAGTTTTCATATAAAGCGCTTACATAGAGAGCTGTAGAATTTTACATACATTGTTTTGAATTTGTTTATATTTGTTTAAAAAACAGATTTAGAAAAAAACGTAGGGCTTAAAAGATAAAAATATAAACGTAAAATACGCTTATTAGGTCTTAGTTCTTAAAGTATGCACTTTGGGGTCTAGATTTTCACGTTTATACAAACCTTGTAGGTGTCTGCAACATGTTGCCAAGTATCAATGATGTTCCGTTAGTAATTAAAGAGTTATAGGACAATTTACCATGAATAGATCACTGTTTACAAAACAGTCAAATATCACGACGTTCTAAAGGAATTGCATGGTAAAATGTATGCCAATAATTAGTGTATTCATTCAACTATTCACATGCAAAATTTCATGTCATTAAATTCAGTAATTAAAGAAAAACAATTATAATACTGACGAAGCATCGAAAACCTACATAACCCGACCAAGTTCAGATGGCTACAAAAAAGCGGCCGTGCCATATATCTAAGAAACGTTCTTAACCTTCCAATATAGTATTTATTAATACGGTACAGTTGCGTACACAAGAGTTGCGGGCCGCGGCTAATGAAAACATATTGCCCTCGCTTTTCTTCAAGGATGGAAGTACCGTTTTTTTTTTTTTTTTAATAAAAAAAAAGCGAGTTTCAAGCGAGAAGCCGCCTATCGCTCATTGCGCGCAGCGCGTTGTCTATTTTTTCACACTAGAATATTTTTGATCAATTCATAACTACAATACTTCGACTATTTATATTTTATAGAAATCGATTCAAGAAGTAGTTTTTTTTAAGTTATTAGATTTGTTTGATCCACTAAACTTGCATAGGGGAACGCTCGTGCATGCCTAGTCCATTGGTTAAATAGTGTAGTAATAAGCTACAATATGATAAATATTTACCTAAACAGTAGTAGGTACTTATATGTGGTAATTATTTAATTTCCTCAAGGGGTCTATAGTTAGAATCCTGATCCGTGAAATCTTCAATAGAAATTAGCTGTATGAATTTTATTTGTCTTATAATATATCTAGATTATATCTCAAGTCTCAAGCGCATACTTAAATAAAGTACCTACGTAAATAGTACCTACTTTCTGTCATAGTCAAATACATTTAAAAAAGTAGGTGTACAATAATAAATGACCTATAAATTATATCGAAACAACAATTGTGTTATCACCTATACCAATTCAATAC